>VWZF01005833.1:220-416011 GCA_013396755.1 Sclerurus mexicanus | reverse complement strand
GCGGCAGCAGCAGCAGCACTTCGCCAGGAGCCATCCTACACCGGAGCGGGCGGGATAGCCGCGCCTGCCCGCTTTCATGCTGCCTTCGGGCTGCTCATGGCAAGGCGCCACCGGCCCGCTTGGGAAAAACAACAAATCANTTTTTCCCCCCAGTGCCATTCCTTAGCTTAAGCATCTGACAGCTAAAACTCTTTACAGCTAGCTGAAAATTCTGCCCAGCTGGGTGTGATCCCAAGGGCTCTGCCTGCTTCCTGCAGCAGGAGACCCGCCTAAAACACTGCAGGGGGAATACCTTCCCTGCTTACACAGGGACCAAGGCACTCAAGATCCAGAAGCACAGCTCGCTTTGAAAGGTGCCAGCCTTTTATGTTGGGATTTCCCACCTAAAGCACAGAAAACTGGAGGTGCCAAAAACATCCTGAACCTTGCTGGAGGCAGCTGGTAGGAGAGGTCGGGCAGGATTCCAGAGCGACGGCATCATAGTTTTGCACTCTTGCATCAAAACCTGAACAACTACAGCTTCACTGGAAGGACTGACAACCTCATAACAAACCTTAAGCATGCAAAATTTTCCTGCCAATGCTCTTGAGCACCAAGGTGCTTTCCAGTACATAAGAGCAAAGGGCGCCGTAACTCTACTTCCCTTTTGCTGTGTGTCCTGTCTTTCTTTGACTTGGGTCTTTGCCTATCTGGGAGCTGCAAGGGAATGTCTCGGGGGTGCACCCAGGGCTCTTGTGCCTGTAGCAGGGAGATAATATGTCGAACACAAAGCAGAAACCACAGCTGCAGCCAGAGAAGGAAAAGGTGGACTGTGAACTAGCTGGGACACCCCTGCCTTCTGCACGCCTCCCTTTCCCTGTTTGCCCCCGTCACAGCTTCCCAAACAGCAGCTCTCCAGGTGGCTATTTTGGCTGCCAGAAGTTCCAGGCAGTAAGAAGGCATCAGTTTAGGGCCTAAGTGATTCAGGAAACTTGTAACAGGGCTATTCTGAGAAGGCAGCTCTGCACTTCTCTGCTTTCTACTTCATACTGCATCTCTCCTTTCTAATCCAACCTCACCCACTACGCCCACCTCCTGCCCCATGGGCTGGCTGCCTTCCACCTGATCTTAGCTTGCTTTGTGCAAAAAGAAAACGGGGAAGATGAACATGCTTTTCACTGACATTGCACTGTTCATGGCACATCTGCCCAGACCGGCAATAGGGGCTCTGGGGCAGAGGCAGTCTGTGTACAGCGCCTGGTTTGCCAGAGCTCAGCTCTTGGTGCGTTTTAAAAGTCAGCTTAAGAAAATCCTTAGGACTGCTCTTTCAAGAAGCTAGGAAACATCCTAAGCACCACATTTCACTCCTAAATTTCCGTGACTCTCGGAAGAGCTGTCCACTTCGAGGAGCCCAGCACGGCGGGGCCAGCAGGGAGAGCCTGGGCAGGCAGGGGACCAATCTACTCAGTCATCAGCCCACAGCCAGAGAGCGCTGGAAAAACACAGAGTGTGCCATGGCAGAGCCACCTCAATACTCCCTGCCTGGGTATGAGGCTTGGCTAAACCAAGCTCATGGACATGGAGTCTGAGAATGTGAAGAAGGTTTGGAAGCAAGCTCTTGTAATTGCAGCCAACTTTAAAACATAATTAAAGTACAATCTCAGCTCTGAAAAAACCTCTTTGCCTAATTAAAACAGGATTGAAGTCATTATTGTGGGGGGATGCAAGCTCCACCCCTCCCCAATCTACTGTTCCAGCAATGTTGTGAAGGTTATCTCTAAACAGTTACTCTTTAAAAACCGATACATCTATGCATACTCACTGATGAGTTATACATGCAATAAATATTTCACAAAATAAGACTGAAAGCTGTATTCTTAATAATCATAATATATCAATTAGTTCCTATAAAGCAAAGGAGGAGACATGCTGTGGGCAGTCTAGCTCAGCTCCAGTCCTGCCTGAGGAAAACTTCAGTCAGCAGCAGCAGCAGTGGGCACTATGCTGCCAACTGCACTAAGCCTTTAGCTTCAGGAAGGGAGTTTGGCCTTTGGGATGTGTTGCAGAGACTGGGAGGGAGTGGAAATCTGTACAGCCCACTTGCTCTAGGTGAGGAGCTGCTTGTCTGGGACCAGAAGATTATTGGGCAGGATGCATTAGGGTGTGACTGTGGTCATGGATAACCTGTATGTCCCCTGGCAAAGAAAGCATCCATGTCCTTGCTCTAAACTATGCATGAGTCAAACAACAGAGTCGTAGAACGGTTTGAGTTGGAAGGGACCTTAATGATCATCTCGTTCCAACCTCTCTGCCATGAGCAGGGACACCTTCCACTAGACCAAGTTACTCAAAGCCCCATCCAGCCTGGCCTTGAACACTTTCAGGGATGGGGCAGTCACAGCTTCTCTGGGTAGCTTGTTCCAGTCACTCACCACCCTCACAGTAAAAAATTTCTTCCTAACATCTAATCTATATGTCTCTTCTTTCAGTTTAAAACCATTCCCCCATGTCCTATAACTGTCTACCTATGTTAAAAGGCACTCTCCCTCTTTGTTATAAGCCCCTTTTACTGAAAGGCTGAGTCACAGGCGTTCTTTGAGGAAACATCTCCTGGCACCATATTCCAAACACAATCATTATCTGCAGTGGACTGGACAAGAAAATATCAGGGTCCTGACTTGCTGCATCTGAAGGTAAGACAATTAGCAGTGTGCCTGCACCATGGGCCAAGAGTGCTGCCCTGCCCAGTGCAGATGATGGAAGGGAAGTCATCTCAGTCTAATGTCAGGATGACAAGGAAATTACTTCTGTCCGCTCTTAAATACACTGTTAGAAAGTCCCCAGGCATATGAGTTGCTTTCATATCTAAGAAAGCTTGTAAAAAATTACTTTTGTTGTAGAGGGGAAATAAGTTCTCATACTTTTACCCAGCCTTTCTACGCAGAATTTGGGGTGAATGATGGAATACATTTTTTCACTGTCTCTAGTTCTGCCTCGTATCTGCAGTAGCTATTTAATTTTCTTACGTTATAAGCCAACAGACCTATCTGAGGGAAACAGAGGGCAAAGGAACTGGAGCATGTAAACTGTCATGGCTTCATTTTGGGTCAACACAAAAGCAGTGAAATATGCCTGGCCCAGACTGCCCTAGAGATCTGTAAAGCAGAACAGCAATGACAATATTTCTCTTACAATAACAGGTGCTGTTTCCTCCCCCCCCATCACATATACAGAGAGATGAATAAGGTAATAGCTGTCAGGAGCATCTGTTCATTACTTATGCAAGTCAATCCTACATTGTGCTTTAGGGTGTAAAGTGATCCCTGCAGAAAATCCATCCCTATGGGCACCACTATCACAGAGTGAGATGTATTATGGCTGATTTTTTTTTTTAATTCAATGAAACTTAAGTATTAGCTACTCATTTCTTAGGAAGGGATAGGAAACCAACCATCTAACAGAAATAACTCATGGATGGCAAAAGGGAGATGGATAAATACAGTATTACATACATTATTAAAATATGTGATATGACTTGCAGAGTCATATCCAGATAGTGCAAGGACATGCAAGAAATTTAAGCTTTGTTAATAGGAAGAGTTAGGTACCTCTGCAGAACAATCCAGATGGTGCAGACAGGACAGTAAACATGGAATTCTGAGAACTAGTCAGTGAGAAACACCAGGAGTAAGACTTGGCAGAATTTGTTTTCAGATTATGGTCTTGTTTCAGTTCATGGAGAAATGAAGAGTTACACAGCAGCTTCAGGAGCCCAGTAGATGCTACCTGACTGGTTTCATTGCCCATTCTCTCACTTGCTTTCTGTGTGACTCTAGGGGAAAAAATTACCATTTCATGCCTCAATTTCCTATGTGCAATAGAAGGATATTAGCATTTCACATTCCTTTTAAAGTGGTCTGAAACAGAGATTAGAAATCCCACACTGAACAACAGGAAGAGTTGTTATTGTTAGATGTGCCTTGAAACGAGCGTGGCAAAATATGGCTCTGACATTACTGACCTTTAGAGCCAGCATGAAAAAGCACCTCAATCAATATGTCTTGCCTGCAAATGCTACTTGCAAAACCAGGTAAATCTGAACAACTGGAGGGAAAGCAGACTGGCAGAGCAAAGCAGTCTTTGCTCAACCAGCACATTTCAGTACATTATTCTTGGCTCTGGCTCCAGCTATTTTCAACAGCACTAAACATTCATTAGATTAAATCAAATGAACCACATTCTTTAAAAATAGCCAGAGCCTTGTCGTGCCAGTTGGAAAAAACAACAACTTTATTGGGTACTAAAACAGATAAAATAAATTAAAAATAAATAAATAAATGGAGTCATATTCCTTCCTGGCACAAGAGAATACAACTCCAGGGAGAGATTTTTGGCTCCTCAGTTCATCACAGTGGTAGGTAAAAAAAGAACATTCTCAACTAGCTAAACCAAACAAATTAAGAAGAAATATAGACAGTCCAGCACAAACTCCACGCTGAACTGCAATGCAGGCATATGTTCAGCAAATGTTAGAATATATCATTCCTGATCCCTCTGCTGTAGATGTCAGCACGGGATGGGTTTATGGCAGCTCAGAAGAGTTGCCATGACCTCACAACATCCTGGCACACTGGTTCTACTGTAGAGCCTTAAAGGCCACAGCCAGACCTGTCTGCTCTGCTGGGATGGACCTCATCTTTACAGAATGCTAAACCCACCTCTCCCAAATACCAGAAATCCCTTATTGACACTATCCTACCTTACTTTCCTGATTTGCAACCCCTCTTTTTTCTTTCTTGGCATCCTATGAAGAAGGAAGAGTCTATGGAAGAATGAAAGTTGCTTGGAGATTTAACCCCAAAAGTATCTTAAAAAGATCATCAAGTAAAGGTGGGTGGCTGTAGAGCAGACACATATTTGCTTTCATGTGATTCAGCCTATTTTAAGGCAACTTAAGAGTTGCCCCCAAAATATTAAGGTAGATGCAGCCTACGATAGTTTCACCCAGTCTCGGGAGCAGAACACACCTGCAGAGCACATGTGCCCCTTCAATCTCCAGCCTAACTCTGCCTCTCTCAGAGATCTCGGAACAGATTCCAACATTGTCCAACCCCTCTGGTTTCCTGAGCACAGGACCAATTCCACTATATACACAGTGTCTTCCTAAGCAGTAACCATTTGCTGACAGTGACTTGCTTAAGAAAACAGTTACAAGCTGGTGTAAAATACAGCCCCACTACCATCCTCCAAGACCTCAGGGTAGGTTCACCTGCTCTTGGACTGGCTCTAGTGCTTCAGCAGGACCTTGTGTGAACAGAGAAGACTCGTCTGACATGCCAGCAGTACTGCCAGATGAGTTACGCTCAGATGAGGCTGCAGCAAAGAGACTCACCTCACAAACCAGTTTAACCTAAGAGGTCCAGTAAGTGAAACCACATACCACATTATGTTAGTATGGTATTGATTGGTTGCTGGAGAGGTATGCTGGATGGTGGACAGATCCTGAACAAGCTACTGGTCAGAATGAAAAAAAACCCCAACCCTTCAGCAGAAAAGAGTGAAATAAAAAATTAAAGCAGGTTTTGTGTTCTTTTCCTGAAGCACTTATCTCCATTAGAACGGAGACATATCTTTGGGAGTTACAGCAATACCCAATGACAGAAGACAAGAAGCATTAAAGCACTGTCTTTTAGACATGTTTTGGCTCCTATCTTACTGTGTTGGATCTCAGTGGGGAAATTATAAGCCTATCTGAGCCCATGATGGTCTGCTTTCCAAGACAAGCGGGAGCCTCAACCACTTGAGCCTGACAAGGTGAGTTTTTTGTTTTAGCAAATGCAAACTAACAATGGAACAAAAGTATCCCTGGCCTGCCTGTCCCAACTTGCCTGAGGTTGTTCTATTTGGATGGTAGAAGCCACAGCTGATTTTCTCTTTCATTAGAGGAAGTTGTGACCAGTTCTGTTCTGTTTGTTTGTTTGTTTAATGAAAGAGTATTCAAACTATTTTCCTGAGATGTTCTGCAGCAAATTGCAAGTTCTGTTCGTTACCTTTTCTTTACTCAGTGCCCAACACAATTACAGTTCAAGGGAAGCTAAAAGAAAAATTGAAAAACTGGCACACAGTATTTGGTAGTCAGAGGGAAAATTTTCTCTGTTTTGCCAGTCTGGAGGAATTGGTATGGAACTAAAGTAAAATTCAATGTCAATATTGTAAAAGCTTTTATTTATTCAGGCCAAATTATTGCATTAACTGTATTTTCTACGTCCCTCCTATTCTATGGTAAAAAGAACACAGAGGATTTCTTTCCAGGCAAAGTTTAGCATGGCAAAGCTTTCTGATTTACAATACCAGATCTAAGACAAGCATAAAAGAACCTGTAAAGCTGTTATTGAAACTTATGGTGGGTATAAATAACAAGGGCACACATAACAGGCAGCCTGCTGTGAGGAGAATTGGAAAAAAAAAAGAATTTTTAAAGCTATTTTTATCATCTGGTGGAATGACTGGCTAGAAAACAAGCCTTCTTTTCTCAGTGTGGAGCACCTCTGCCTGCTTTCATTCTTTGGTGTCCACATACCAGCAGAGTAATGGCATTCTGAGGATGCCAGCTCTCTGACAGGCAGGATTTCTGCTGGCGTCCTGCCAGAAATGCTGTTCCTGGGAATGCCAGTGAGCCCTTGCTGGTCTAGCACCAATACTCTAGAAATCCCCCTTCTGTTTGATACCATAAGACATTGCCAAAAGCTAGATTTCTACACACTGGCATTTCCAGTCGCCACAGGACAGAAAAACCTCTTGTCTTTCTGTAAGAGGAACAAGGACATGATGTCATGGAGTACTTTTTAATTCCTATGTTCAGGCAAAATCTTGGTATGTAATAGCTCCACATTACATGATAGTTCCATGAGCACTTGGAGTTGTCAAGAGCCAACAGCCCTGCCAAAACCCTTTGTTGCCTTTTCTCTCTCTTCCAGGTGCTTGCTCCTTCCTGCCACTTCGCCTGTGCCAACAGAAATGTTTATGCAGCCTCACAGTGAATCTGATCCACAAATGGATCCAGGTTAAAATTAACCTAGGGTGGAAAAAAAGAATTTGTTTTAGCCCTTGGTCTGCCTTGGTTCCTGTCAATATTGTTCAGCTTTCACTGCAAAAACCTAGAGCCATGTGCCTGCTGAATCACCTGCATTGCTGTACTATCTTCTGATCTCAGTGATCCCACTTTCTGTGGTAGATCCTGGCTGCTTGGGTAGGCACAGGACACATATCTGATGCTCAGGGAGGTTCAGCCTCCCCATGTGAGACAAAAGGGGCACTTCTATCTGGCTGACTCTCTTTTGCTCAGCAGGGAGAGGCACCAGTCCCCAGTGCTGCTGAGCGCAGGCCCATCTCTCTCATGCCTGAATATCCTGTAGCATGTTTAATGATGGCAATCAGAAGCTGATGGGAGCGGAATGTGCATTTTTGCATCTTTACGTGCAGAAAGACACATCTTCGGAATAATAAGCAAAGGCTGCAGCAGATTCAACACTGCAGAACGTGTACAGCTCCCAGGAGAAGGCTGTGCACCAGCAGTCGTCCCGTGGAGCAGCACCGTGTATGCACAGCACAACCACAGCAGGTCTGCCTGAACAGATGTGCAATGGCCAGGGAGACTACGAGGTGTAAACCCTGAGCCACCTTCCCCAGCTATCCGTGCAAGAAGCTTTCTTACAGGTCAGACTGGCCTGCAGCAAGAGCACCCTGATTCCTTCACACTGCATGAAACCTAATCTGACTTTTGCAGTCAGTGAGAGGAAAAGTGTTCTCATTTCACTAAGAGTCATGCAGAGTTAATAAAGTCTTCAGTGCTTTTCTGAAGAATGCCATTTGATTCTTAAAGCCAGAATCTGTTCTCTGGTACCTAAATGCAATTCCCATAGATTTTCAAGGAAACTGGGTATATATTCCTCATCAAAATACAGCCATTAACTTAAAATCCTGAAGATACATAACTACAGAAAAACCAAGGAGCTGGATACAGTCTGGAAGGAGTACAACTACAATGTACAAAGACCTAAAAATACTTATTAGAAGTGTGTCTTGAGTTCAAAGATTTCAGTGTTCCTCCCCAGTGTAGAAAATAGAAAAATGCCCTTAAAATATGAACACTGGGTGCTACTGTTGAACTTGTAATCTTTTTGGCTTGCAAAAGAAAAGGGCAATAAAAAAACCTCTAGTTTGGCATCAGGCAGTTTAATGTTATTGGCAAAAAAAAATGGAACCTTAGGTTCACTCCATGAAAAGAGGAGTCACCAACCTTCAGGAGCTGCAAATTTTCTTGCTTAAAAGAAGTCAGGGGTGCTTTATTACATGAAGTGTATGATTATTGTTTCTGTTGGAAGGCACACCTTTAGTGAGGCTGGAGGCTATCCCAACCTTTCCTGCAATATGCAAGCAATTATCTCTATTTTTATGCTGTACGAAATTTAATTTGTATTTTGCAAACTTTGGAAAGAAAAAAAAATACTTATTTTGCTTTTTTTCAATTCTGCAGAATCAATAATTGTTCAGCGCCTTTATGAAGAATATATGATACCTATGTAAAATAGCACCTTTTAATAAATGTTTAGGACATCCAAGGACAAGAATGGTTTAACCTCTGTTACCCTGTTCTGAATTGTGAGAGACTTATTTAAACAGATTTAAGGAAAATCTAGTCAAATATGACTCTGCCTTTAAGAAAAGAAAAATACAATTCTGGAGTTAAAGGCAACATTATTAAGAAGAGATAATGTTCCTTATGAGACCAGTTAATATGAATGGAAAAAGATACACTGGCATTTATATGTGACCTCCTGTCCTAGACTTTTAGACCATCATAGTGACAAGAACATTACTCCACTTTCTAAAATTTGGGATTAATATGAACTAAGCAAACTTGACATTGTTTCAGGCTCTTTTGCAAAATGTGTAAGCTAGGAACAAGTGCTCTGACAAAATGCTTATGTAAATGACAGGAAAATCAGGCTTCTCGTGTCAGGATCAATATATCAAATCTGTGCAGTGGGCTGAAACAGATACACAGAAACATAATTTCTATTACTGGAAATACATTGTTTAATACACATGTGCTTTGCTTCGCAGTTTGCCTGTCTCCGGCTCAGACCAGTCAGGGAAATGGGATTTTTAGCAGAACTAGTTCACTTCAAAACATTCTCATAAAATATTTGTTTAAGATTAGCAACGGAAGGACCAGCCCAGCAGTATACAGGTGTTGCAGGGTGCAAGTACCATGTTTAAGATTAGTCCCTTTAACTGTCTGGAAGCTGAAAGAATGGGGAGGCAACATTTTGGGTATGCCAAAATCATCAATCGTTAGTATTTGTGTTACTGCAATTCTTACAACTACCATTATAGGTTCAATCTTTGTGATGGTGCTATTAAAAAGTACATCTACAGTTTGACATTAAGTTTGTAGGGATGTCAGGCATGAACCCAGAACCAGCAGTTTATTTTTCCTTCATGCTTAAACATTTCAGGGAAAAGGATCAGGCAGAATGTTGAGCAAGGTGGAAAACTGTGAAGTAATAATGAATAGTGTAATGAAAGAGGTAATAATGAATAGTGTAATGAATGAGCTAATAAAGAATAGTGGTGCACTAAAGCTGGTTACACGGCAAAAAACAGATCCCACCCTTCACCCCAGTCCTAGATGGATTATGGTTCAATGTCCATCTGTGAAAATGCTAAATTTAGTCTGGCCTCAGAGGAAACAGAAGACGCAAGTCCTGCACATGCTCCCGTTGATCTTTGAGGATGACCTTCCTGCTGGCTCCATGGGCCAAGCGCTACAGAACAACTCCCCCCTTCCCACCACACATGGATTTCAAGACACACGAGTAAATATAGAGGAAATAGGTTTCACTCAAGGAGCTATTTTTATACCCTTCCTCCGGGCTGCCTGTTTTTCACTAGTGTGGTGGAGGCATGGAGATGTTATGGCTGTTGGCTTCAGGTCAGAGCTCGTACAAAACCTTGTGGTACAAACTGAACTCTCTATGCTGCCTGCTTGCTCTGGTGTCTGCACTGCACTGAGGCACCACAGCTCCCAGGAGAGGAAACAGAAGGCATCTATAAGGTTCCTACACAGCTAATAAAAAGAGTATTCAGACCATTTTCAGTAGAAGTCTCCCCTGGATAACTATGCAGAGCACTTCGGGTAATACCTGACCTGGTCTCTTGAACCTCAGTACCACAGCAGGAGCCCAAGTCCTTTCTCAGTACAACAACCATTGCTCAGACTCTGTGAGCACCATTTGTGGAGTCCTTTCAAAGGCCTCTCTCTCTGCTTTGATCCTGCTAACACAAGGGAAGGCTGAGCTCTGCCATTTTGTGAACAGACACGTGCTAGGATCATTGGGAGAGCCAGGGACTGGCTTAGAGTCTTTTATATGGAAGATGCCTCTGGTCTTCCCCAGGCCATATGGGATGCTTCACCCTAGGAAACTATCTCACTTAATGAAGTAAAAGCATAGTATTTATGCAGTAGAACTGTCTTTGACCTTTGTGATGTCCCAACAGCTGGGACATCAGTATGTGAGCAATAAAAATTAAAGGCTCCTTTTCCACTACGTCTTTGAAGACAAGTTGGAAAAAAGGACCAGTGCAGTCTTGTTTGTCCAGGTATGCACAGCTGAAGTTCTCTCAGAGTGTCCCCACTCAGATGGCTTGTGGGGTCAGGAGAGGGCTGTGGCCACCCACTCACCTACCACCCAGGCAGCTGGGTCCCGGCAGCAGGGACCAGCTGGGACCTTCCCTTCGTGAGCTGAAGCTGAGGAGGGAAGTTCTTCTCTGCAGGATAGCAAGAGCAATATATCTGGGTTGGCTTAACCTGGCCTGGGAAATCATGGGCTGGCCCAAGGAAGGCAGGCAGGAGATCCAGGAGGGCATGGAGAATTTATGACCCTGGTCTTCCACAGAGGCTGCGTGAGGAACTGCAGTCCTGAGCCTGACACAGAGGGGGACTCTGCGCTAGTGGTTCTTTTCTTCCCTGTGGGGAAGCACAAAAATACCTTCCAACAATGACTATAGAAGCAAACTTCAGCAGGACATGAGAGTCTTAGAGAAACATCAAAGAGTTGGCAGAACGCATGGCTATGTTTTGGCAACTCAGCTTTCCTTCTCTGCCTCACCTTAAAATGCTTAGCCACATCTACCTGAGTATTGTTCTCAACAGTTCAGACAGACAGAAACAAGGCAAGAGCAAAAAGGAGCAAGAGAGGAAGCAAGTCCAGAGAGGCCATAAGAGAAAGCCTCCTTGGACGTGCGATCCATCTTCCCCTGCCCTCAGTACCACTACTGAGTTTCTCCCCAATTTCCTTTCCAGACTGAACCCTTTGGCATTCTTGGTGAGCTCAGTGTGCCACAGCATTTTAAATTCCCCCCAGGTTTTTTGGGGTTTTTTTGGTTTTTGTTTTTTTTTTTTTCAGTGATAAAACCAGCACGGACACTGTACAGTGAAATTTGGGATTAAGCTGACAGGGGACTAGGTGGATCAATTTTACCCCCTGTCAGAAGGGGAAGCAAAGGCAAAGTAAACAAGAAAATTTGCAGGCCTTCTCTCTTTTAAACAAAGACTCCTGTGTTTAAAATAATAAAAATCCACAGTGCAAAAGCAAAGCAACTTCCCCCAAAATAGCTTTTCCTGTTTCATCAAAGCATTCATCAAAATTGTATTTCTCCACAAAAATAAAGTCCCAGGTAGAGCACTGGAGGCCTTTTGCTTTGATTAGATAAGAAAGCAGCTGAAGCAATAAGTATAATTGACTTTACTGGTGCCTGGTATGTCCTAAACAAATCCAGGTGGCTGAATGTAGGTGTTAATATCTAGTGATGCCATACTGGAAACATGAAAAGATCATGAAACAGAAATACCACATCAGACAAACAGGGCTGTTCACAAGCCACGAGAGCATGGCTCCAGCAGCCCACATCCAATCTGCACCCATGACCTGTAGTGGAAGACACAGGTTTGCCATGCTTGGTCAGGCTCTGCCCGGCTCACTTAGTTACTCGGGTAGTGCTTGGACTGACAGTGCCTCTTAGGCTTGACTAGGCAAGGATTTGTCAGTATTGTTTTGTTTTCTTGATGTACCCCACAGGTAAAATCTCTGGTGGAACTACAGGCATAGTGGCACGACTAACCCTACAGAGGTGTGGGCTCATCCTCTCAGCCTTGGCCTGGCCGAGCCCTTAGACACAATGAAAATCAGATCTCCTTACCTATATTGCCAGCTGCTGCTAAATATTTGTCCATTTTTTATTATTTTGGAGGTAGTATGAGTCCAGCAGAAGGCATAAACATGGATAACTCCAAGCTCGGACACTTATACGTGCCTGAGTTTTTACAGAGGGACTATGAAAAAGGGAAAAGCACAGAAGTCTGGGATCCAAATATACCAGTGGGCAGGGGAGTGAGGCATCACCATATCTCCAGCTCTGGGGCAGACATTGCCCACTGAGGTAGAAAGGAGCGATATGATGGGGAGAAAGTGAAGACAGATAGACATTGTTTCATGAGAGAGAGGAGGGAGACACAGTAGAGAAAAAAAACAGTGACTGAAATAGCAATGTGGTTTTGAGCTCTTTCATCATCTCCCATTCCTCTCACAAAGGAGCACCCCTTGTGCACTGAGGCAGAGCAGCAGTCCTGAGCTGGGCCATGGCAGGCCCTGGTGTCAGCCCACAGGGAGCTGCCACGTCACACCACACTGGCTGACCCACTTGTTTCCAGTTGCTCTACTGTAATTGGAAAGGAGTGAAAATGCAGCAAAAACTTTCTTGATGTGATTTTTCTATGTAAGCCATGTCCCGAACCTGTAACGAGGACACCATGAGGCACTAAATGCCAGCAGAAGGGGTCTACATGACCTCTCTGGAAATACAGCTTATTCTACAAAATTTTGACTCTGAACACCCATGTTGGAACAGTATTAGGAGGAGAGGTGAGAGTTTGTAGGTTTTTTTTTTAAATATTGCATATTTATACTGACAATGGGAGCCTGAACATTGTTTAATAGAAACACCACGACCTGTTTATGTACCAGTTAAATCAACTGTGTTACCTAATGAAATGTTTCCTTTAGTTCAGAGCCTTGCAAACATTTTAATCGACTGCTCTTCATTAAGACTTTCAAAAACAAAAACAATTTCTCAGCCTCTACAAGGACAAATGAAGGTTTAATGCAGCGCACTAAAACTTCTGAATCATCCTCACACAGCTCCCCTGGGACATCAGAAGTCATCACCATCGAATATGTTTGCACCAGAGATTGCTTAAAACACAGCAGAGAAAGTGCGTGAACCAATGCAGATCACAATTTAATACTCGACAGGAACAGCGACACAATAAAAGCAGCCTAGACTTTTCCTGCGCTAAAATCCAAGATGTTCTTATAAAGAGATGTGTGAAGAAACAATGATGCTTTTCCCTACACAGATGATTCTTCTGAGATCAGGAACGGAAAGAAAGAGACTTTAAAATGCAACACAAGCCAGATTAGCCTGATCAGCTCTGCACACTAATCCGCCATCACGGGCTCTCTCTGGTTGTAGGATCACGTAGGAGACCTTCCAAACACATAACCCATGACATGCACAGCACCAAAACTCCCGGCCCTCCTGCCCGAAGTCTGGTGCTCTCCCAGCTGATGAACCAGGCCACAGTGACCCATCTGGGAAGCGCAGGCAAGATGCTCACCCTGCTAACATACGCCTTGCAAGATCTATGTTCCCTCTTCAGCTGAAAGAGATCCAACTATTTGTCTGTTTGCTCTGTTACAAGGACCCACCACTGCCACCAAAGCCCTGCTGTTAAGTGGCTGTCTGCCTGCACAGCAAGATGTTTGCATAGCATCTTAAAAAAATACAGTCCTCATCTCCTCCAGAGATACGCACCAGACACTGGTATCCTGTGGGCAGGATCTGGTTTGGGGCCCTGAGCAGGACCTTCCTTTCACATTTCACCAACCCAAAACAAGTGCTGTGAAACCCCACCTTTTTTTATTTTTACACTTTCTTTTTCTTTTTGTGATGTAGGTTGCTTAAAATGACTGCAAGAAATAACCTTTGTTACTCTTTGAATTACTCTGTGCGTTCGATGTTACAAGAAAAATGCTGTGTAAGGGGCCATAAGACAACAACTTTTACAATCAAGATTTCATCTAATAGTTTCATGGGCCAAATTCAAATTTGGAATCATTCAAAGTTAACAGGTTGACACCAGGAATATGCTTGTGGCAATGTGCTTAATGAATATTCTCGATGTTGTGATGTTGTTTTCTATCCAATTGGATTTCTCTCTTAATTCGAAATTTATAGCTTAATACCTTAGATGTCAATTACAGGGTGAAAGAGAAAAAAGAAAACTCACAGCTGTCCTGTAATCGGTCACGTGGGATAGTTCAAACAGAGCTTCATTCCTGGTATCACAGATCTTTCTTTTTCCTTCGTAGGAATGCTAGTCACAAAAACCCCCACCATCCTGCAAATTCTGGAGCACAGGAACAGAGGCTGCAGAGTTCCTTTTACTCAATCATCTGTAAATTACTTGAAAAAGGTTAATTCCAGAAACCTGTTTGCCTTTTTACAGAGGGTAGTTGCAAGCACTGCCAGATCATCAGAAAGGAAGGACAGGCAGGAGGATACTTGTGCATTGAGCTGTAGTCAGGCCATGAAAAAAATCAAACCTGTATCCTCCAAAGAACACAGAGCAGAGTCAGAGGGAAGGCTGGGAGGCCAGTCCTTACAGTCTCTGCACTTCTACTCATCAGCAAGAGAGGTCTGTACAGATATTTCATTACAAAAGGTAGGAAGAGTTCTCGTCTAGGTTTGTTCTGTTGTATTCACATCATGTTTTTCCTTTTGCAATATTTTATGTTAATTCATCACCTATTTTCAAAGGAACAGTGTAAAAGAGTGAGGAAGAGCCAGAGCACATGTTCAGTTGTGAAGTTTGGTTTTGTATTTCCGGTGGCTTTCAGTTAGATTGTTTAAAAAAGGCTTGATGAGGACTTGCACTGATGGTTTACAAAATGTTTTGGTGATCCCATTGAATCTTTCAAGCTTTCAACGATTTAGGTCTTGGATGTTTTTGTACTTTCTTTACTCTTTACTCTTTCACTTTAAGGACAATAGGTAGCTTCTGTAAGCCATGATTTACATTTACCCTCCCCCATAACTTATAACAGGACTAAGCAGAGTAATTTGCCATGTCCCTCTATGCAGATGTTTTGATACTTGGCAAAACTCTGCATGTTTCTAAAATAGATGGCAAATTCTATTATTAGAAATGTTAAGTTTTGAGTATAGGTACTTTGTGTTCTTGAAATTACAGTGCTTGTAAAAGCAAAGAATTATGTGTCTTGGTAATTGCAAGTAAAATTCAGCTGTTAACCTGCTTTTCTGCAACTGTGTATGTTTACGTACTTGAAGCAGACTGGGAACATCATTAATGTTGATATAAGACGTGCCAGCCTTTGTTCTGGGTTGTAGAGAAAGGCCAGAAATTTTGGAAGCCTGGACCAAGGGATTCTGCATCCAACCAGTGCCTAAAGCTACTGGAAGTAGACAAAGACACAACTCTGCCCAGTCAGAAGCCCTTTATCATGCTAATCTTTCCAGCACCTCATGAGACCAGCAGGCTCTTTCAGCAGCTACTGCCTTTTCCCCTTTAAACTTACCCTTCTTTCTTTATTCCCAGCATCTGCTCATTCAGTTTAAACCATTTCCTGTTTTCCTAATAGAAGGAGAAATGATTAGACACAGAGCCTATTTGCTGTACTCTGGCCAAAATTGTGGATTGGGTCGTTGTTTTTATTCTTTCTAGTTGCACTTCTGGAGAGCCCATTAATACTGAGGCTCCCTGATACAGCTTTGGTACATGCAGGAAGAAAACTGAGGCCAAGGGGGAAAGAGATATTAGGAAATAAAGGCCATGAACAGATGGCTGGAGCCAGGCAGACCCAGACTCACTCGGCACCTTCTTAGAGATGCTGGGCCAAGAGCCAGCTCCAACCTGGAAGCTGTGGCAACAGGTTAGGTGAGAGAACCTGCCCACAGGCAGGTAAAATGTGCTAGCAAATGTCAGTGCTCTGCTGACACAGCCCGGTGGCTTCCAGGCACCCACAGGTTCTGGCCCTCCAGCCACCGTCTGGCACTGTACCCATCCTGCCATACCTGTGGTGCAATTGTGCCCTGGAGCTCATGCAATCATGCCAAAAGCAGAGTTCCCACATCCTCTGCCAGCCTCCAGCCCTTGCACCACCCTGTCTCCATCCTCAGGACTTCCTGCCTCCCTTTCCACAGCCTACTCTTGCAATTTTGAGATTCATTTCGTTTAAGCAAAAGCCCTACAACCTGGTGTTCTCAAATGAAGTTCAAGTGGTGTCACCCAGTGCCCTTCAGCAGAGGACACAAGCGTGACTGCTGGTCCATGTGCCCAGCAGACACATCCCTGGCTTCCTGTGAGTCATGCCAGGCACTGGCTGCTCTCACACAGATCAGGCTGACTCTCAGATTTACCTTTCTGGTTATTCACAGATTTAATTTGCATATAAGCAACTGCAGCACTTCCCAGCACGGAGCTGAGGAGCAGGACAGGCTCCTGGTCCTCCAGGTGGCAGCAGCAGCAGGGCAGGGCCCCGGGCACGCAGCAGGGAGGAGAGGTGGCAGTAGGTGTAAGAAGTGCAGGAGGAGTTTGGAGTTCACACCGCAGACAGAGCTGACAGCTGAGGGGATCCAATCTGAGAGGAGAAGCTGAGCTCTCCTCCGTCGGATTTGGATCAAATGCCTCTTTCAGGGAAACTCTGACAGCAGACCCTGGCCCTGCAGTGCTGCTCTGTCCCGGGTGTGTGCCCCCCTCTCAGCCTCCGCAGTGGGAGGGCAGGCAGGGAGTGAGGACAGACTACAGCTCAGTTTCAGTGCTTTTTCTCCAAACAAACAAACTCACCAAGCTTAATTTGCTCAACTAACAACAGATCAAATTCCATTTCGCTTAATGCAGAGGGGAAAAGAAAATTTAAAAAGCCAGTTCAGGTTGCAGGCTTCAAGTCAGGAGTGGGATGACACAAGCCTTTCCTACCTGGACCTTACTTGCGTTGTGCGTGGCCAGAAGGGAGGCCACAGCCAAAAGGAGACCTGCTCTGGCCCCACTGAGCTGAACCAGTTCTGGTCTATCAGTCTGAAGTGTCTCCTAAGCCTGGTTGCGTGGATGCTGTATGTGGGACACACATGGCTCAGAACAGAACGTCAACTAAGGAGGCCACAGACATCACAGAGACGAACAATTTTTCACCATTCACTGCGGGTGAAGCCCAAGCTCTCAGGATAATACCAGGGATGTGTTTTGTTCCACACTAATTGTATTCTTTCCCCACTGCACTGTGCCATTACACACAATGTCTCCAGTTCAAACGGCAGTAGTGTGCACCAGTACTCACTGGTGGCCTCTTTGCAATTACAGACAGGCACTCGGGATATACTAAAAGCACATGAACTGGTGTGCACTATAGCACTCATAAAATAACACAGCCACAATTTGGGCCATCCTGGATATATATACAGCATGACTTCCCCTCCCTCTAGGCCATTAGGCACTGAGAATAGTCCCTTTGTTGTTTAAAAATGTTATTTTTATCCAGAATCTCAAGACAATAACGATTACCACACAGCAAAAGACGCACACGTACAAACATTGATTCATGGACATGGAGTCAGGCTTGTGCTGTGCCCGTTCACAGAGATCTGGGAACAGAACTCACCAACGACTGAACAGCCTTTTGCCCACGCCGACTGCAGGAGTAGCCCAAGAAGCTTTGCACTTACATGATACAAAAGGGAAAATCCAAAACAGTCTTAAACCTTCCAGACTGTCGCCTACCTTTTCCTGAAGGGAAGAAGCAATCCATCTCCACGCTGCTGCGGGAATGGGAAATGCAGAGGGTGCTGCTGGGGACCAGACCCTCCTGAGGTGGGCTGCGCTCCGTGGTCCGCACCAAACACCAGCCTGGCCTTTCACTCGGCCTCTCCAGCAGCTCCACCGTCTGCCCCACCTGAATGCTCAGCTCGCTGCTGTGGCCCGCTGTGAAGTCCTGGAGCACCACAGTTAGTTCACACCCTCCAGACAACTGCCCGGGTTCAACAGAAAGGGGAAAGGAAAAAAAAAATAGGTGTTAGAGAGAGTAGGATGAAAGCAATCATCTTTGCATCATATTTACACTGGCAAAGACAGGATTTGTATTCCTCAGAAGCCAAGTTAATCATTTCTTTTGTCAAAGTTCAACATGTTGTGGCCCTGGTTTCCTTTACTTCTTATTGATTTTGCTGGGCTGAAGTGAGACACCAAAGCTACCCGCCCACTAACCTTTCAAATGCTAGCTGTGAGGGAATTTTCGAGCTGTACATTTTCTAGCTGTGAGTGTCCATCAGAAACTCTGGGGGGGTTTTTTTGTTGCTTTAGTTCCTGGGCTGACTTTCTAGACTGGCATTAGCCCAGGCTGCCTCAGGGCTGTGCCTCATGGCAGGACAAATTCCAGCTCACCCCTCTCCAGAATGACCTAGACACATTTCCACATGCCACCAGTGCAGTGAGGAAACAGCTTCTCTTCTTGCAAGACAAGAAACATACCCTCATCTTCCCAATCTTGCTCTAGGGACCTCTTGGGAGACTAGGAAATCCTGATGGGGCAGATCAGAAAAGCTCCTCCTATGCTCTCTGACGGAACCCAGAGGTGTAAATATATAAACACAGCGTGATTGATTATATGCTGACTTCCAGGATTTGTACCTAAGAATAAATGTATCATCTTACTTCCGTACTGAGCACTGGCAACCTGCTGCTTTCCTTCAGCCTCACACCCTGTGACTCTGAATGAACAATTCTGTTCTCTGTGTAATCACAGTCTCTGTATAACCAGAGACTGGATATATAAGCACTTGTGCATACAAAAGGGCAAAACAGAAGGGATTGCAGAAGCTTGTTTTTAACAAAACTTGTTTTTTTACAGATTTGGATCTCGGAGTTGGATTCTTGGGTGTGAGAACAAATCAAAGTTTTTCTGATGCAAGGAATCTTTCTTAATGCTACTCTGCAATGTGCATTTCTTGCTGTCTCTCTGTCATTAGGGGCCCTCCTTCTTTGTCCTACATGCTGCCTGTTTCCCTGAAGTATGTAGGAATCTGTGAGGTCCTTATTCCAGTGTCAACTTTGATAGAAATTTTGATGGAAATTAGTTCAGTGATTCAAAAGTTATTAAGATGAGGATAGTAAACAAGCTGATTCAAAACAGAATAATACCATAAACCTATTTTTCTTAGGATACAAAGCTAAAACAAAGGATAATATACAATGTTTTTAAAGGAACAATTTGTAAATCCAACTGAATTGGAATAAATATTGTAAGATGCTGAGCAATTGCAAAATCAGTGAAAACTGGGGTCTGCTTATCAGCTTGAATGGGGGAGCCTTTGAGGAGATCATGCTCATCTTTACAGACGTTATTCTTCAGTGGTACAATCTCAGAATCCTTTATCTCAGCTCAAGCAGCCCTGAAAACACACTCCCATGGGAACAGCCTGTCTCCCCACTCAGTGGCATAGGGGTTTGTGTGCCCAGTGCAGATGTGAAAGAAATCACACTCACAGGGGTGATATTCACAATTACAGAAAGGGGTCAGTGGACAAGGACTGGTTCTCACCTGTCCTGTGTCTCTGCCGTAGACGAAATGCTAGATTTGGGGAAGAAGAAGGAAATATTTCTCTGAAAGATTATTTGTAAATAAATAGAAAAAACAAACAAAACAAACCACGGTGGCTGTTTGAGGCCATTCAGACAAAGTGCTGGCATTAATCCTGGCAGAAAGAACACAGTGGGTTGATGAAAGCACACAAGAGACCATTTTAGCACCTACCTAGGCAGCTTATCAGCAAACCCACCTCTTGTCAGGCTGACATAATCTCTCCATAACTGGAGTACAGACAGTCAAAAGTATGGTAAGAATAAGATATTGCTATAATATTTGCTGAGGTTTCTTTGCTATGGACTCATTTGGGGAGTACGAAATCTTCTTGATTCAATATGATATCTGATTTAGTGTGGCGTGGGATATTTAAGACATAAGAAAAAAAACCTGATTGCTTCTTGCTAAATACACTGACAAATCTTAACAATTGTGATGAATTTCCCCTTAACTCTTCCACTATTCCCTGCTAAGTAAATTTTCTGTCCCCCAAATTATGCGATGATATATTCTCTGAAAATAATCAAATCTCTCCTTCTTTTAGGGGAAAACATGTGAACAAATACTCTGCTATATCAGCTTCTCTCCCCAGAGCATTTTAGAGCATCCCCATGCCCTGTCTCGGAATACCACTAGGTGTCCGTGTTTGCCATCACACAGCAAGCGAATTTGCTATAAAGAATTAACTCTTGCTTGTCGTATCTAAGAACGAGGTGCAGTGTCTGGGCATGAAGGAGCTGGTTCAGACAGGCTCCCAAGACTCACTGCTTTCAAAGATATGGTCAGGCAATGTTCCAGAATATTCTTCATATGGTTTGGATTGAATTTAGAAAAACAAATAATTTTTATTGCTTAAGCAGGCAAGGTGAAACAGCCATGAAATACTCCAGGGAAAAAGGCCTGGTCAAGACAGCACTTGGGGAAGTTTGGGGCTAACAAAGCACTTCCTATGGAGCACCAGCCTGGGAAGTGCTGCCCTAAGCAGCTCCCTGTTCCCTGCCTGCAACGCTGCCCTCCTCGCTGGGGGCTGAGGGGCAGCCAACCTCCCATCAGTCTATCACAGGCCTTCGGAAACAACCAAACATCTGTGACACAAACAGATGCTTCAATATGGGCAACACCTGTAAACATTATCCCCGAGGATGCAGGTGTGCTCCATGACCCTGAGGTACCATCCAGCTGTGTGCCTGTTTGCTTGGACTCATTAAAAATAGCAATTTAATATAATGAGAACTGGAAGTAATCATCCCCTGTAGGAGCTGCTCGGCACCTGGTGTGATCAAGCTCTTCCTCAGCAGGAGAGATATTCACCTCCTGGCTTTAGAAGCGTACCTTTGATGTGTGAGGGAGGGAGCTAACCTCCCTCAGCTCCCTGGAAGCTGTATGGATGGATATCATCTGCTCCTCCAGCATCCTCTGGATGGAAATGCACACCAGGGGCTTCCACATGCTCCAAATCACCAGTTGGAGCCAGTGCTAAAATAATAAATTTTCTGAGAAAGAGCCCCTCTTTGGCAAGTGGAATTAAGCACTTTCCCTTTTACAGGGAGGTGCAGGTAGTAGGGACAAGCAGTTAGCTCAGGCAGGGGCCCACAGATCACTTTTAGGTGCCACCTGCAAAGAACAGAAAAGGAGCTCCTTCCTTTTGCCTGAGAGCTTCCAAGTGTTTCTCAGGCCACCACACCACAAAGAACATTTACTTACCAAATTAGCCCACAGCAAAGTAATCTCTCTAGAAAACTTACAATATACTAATACATATACAATTTGTAAGCCACTGAGGAATAATGCAAATACATCTGATTCCCGATGACAGAAATCCTTTCACCTATGAAGTGATCGCTCAAGCTATTAGTTACTTAATTTGTTTTTAGAGAGCAATTTTCCAATCTCAGAGAAGTACATCATGCTTCTCTCTGTATTGGAGTGTGCAAATAGGAATACAGATGGGCTGCTGGTTTCTCACACATATTGCATTTGTTTTGGAAAGAGAAAAAAATAGAGAATGCCCTTAAGGTTGAACCTCACAGGTAAATGGCTTCGTATTTTAACATGTAACATTCACTTTTATTATTCCTGTGATTAAAACCACCATTAAAGCCACTGACTGGATATATTTAAAACCCAGACAGCACCTTAATCTGGATATGGCACAACAAGTTCGTTGAGACACATTAAAATAAAAATAACAATGCAACATGCCTTTGCAGAGCACAAGGCATAACTGAAAGATCTGACACAGGGACAGACCTAATGAATTACACAGCAAGCAACAGCCTTAAAATCAGGAAGAAAAGGAAATGGTAGAAGCAAATAGCAAAATGTAATGAGGAAGCAAGAGGGCCCCAGGCAGTCTGGAGCAAATGTGCTGTATGCCCTGAGAGAAGCCAGCAGGAGCCCCAGCCTGTCTCCACAGCACCTGCCATCAGCAAACCATCTCCCATCCTCTGCTTTCACGTGTTTCTGGGCTAGAAAACATCATTGTGCAGTCAACGTGTGCGTGCTTTCATCAGGATGTTCTAGCACAGATCAAATCTGAGCTGGAATGGAGCCCTGCCCTTTGTCACCAGTGCAGGCAGGGACCCAACCATGCAGCCATTGAAAACTCCCCTCTCTGCTGCAGGACACTGCACACAAACCTCAGAGCATCGATGTGAGCAGTTCGTGTCAGACACCAACCCTGGTGAATGAGCTCTGTCATTCACACGAGCCTTTCTGCTTCTGGGGACACCCAACTGAGTGCCCAACAGCTGCAGGAGGGTGAAGTGCAGGCAACCAAAATGATCCCAGGCACGGTCACATCGTGCTGCAGGGACATCCAGGCTGCTCCAAACGCAGGAGCCAGCCCAGCTCCACGGACCAGCAGGTACTGGTTAGCGCAGGATTACCATGGTCTTTTCTGAGTCACAGCGTATGTGCATGGCTGCTGCTGCACCTGTTTAGTTTTCAGCCACAAAGCAGCAGCCAGAGGAAGCAAGGCTGAACACCAGAGGCGTATTTTTCATCATACTGCAGTTAGAAAACACCTATCAGGTCACAGGCTGTCCTTCCTTCCCTCTAAAATAGATTTCAAGAAGTACTAAATCTACTCCAGTTGAAAGTAAAGTGGGAATGATTAGCTAACAGGGTGAGCAGGTATTTGTGAGGTGGGTGTGTGAAGTCTGTTTAATTATTTAGAAATATGCCAACGTTGTTGTAGAAATCCACACTAGCTGGTTATTTACATCCATTCAATAGCACACAGAGCTCTGCTAGTTTAAACAAAGCATCTTGTGTGGTGCAGCACTGTGGGCTAATATAAATTGCTAGTTTTCTGTTGCTTTTAGGCTTTCTGCCCATCTGGTTTTGGATGAAAGCCAGTTTTGGATAGAAGCATTTAGCCACCATAAACAGCCTATTTCAAGAGGGTGAGAGAGGCAGTAGGAGCAAGAATGGGATTTGCATTTTTATCAAGAGGTTTAAAAAGAGTGAATAAAACCACTTAGATGTTGGTTCTGTCTGCACTGAAATAAATCCAGGAGCTGTCACTCTGGCTGGGGTGGGGGACAGGCATGAGAAATCTTATCCCCCACGGACTTCCTTGTGAAAATTTCTGTAATGTTGTAGAGATTTTCTTTTTACTGGGAGGTTAGAGAGTGAGAGATCAAATTCAGAAAAAGCCTTTGAGGAATTTCAGTGCTAGAGAATTCCTTTAGTTTTCTTACTCTGTAATAGGCTCTGTTTGGAGTGTGAACTCTGAGTCACCCATGTTCCTCCCTCTAAAGCCTCTGCAGCTCTAAAGGATGCTGAGCTGTGAGCTTTGGCAATTCTGGTGAATGCTTTCCTGCATCTGTATGGAGGTGTTTCTGTGGGGACAGACTATTTCAGGAGCTGTGAGCTGAACCAGGAATAACCTTCTGTGGTCAGCAGAATTGTTCTGGACTGAGTTCAGATTTGAAATTCACTGGAGAATACCTGGCTCATCTCTGAGTCTTTCTTAGTCCGCAAGCCCCTCTACCCATCTTTCATTAAGATGGAGTTGGTTCTTCCCAGTCTTTGTTTTGCCTGACCAAACAGGGAAGATCACTGCTTGAGCTTCATGGGAAAGTCTGTTTATATTTAGCCAATTAGTCAAACATATGGCTAGGATAATGGTGACATACTGTAGTCCAAATGTACCATCTTTGCTCTTCTCAGCAAGGAGATAAGAGAGGCATCTGGATGTGCAGCATTGTAAATACAGACACAGCAAGTTATTCCACAGCAGGAAGAAGAGGCAAAGATGGCACATGGGACATATAAATATGCTAAAAGAAAGGAAATCTGGTGTTATGGTCTCAAATAGCACATACCTTTCCTGTCCAGCATCTCTTGCTGGAGTCCCTACCAATCATATCCTGACAGTGCTGGATTTTGGACTCTGGCATATGCTGACATCTGCAGAACAGCTTGAATGGAGCTGTCTGAATTATTTCTGGAGCCTTTTTTCCAGAAAATAAGACTAAAGTCAATCCAAATGAAACAGGACTTCTAACTATAAAAAATGCTTTTGAAGATAAAGACAACCAGATTCACTTTGTTTCACTCAACAAACTGAACCAGAGCATATCCGTGTCTGATCGACTGACGTTTCCCTCATGGCACTTGGCTGAAAGAGCTGGTACCCAAATTCCATTCCTTTCCCTTCCCCGGAGAAGCACAAAATGGAGCAGATATAATCTGTGGTCCTCAGACACACTGCCAGCATGACTGGCTCCAAAGCCCTGCCAGTGTTGCAGAGGGTGAGAAAGGTAAGCAAGGCAGATGGCTGAAAACCTCCCAGGTAAACACTACCTGCTGTCTTTTGCAACCACAAGATGTTCTGAATCCACCCAGGATTAATAAAAATGCAAGAATAGACTGAAATCAGGAAGCACTGACTAGTTGCTTTCTTTTGTATGTGCGCCGCAGTCTGAGCAATCCTGACCCGGGGGGAACAAGGGTTCCAGTCACAGGTGATCCATCAGATGCCAGTTCCCAAACGCTCCCAGCGAGTACACAAAATCCGATCATGTATCCTGGCCAGGAGCTTTGTGAAACACCTTCAGGTATAAACAGCAGATGCGAAATGCGCACAGTAAAAAGTCTTTCTTCACAGCTGATGAGTTTAAAATAGAAACGCAGCTGCCTAAATCACATACCTGCTGCTGATGGAAAAGAAGAATTTGAGTCTAACAGAAGCTTTAGAAAAACAAGGAACAAGAACATGAGCCCTTGCAAAGGGTGGGCAATATGCACATCTGTCTTTATCTAACTGGGGTATTCTGCCTTGACCAAAGCTTTGAGAAAGGAGGAATCAAAAAAATCATCCAGGGTACTTGTTCCCTCCTCAGCTGAGTATGACCCCCCACTATTTGTTTATCAGCAGAGAACCTACAGCTTCCCTGACACCAACATCAGGGAATAATTAGGACCTACAAGTCCCTAATTAGCCACCTCAGCTTTTAAATGACAGCAAAATGAATACAGTTACCTAAGAACTGGGAACAATGGCTCGCAGTAACCAGAGGAGAAACCTCAGGACGATGCCCTCTTGGGCAGGAAGCAGAAGATACTCAGAGGAAAAGCACAGAAGGATCACCTAGGGATGCTTTAGAACCAAGTGAATCTCAGTTTGTGCACTGGATCAATTTTGCTCAATACATATGTCCCCAGATTATATTTCCCTTATAATTTGAATAAATATTATAAATGGGTACATTGCTGTCTGTACAGTCACACTTTTAATGGAGTTATGAAAAGGACATAATTTCAAAAAATACCTGCAACTGATCTTCCCTCCCCTTGTCAAGTAAAAAGAAGACATTTTCAAGACAAGAAGTTGTAAATTGCTTCAAAGCTACGTTTTCCTGATCCTGCTGGAAGAATTGAGTGCTTGAAGGCAGAAAAGGGATAATCTTATATTCTCTTCTTTACCTCTGCTAGCATGGAGGATTGAGGATTAAGTAACCAAGTACCACTGTGTTTTAGATACAAATTAGACTGATTACATTTGATAGATATCCTCTCCAGCAGACAGCCATGCCCAGCTTCCAGCAGACCCTTTGCTGATCTTCACTAACCTACTTCGGTGCTCTGGGCACACACACCTCTGCAATGAATGCTGGATTTCTGAGGGCAGCGCGGATGGGGAGCCCAGGGAACAGAAATCCAAAAGCCTGCACTGATGCTTGGTAGCATCACAGGAAACCACAGCCCTCCTCCTTCAGGGGTATTAGCTCCTCAAAATGGACGAGGATCTGAACAAAGAAACCAAACCCACAATGAAGTATTTAAAGTATCCCCTGATGTTTTTTCTACCCAAATTGATGAATTCACAGAACAGATGTTTTACATAAAACTGGCTTTGTTTTTAATTGAGGAGATTATTTAAACTATGTCTAGGCCATATGGTCCTGGAAGTCTGACTCCCCTCTGCCATCGCTGGAGAGGCTAGCTTGGCATCCCTCTCCATTTTCAAGTCATTTCCTTTTTACAGATTTTAATAACTGCCATTTCTCTTTTTTATTGTTGGTCCCTAGGTCCCACTACTATAAATCAGGGCCTTAGGCCCAAAATTAATTCAAAGGTGGATTTGGACAAATTGCTTTAGATGATTTTCAGTAGTAAGTTGGTCTAATAGAACATAAAGGTAAATCCAGATTTGAGATACAGAAAATGCATCAGGAAGGATGACAGTGACTGGTGTTCATCTCCAAGCTGCCAAAGGAAGACCTGGTCTTGGCTGGCACCTTTTCCTGCCCCTGTTTTCCTGGCAAGTGTCACACTGCAGAGCTGCTAGGAAGGCTTCAGGATGAAAGAATGTGTAATGGCTGAGGGCATTGCCCTGCCCCAGCACTGCCCTGGGCACGTGTGGGTCCCATCTAGGGCCTATCTCTATGGCACCCAGTGCAGCTCATGAATTTTCATCATTTGAGAGTAATAATGCTCCTGGTAAATATAAATCACACTTTAAGAGGCGGGGGTGCAATGTAAACTCAGGATGCTGTTCGGGTGAGGTGGTTGCAGTTAGTCTGATGGCAGCTGGAGGCAGCCAGGTAACCCCACAGATCCTCTGCCTCTCTCCCAAGCTGTTTTCTCTCATAGCTGTAGTTTACTGGTTGTTATATTAAAGTATCATCCTAATAATATGCTTCAGCTCGGTGTTCCCAGTAATCACCACATAAAACCACTGCTGCTGCATGGGTGAACACTGCTTGAAGCAAAGCCAACTTTGAGCACAAGAGCTTGCCCTCAGAGTATTTGGCACTGAGAAAAAGGGAGCTTGGGAGAGATGATTCCTTGAGTTTGAGTCCTCCCTATTACTTGCCTTGTCCACTGCACCCACCGAGCCTCTCCAGCATTGCTGCATGATCTTCAGCCATCATGATGGTTGCAGCTCGAGTCCCAACAGTTAAATCCTCAGGCTTTCATTCCCTTCTCCATAATACTGCTATTTACTTGAGGTGACCTCATTTGCCAAGTGATGTAACAGGGTGCACGATCGAGCCTGGCACGTCTAAGCTGATGCTTTCAGTGGACACAGAAACAGCATTATGAAAGAAAATATCGCCTAAAACCTGAGCAGCACAAGAGATTACAATGGCCTTTATGCAGATCAGCTTACCTAAAATAGTGTTGAAAGGCCTTTGGCTCCAGTCATATGCTTCCCTTCTAAAATGAAAGACTGTTGCTTGTACTCCTGTAATGTGACCCCCAAAGGAACCAGCAGCTGCAAGTTTTGAATTTTATCATTCTTGGCCACTCTGTTTGATAGGGTTGACTAAAGCACGCCCAAAGGACACATGTCCCATAAAATTTTCTTCTTTAACTACAACAATAAAAAATGATTGCACACTTCTTTTTGGTGTGTTTTGTTTCAGTTTCTAACAAGGTAATACATTCTATTTCAAAGAAGAATATAAATCCAAAGAGTTTGATACTTGGTCTGACTTGCTTTGTTTCAATGGAAAGGAAATGCTCTTTGACTTCGCCATTTACATTTGTTGTCATGTCACATTATCAGGGAGGGCTAAATATGGATCAATGAAGTCCAGCATAAACAAGCAAAAGACTGAGATGAGCCTGAAAGAACTTGCTATATTCATTTATCAAAGGATGAGCAGAATAATAAGGTCTATTGATAAGCACAGTCCCAGCTCCTGCTTAATTTCTTTCCCTGAAGACACTTCCAATGAAATACTCTCGCCTGTGCAACCACTGTTACATGTAAATTGCTCCTGGACAAATAAGTTCATTTCTGTTCTTGCTAGACTCAGTTCAATCAATATGGAGGCCTCCACTTTCACAGACAGATGTCTGTGTTTATTCACAACAGCCATACATGTGCTCTTTTGTTCCCTAAAACCACATTTCTCTTCCACACTCCACACAAGCAGAGGAAGGTGATATGACCTGAGCTTCAAACATCCTCAGGTTATTTGACAACATGTAATCCAACGGTGTCCAGGACAAATAAAAGATTCTGGTAGATGAGTGTAACATTTTCAGCCTGAGATCCAAGTACACTTAATGTTTGACATTACCAAATCCAGTGTGTCTATAAAGCCATGTGGAGGGCACATTCAGGGCAGCTCAATTAGAGAGTTACTGCTGGGGATTTCAGAGCCACAGAGGAGGGCCAGAGCCTGAAGTCAGTGAAGTTCAGTGTGAACACTTACTTCCTCTGGGTTTCTTTTGAAAACCCTCGGCTAAATCTCCATCTTATCCTTAATTGGCAGATCTAAAGACGTGTGCTCAGGGGAACCATATTAGATTTTTTGCTAGTAAGTGGGAAATAAAGATAAACTGTGTAAGAAATCATATCACAGTGAATCCATAGAGTTTGACAGTGGATCTGAGTTGCTTTGTTTCAGCTGGAATAGCAAGGGCAGGCAAGACAGACAACAGGAGTCTATGCACGGAGGGATAGAGGCACTGGCAAAGAAAAGGGTTGTGGTAGAACTGGGGCTGCAGGGATGGAGGACAGAGGACATGGGAGCCGGGGGTAGGCAAAAGGAGATGCTGAATACCGACAGCAGTAACCAGCCAGGCTGACGCACAGCCCTCAGTGCTGATCAGCACGTGTAACAAAACCAAACAATTCCCATGCAGAACTTTAATTTGAGATCAGGTTCTTGACCTGCATCCTGAAGAATCCTAAAATTATGGAAATGTACAGTACTTCACCTGAACATCCAACACGACACTTTCTTGGCTCGGTATTTCCTTTTTCAGTCACAGAACTGTTCCCCTAACAAATTCTGTTTTACAAATTCACTATTACCTCATCTATGCTGTAATGTTTTTGGCATAAGCATCTGTTTCCTTTCATAAAACAAGAATGATAAATAACAAGTAAGCAATTTCCTCTATCCCAGGCAATACAGTAGCAGGGCTGTGCGTTCAAACCTCATTAATCCCCACCTAATCTAAAGAAGAAACTGCTGAAATGCTCTGGTTGCCAGAGTGAGTCCTAAGTGGAGGGAAAACACACTTGAAGTAAAAGAGACTGAATTAACCTTTACTGCATGAAATGGGAGTTTACTGTTGCGTTACCACACCTAACACTGTGGTTATAAGGCAGTGGCTCTTTCGTTGATATACTTCTGCAAGAAAATGATGAAAACACAATTCAAATCATCTTTCCTTCTCAGAGTTCACATGCAAGGCCTTAGCAAGTACTAACCTTATTAGGAGCACGTACCTAACTTGTAACAGCCTGCATGTTTCCCACTCTTCTTTCTGGGTCCCCTTTCTGTCCCTTCAGCAAAAAAAAGGGGACTCTTTATCACACTGCTCCACATTGTACTGCAACTAATGTCTGGATTGATCAAAGGTGCAGATAAATGAACTTGCCTCTCTCCTGTATCAAAGGTATTTTTGTCAGTAATATGCACCACTGAGACGTGGGGAAAAGAGCAAAGAGAACCTGAGAAGTGAGTCTGAAAAGTCCCTGTAGAAAACAGAGAAACTAAGGGGAAACAGTATTCAGAGGCCGGTTTGCTCCTGGCAGACAGACAGAGGGTTTTGGTCACTGCTCTATCACTGTCCAGCTGCAGCAGCAAGTTCCCTCCTTTTCTTTTTTTTTTTCCTAAATCTGCAAATTGTAAACTTTGAAGAGAAAGTTTGGCACAGAAAGCCAGAAAGGAATGTAAAGGGGTAAACAGACATTTCAGTACACTTACAAATGTCTCCCTCATGATCCCCTCTAAGTTTACAGAGTTTGATGCAAGAGGCACAAACTGTAGGTCTAATTCAGAAGAGCACAAGCTTAGCAAAAATCACTAGAGTTAAATTGCAAAGGGTGCTGTTTTGTGAGTCAGGACTGATGTGAGTACTCACAATCAGGGTAAAACAAGCAGCAGTCCATAAAAATGAAGAGGGATTTAAATATGGGATGAAACCATTTGATCACATGACTCTGCAGTACCTTACAGGGTGGGATGCTCTGTTATGTCTGGAGAGAGGGATGTGGGTCATGGAGAAATAAAAAAATGTGTTCCATTCCCCACACTCGATGTCTCCATTTATTTTCTGTGTGTTATACCGAGCTCGTGGCAACTTGATTATGGAGACCACAGTCACACCTTGTGGATATTAATGATGAAAGCAAGGGGAGCACCTCCAAAACTAGACCATAGATTTTGCCATGTCTCAGTTTCCCTATCAGTGATAGTAAAAACTTATGAAGAGTCTTATTTTGAGAATGTCTATAATGCCTTTTTCTAGCCTTCCAGCCATAAAGTCCTCAATAAAACCGAATAATACTACAGAGACTTCAGATCATGTGAAATAACTTTGTCAGGCTGAAATCACCAGTAATGAGTGTAAAAAAAAAAAGTAGATGAGCATACAATGTTTTTTCAAACTGATGCCAAGGAGAATTATAGTTCTTCACAGACATTTCCAGAGTATTCACACATACCACGATGGCAATAGTACTGATGTAGCTAAACCTTATTTCTTTCACATGAAGGACAATTTCATCTTCTAAAGAAAACAATATTTATCACCCAGTTTTGTTTTTTTTCTACCTCCTTGGCAGCCATTTGACACCATCTGTCTCTATTAGGATGCCACAGGTTATCAACATTGGCTATTTGGGCAATTACAATCCCAGATGGTTCTCTTGCAAAAATTTCTACCACTCACTGGCACCACTCCATGCTATTTGTCCAGCAAATGTCATTTACTTTGGCTGACTCCATTCTCCTTTTCTGATCACTGTCTGTCATTTTATGCCATTCTTTTTTTTCTCAGCCTTAATTCTACTTTGCAACCCAACATAATCTGAATTATCATCCATAAAGTAGGCTCTACTTCTCCTCTTACAAACTGTATGATAGGAAATATTCTGTGTTATGCTTATTGTTTAGCAATAACGAGGGCATACTTTAATTAATGAGAATTATCTCTGTTACCATAGAGAATAAACGCGACTAATGTCAATTCATGTTTTAGCCATGGTAACAGAACCTTCATCAACTATTGACACAGTGCAATACTCTGATTCAAAGTCTTCTGCAAACAGATTTTGCTGGTAAACGTGAACATCCCAGAAAAAATGAACTGCTTTTGCTGCTTACACACTTTTCATGTGAAAAGAAGTAAGCTTATTTTAAAAGGAATTGTTAAAACATTTTTTAATTACTAAAAATGGGAAGGTAGTCACTAAAGCAACGCTGAGTGAAGCGAAAAAGCGATCTAATCTCACTTTATGAAAAGAGAAAGTAGCCCCTCAACACCTAAACACAGAAGCGTAGCAACTGCCTGAAAAATAGGCAGGAAAACCGTCATTCCAGAAATGGGCTCCAGCGTGCTGCTGTGCATCTACAGCTGTGGAGCTGCACGGTCAACACACCTTCGGTTTTCTCTTTCTGGAGAAGCGTTTCTAAAAAACTCCTTTGGCAAACACTAGCAAGGCCTTTACTCTCAGGAAAAGCAAACCCTCTGAAGGAATTTGGTGCTGTTTTTTGAGGTACAAGTCTGCTCTCCCCACCCTCCAAAAGGATACCCGAAAGAGGGGGATTTGTACAATTGCATTGCTTGAGCAAATGCCTTTTAGCTGGATTTCTCCATGCGTGAAAGCTCCAGCGCCACCTGCTCACGATAGGAATCTGCTACAGCTCAGGAAAACTGCCCTGGGACTCGAATAACAGTTTCTAAACCTTCACCAAAGCTCTTCAGAATCAGGGATGGAAAATGTAAAAGCCAACATACCTTCCCCTCTGGCGGTTCAACAGGTGTGTGCTACATTAACCAACCCTGTCTCTGTGCCACTGCCACCTTGACGTCATTGTTACTGGGTTGACAAAAGGTTTCCATGACAAATGAGAAAGCTGATCTGTTATCTCCCCTTGGGAGGAAACTAAACTGCCCTCTCCCCCATATTCTGCTAGACCCACCCATCTTGTTTTTGGCAGCAAAGAGGGTGCACTGTTGTGACTGATTTAGATTTCCCTCTGCTCTGCAACAGGGAAGCCAAGTTGTTTGTTGTTTTCCCCCTGACTTAAGCTAGAGGGTGTCACCCTCTTCCCACTGTGATCCCACCCACGTCACCCACAGCACAATCTTCATTGCTGGCACGTTGACTACCATGCTCCAAAAGAGAACAGGTAACACGGAAAGACGACAAACTTTGAAGCAATGAACAAAAACACCATTAAGATATTTGATTCTCTTCTTGGCTAACATTTATTAGCTCTACCAACAGGCACAGCCCATAACAGTTAGCAGATGTTTCAAATATCTCATTCTGAACTTTGCCTAAGATTAAAAGGATCTTGTAGAATTTAAATAGCAGCTGCAGAATGAAATAAGGTTGCCTTTCCCAATGTGACAGAAATGTTCATCCTAGCCTTAAACAAGGAGGACTGTTTTATGTTCTGTAAATACTGAGGAAGGTAAATTTCTGTGCACAGGCACCCACACATTATAAATTTTATGTGTGTCTAATTTGCAGCAATTGACATGAAATAACCCCAATGGAAAGGGCTGGCCCAGCTGCCTGAATGGTTCTTAGGATTTTGCTGCAATTAACCAAAGGCCTACAGCTCACCACAAGCAGGGGAAGGATGGACTATTTCGGCTGCGACCATCAGGTTAGCAAATTTGAAGGCACTTATTTATTTATCCACCTTGCTATTCTCACTGCATAGAGGGAGAACCCAGCAGACCTCGAAAAGGATCATGTCCTACATACGGAAACAAACCCAAAGAATCTTCCAGGAGCAATAAAATACGTTTCACTACAACTGTGCCACCCCCCCAGCCTTACTGCCACGCTGGCCCCAGCAGGGATTCTACCCTGTGCAGCAATGCAAAGTTGCCCTTTATTGAAGCACTGGGGCTGATGCTAAATTCAGCCTCATGGGCATAGTCCCTGTGAATCCTCTAAGGCTACTGATTCCCCTACCTCTTGTTCCTACAAAGATTAAGCTTCAGCCAAAGGCTAACTAATTAACCGAAACAGATGGCTAAGCTTCCGAATTGAGGAAGTTAACATACAAACAGCTAATTTGAAAACAGATTTAGATCTCAAAATGAATTATTGTTCCCTTTCAGACGGCATGTATTTCTTCTTTGCTTGATAGTGTGGGCACTTTGGGATTTTTTCATTAATTCCCACACTTGCGTGTTTCTTGATGTTCACAAACAGATCTTTTTGTGGCCGACATAAGATCTGAAACAGATTTTGAAAGACCTGCTGTAGTGAACAAAGATGTCCCTAGCCTTTATGCATCTGGTTTGAGTTAATATTTTTATCCCCTTAGAATACACGAGATTTTTTCCTAAGCTAGGCTTTTCCTAGTACACATGTTTTCGTAACATAAGGTTGTAATATACTGCTCTCAAACAGATGTGATTTTGGAGGCTAGCCCGAGGAGTACTGCTCACCTTCAGAGGGAGGCAAAGCCCAAACCAACGGTGTGCTGTTGTCTTTGGGGAAGAGGAAACGCCTTCTCTGACTCCTGTTAAGATTACTTTGAATCCTGCTGCATGACAGCTGCTTACACCTAACGTGGCATGTAATAATAAAGATGTTATGATTGAACATGAAACCAGCTAACACTTTTGCAAATCCAATCAATGTGTTTAATTCATTGTCCCAGTGAGGTTCACAACTCCTACGACCTTCAAACCAGTGCAGGACTTAAAAACATACATGTAACCTCAAGCCAGTGCTAACTCTATTGCTATTGAGCAGAGTACAGCATATGCTTAACATTAGGGGCGTGTGCTTAATGGGCTCATGACACAAGCCGTGGTTTATGATTCAGCACACGCAATTTGCAGCAATGTTTTCATCCTCCTTACGACCAGTAACGTGTCCACGGAATTACGATAGGCCGGTGGCGGAAACGGAGCACTGGTCTCATCAATGGGGCCATTAGACAGAACGAGCACAGTCCCAGCCCCAGCCCCGGACAAGCCAATCCACATCAGCTCCAGTGGCAAACCCTGGGCCATAAGATCCATTTACAACCAGAGAACAGGCGAAGGAAAACCGTCACAGCTAATTACGCACCATCGTCATTTGGCATAAAGAAACTATATGCTGCAATAATACCCACAGGTGTTTTTACTACAGATTTACTGTAACTGCACCACTCCCAGCAGGTGTCAACACTCCTGACTTGGAGAACACACCACCTGCACGTGTGTTTTATTTAATTACCACGATTTTCAGAAATTTGTTCTCCGGTGCTCAAAGCACTGTCATTAATCTTAAGTAATCTCTTTGAACAACAATTTCAACTTTTCTGAGCCTGGAGCCCCTCTCTAAAGCAGTGGCTGCATTGTCTGAGCACAGGATTTTATGCAAGGCAGTTGCCATGGCAATGTGACAGGGAGGGCAGAACCCAAACAATAACTGAGCATCAAAGAATTTTAAGTGCAGGGAAAATTCAGAACTAGATCCCATATTAGACCTATAGGCTGTCCAAACTGCAGATTTTAAAGCTTAGGAAGGCTGGATATTATTATAAGCTCTCTTGGGAATGGCTGTATTCCAGTAATGCATTATCACTGATCTGTTCCCATTATAATCCATCCATTTCATGGAAAACGACATGTTTTGTAGGGGACTGGAAAAGCAATCTGAAAAGGAACAATTGCACATTTCAGCTTCTGGGAGAGAAAAGAGAAAGAGGGAGGAGGAAAAAAAGATTATAATCCAAACTAAATTTCAATAGAAAGCCTGGTTGTTGTAAAAATAATAATGGTCTTGGCTAGATGCTTGTTGTGAAATAATGAACCTTGTGCACCTTTATAATATTATTGCAGGCATTCTATAGAGCGCCCTAATAAAAATAGATGGCTAACTAAATGAGAAAAGGCTGCTGCATTGTTTTATAAGGCAATAATCCAGTTCCAGAACACATAAATCGTAAACTCCAAACCAAAGAGTTTATACCGAAAAACACAGCACAACTTTAGTGTTATTGTTACCCTGTTGTTTTTGTATATGCTGCTACAGATGTGTTTTCAAAATAATTAAAATCTGAAAGACTTTGCAACGGAGCAGACTATAATTCTGCCTCAAGAGTTCTGAGTGCCCCAAGCTGTTACGAAGGTTCATATAAGAAAGGTGCCATTTTTACATTCATATGGATTGGTTTGCCACTTAAAGATGGGAACATACAGATATGGAAGGTAAAATAACCTAGCAGAAGGCCACCGCCTGGGACATCTTGGTTCTAACTCCAAGTCTCATTTTTGTCCAATGTTTAATTTGGATGACTCCACTCTCCTTTGTCTCTTCTGCATCTTGGAAACAGGGGTAGTGCCAGTCAGCTTGTCGTGAGACCAAGTACAAACTTGCATTTGAACTAACGGGTTTTCTTTGCAAGAAACACGTTGTCTGGATTAGCACATTTCCAGCAACATAAAAGCCACCCCAATGCTGGTGATGTCACCAGTCTGCTCAATAACGCCACAAAGCCCGTGCCTAAAAGAGTGGCTGACATTTTTCCCTCCATGGCAATGAGAGCTGTATGTATCAGGGCTGGTCCTGTTTATCTACAACTGATCTGTCTGGATCAGCAGCCTGTTCTTTTTGCTCCTGCCTGCTCACCCAGCTGCAGGCATTAGTGACATACTTGTAATTTTTTTGGCTTCTCTTGCATAACCAGTAGTCCCCATGGAGCAGACCCAGTGCAGGACAGCTTCCCATGGATCTGGGCAGTGTGGTCACTCTCCAGATACAGCGGGAGCTTTTCCCGAGGGTCAAGCATTTATGAGGTCTCTCAGCCATGTGGAATCTGTAGTAACGTGTGTGTCCACAAATCACTGTGTTCATACTACTGCATTTCTCCTAATTAGAGCGACCTCTGGGTTGCTGTCCCCACCCTTATGCTGATCTCCACAGAAGTAATTTTTGAAATCAGAAGCTTCTGCTGATTTGCGTGGAATTTGTCCAATGAGTACCAAAGTTGTTAGAGGGCAAAGTACAAACAGATGTGGAAAACATGAAAAAAAAATGCTGTTTCCTTAGAAAATTAAGTTAAAACGTCCTCTTATCACAAAGGTAAGGACAAGGCTCTTCAGGATTTCTCTACAAAGTTGTCTGCCCTATTATAATGCTATATTTGTCAACTAGCCAGATTTCCATAATTTAATACATGCCATCTTTACTTTCTATTGTTCTGCTCCGTCACAGGGCGTATTATTTATATCTCAACACAGATATGGGAACACAGATATCCATTACTATGTCATTAGAAGCCATACCAGTTTTAACTGCTGTAGGTTAGACAATTCTTCTGTCATAAGAGACTCTGCTATAGGAACTTAAACAGATAAGAAAAAGCAACTCCCTAGTGGATGTGCTAATGCAGCCCATTTGTGACACCGATCTCCTGTCCCATTCCTCCTGGACAGGACCAAACAGTCCCATTACATTAACACCTTTAAAAGCTGCCTTGCAACAGAGGTCAAGGATCACCTGTGTCTGAGGGTTGAACTGTACTTTAATGTTAGCTGTGAACCCTGGAGCCTGGAAATGACTCACGGTGGGTACAATCTGGAGTTGCTCAATACAAGGACATAAAGTGCAAGCACAGATGCACATCTGATTGCTTGCAGGCTGCATTTGTGTGTCACTAATGCTTCCTTTTCCTGTGACATGCTAGAAACAACCTGCAGAGCCCACGGGCTGGAACAGTACTATCAGCGATTGCTCAGCACAGACCATTTAAGGCTCTTTTTATGGCTTCAGGGTAAGAAGCTTCTGCTTACACACTACTAGAGTCGTCCCAGGGCTGATGAGGCAAGACAGTCTGTGGTATGATGGCTTGTTTTGTTGCATTAATTTCTGATTCAGTGTTATTTGGCTTTACTGTAACCAATTGTCTGTGCACGTAGACATCTAAAGCTGCTTCTTTTCCAATCTACTCCTAGCTGCCTCTGCAGTATTAGCAAAGCACGATCTCGGACAGTTTGGCATGTGATTAATAACTGTTCAGATTGCCTTGGCAGTTTTAGCATATGCTAATTGGGTTAACAAGGTATTAAGTGCTTCAAGGTGTTATGAATGTGTTGTAAGATCAGAAATTCTCCTGTCAAATGCATTCATTACTCATGGTCTGCAATTTGCTTGCAAGGAGCCTCCTCCAAAAGGCAGCATTTCCAACCATTTATCCTAGTCTTCTGTGAAAGACATTAATACAACAGCACCAAGAGCATGTTTAACTGATACTGTCTCATTCCTAGAGGAGGAATCTCAGCCAACAGGCTCCCTGGTATCTTTGGTGAGTCTCAGATTCCTCCTCAGCTGCAGCTGGACAATCAAGTCACACCGGTCCCCTTGCCATGGGCTGGTCTCACCAGCATGCAAGACCCATTTGGCCACCTGGGCACCAGAGGGCCAGTCTCAGAGGGCTGTGGACCTGATGGGATCAGGTCAAAAGTGAGGGACTCACAACCATTGAGGGACTCATGTTCCACATGCCTGACTCCGTGGTTTTTCCCCATCTCAGCCTCTAGGTTTTAATGCTGCTCCCATCCTCCTGCTCCCCCACCTTTTGCACTTTTGGCATGATGCCTCATTCCCACCTCCTGCTATCCACTCACACTGCCTGACAGTGTTTCTGATCTTCGCAAAATAAAAGTCAAACTGATCAGACCAAAGGGTTATCACAAACACCCGGTGCTCTCCATTTTAAAGGTAAGATCAGACAAAACAGTCACACTGCTGTTCGAGCCTACAGGACAGACAAGAAAGTCACAGTATAGCTTGTTCCCATTATCCATTTTGCTGAAGCATGCCCAATTTATCCACTGACATAGAGAAAGGTTCACGTGATTCCTTCTCCTCCTTCTTCTCGTTCTTTCTTATGAAAATTCATATCTTGTGATGTAATTTCTGTGGAAATGAGCAACTCACTCTTTACTGTCCTCCCTCTTTCTGTTCCTTTTCCATTGTATGAACACAAAAGCCTTACTCAACAGTGATGTTCAAGTTGATACTTATTTCTCTGAAGTCAATGTAATAAGATAAACCCTATGTATTTGCCTGATTACACTTGGTGACATAATCCCTGCCTGCAAGTACAACTGAGACATACTGACCTGAGTAATTGTGCCAGTCATTTCATCCAGTCAAATCACTGATTGAAATTAAAATGAAATGGTGGGACAAAAACACTTCCTTGACTAATCAGCATCAGTGAATAAAGTTCCCTGATCGAACAAAGAGGTTGGATCTGGATGTATGTAGGAAATTTATTTCTTTCTTCAAGAATCTGAAGATGGAGTAGACCACTGCACACTATGTAGCAGACAGCGGAATAACACAAGATTATGAGAAGCAGGTAAGGAAATGATCACCCAGCCAAGAGTTTGTTTGCATAAGACTTAATCACCCAAGAACACACTTTAGAGGAAACTGGAAAGGTGTGTATAGAAGATGACTTTTTCCAATGAACAGCTGACTGTAAATGGTAGCAGCTCTTTACGCAGTCCACACTTGTTAGTAGAAACAGGTGTGACAGCAGGAAGGAAATGTTTAATGTTTGGCTCTATAAACATGACTCTTCCTTGCTTGACTAAAAGATCAGTGTTGGCTCAAAGCCATTATCAGGCTCATAACATTCTCTAGTTTCAAGTATAAAGGTTCAGAGCAATACCCTGCTTGAGAGGAGACACAAATTCAGGTTCCACTAGAGTCAGTCCTCACACACTTAAAAGGGACAGGGCTTGGCTTGGAGTCATAACTGGTTTCCAGAAGTGGAGGTGAGAACACACAGGTGTGATGGGCAGCTGAATGCAGACAGTTCATATGTGCACTCTAACACAACCCTTTAACATGTCTGAGTTCTGTATTTCTATATTGCAGATGAAGAAAAGAGAAACCATCTTTTTCTGCACCTAAAAGATCACTGGGACCATTCACACCACAGAATCACGCTGCCCCTCAAGCAGCTCCTGGAATAATCACTTGCTTTAGCACATTGCACCAGCTCATAATGCTAACTAGGCAAAGCAAAAAAGTAGTTCAGCATACCAACCACAACTTAGCAAAAAAAGCACAAAACGTTCAAATCCAACTGATTTCAAATGACAATAAATATATGCCCAGCATGGAGCTTACATTGTGCTGAATCAAAGCTACTATTCCCTCTCTCTGCCTGCTGCTCATGACACAGTTTGGTCACCTGCCCTGTGTGGTGAGTAGAGGATGTGCAATTCAAGCTGCTTCCAGTGACTTCTTCCCTCCTGCTCAGCCACCACCACTCCCGTAACAGGAGCCATGAGGCTCTGCAGGGGGAATGGCTGCTGCTGGATGATCTAACACTCCTAACCCCTTTGGCTCCAGCAATTTAAAAGGAATGCTCACAATTTATTTAATCCTAAAATCCATCTTGTCACAAGAATTAATAGTCAGATAATGCTATGCATAACATTCCAAGTATGGTACCATAAATAAGAAAGCATTTAAATAAGAGTTCACAGCAAATGTTCAAATCCAGTTCCAAGATTCACTTCATTAGAAACGAAACCAATGTATTAATCTTCACTGCATATTTTAAAGATACGAAAACCAGATTTCAAGAGCTTCTGAGCACCATGAGATGCTTCTGCAGTTTGAAAAGAAAAAATAACATTAAATTGGCTTTTTAAAGGCTTTTCCTTCCTTTGCATGTTCTCATTCGTACAGCACATTTAATTTATAACCTGGCATTCAGTCCTAGAAAGGTGCTTTCCCAAAAATGTTCCAGGAACAAAACAAGGTTCTTGCTACATTTATTCCAGTCAGATCTACACAGTGTCAAACCGACCTTTGCCCAGTGCTTCCTTAAGAACATAAAGTAACTGGAAAACTGTAGGCAAGTGATTCCTTCCCAGCCCCTTCGGTGGAGCAGTGGGGTCTGGCACACTCCACAAACCTGACAACCAACAAACACCATCCAGTGACCTCCCATAAGAAATGGTGCCCAGTGGATTCGGCACAAAGTGGGACTGAAACAACTTCTCATGCTGGGCACCCGTGTGAGCTCTGGCAGATCACATTGCTGCTCTGTGACCTGGATTTCTCAGCCATAAAATGACAGACTGCTTTGCAGTAGCCTGAGATAACAAAATATCAGATAGACATCCCATGCAATTGAAGTTGGTTGCTCTTTTACACCTTGTCAGCAAATTTGTTAAAACAGGATTTACCATCAAAATAGAACAAACAGCGAGCAAGACCTCTCCTGTTAGTGATGATAATGTGAAAAAGGCAAAGCTCTTCTTAATTCTGCCATCATTCAGGGCTCATTTAAAACTCACTAAACTGCTAATAGCTGCCATGATTTTATTTCATTTTCCTCAATCATACAGATGTTGTCTTGGGACATTCAGAATCACTCTTTTATTGTCCCGCATCAAGAGTTTATCTTAATGATTTAAAGTCGCTTCTCTTTGCTAGATTTGTTTTCTCCTCTACAGGACAAAGACATTTAGCAAAAGAGACACAATATGTTGTGAAGAAAATGCAAAGCCAGAAAAGTGTTCTAGCTCTTGCAATGGTATTTTTTATTGTTCCCCACGAGGACAATTATCTCCATTAATGGTGATTACAAATCCCTGTATACTGGGACATTAGCTTCCCTTATGCTTATTACTGAAATGAAAAAAGACAACCAAAATATTACAGAGCTGTTTTATAAAGCACTTATCCTATTAAGCCACTTAGCCATAGTCTTTACATAAGCATGGGATGCCCAGAAGAATTCTTTATGGAATTAATCAGTTATACATTAAGAAATGCAAAGGATCAGTTTTAGCAGTTTCTGTATTACTCCTGTCAATAAAAATGCCAGGTTCATGGATGCAAGTGGCCACCTTTCAGATCTGCACCTGGGGAGGCACATCCTGGGTCTCCTGAAATGCAGCAGTGCTGCTCTTTCTCTCTCACACTCTCATTAGTGGATATTCAGAGGAAGAAGGAACTCAATCACTTGATCTCTTAAGATATATGTATTTTTGTCTAACCATTACAGAAGGAATCTTGCTGGAAAAAACCCCTCTTTTTACCTAACATGAATCAGTTTTAACTGTTTCCCAATCAGTCCAAGATCATTTCAGAGCCAGAAACTCCTCTGCCACCTGAGGTCCAACTCAGTTTCTAATGTAAGGTAAATGGCAACAAATCTTTGACATCTGACTCTGAAAATCACAGCAAATTTACAAAAGTCAAACAACAGCTGGTCCCACTTTGGAGCTGAAAAACAGAAAATCCTTTAATTCTTCTGTGCAAACCAATAATTTATTTTTATTCTTCTGTTTTAAAAATTACTGGGGTTGGTGATGTCTTTGAAATAAAGACAGGGATTTTACTACACTTCCTTCCTTTTGAGTCTGTTTTGATTGCATCAAACTGATTCACTTAAACATCCCCATAACTTAAACATCCTCTTTCTTCACAGTAGGCATAAAAATATCTCCTTTTTTGTTTAGTAGTATAGATTTATTGATATGAAGCTTATTTCCTGTCATTAAGACCGCAGTGTTGTCCACAGCTGAATTTCAGCCATCTTTTCAAAGGCAGCACTACACCTTATTCTGTACATTTTAAAATTACAGCCATCCTGTCTAAGCATGATCACACGTCCTTCAGAAATGTCTTGTGGTTGAGAGATATCACATTTACCATGAATTTGGGCTACTCATTTTCTGAACTAAGATGGCCTTTATCTGTGTGCCTTGCACTCATATAGCGACTACGTCCATCAGCACATTTGTGTAGAATCTGATTTACACGCTGCCTGCAGGAACAGAGAGAAGAGATCAAGTGGGTTGCCACAGAAGATATATTTAAACACCATCAACATGGAAGTGTTGATATTCATACCTACAATGTTTTAGCAGAGCTTCAGCTTGAAGGAGATCCATACACTTGTTTTATTATACAGGGACTTGACTTATATTTTCGAAAATGTTATTTCCTTATTTTCCGCCAAAAGATGGATTAGATTGAAATGCTCTGAGAATAAGACAATGTATACTGAATGATGACCCTTATTTCCTAAATGAAAGAAAAATCTATTAAAATCAATAACAAATATTAAATGAATAGCAATAGAATTGAAAATTTACAAAAGAATGCACCTTATAAAACAAGTGGAACACACTCTATCTGCCCTGGGTGTAACTTCCAGTTGTACAAGGAGGAAAATGCTGAAAATAAATTCTTAAAGAACCCGTTCCTGTAGGACTTCACTTTCAGAGACTTTCAGCTGAATCTGTTCTCAGCACCAGACCACTGAACTGAATCCGGATTTGTATCTGCAGTTATTCATAGCTGGAAAAACCCCAAAACCCTGGGAGAGGTGTTAAGAAAATACCTGCTGCTTCTTGCAGTAGGCTGGAAACAAACTTGTGAGTGCTGAGCAGTGACCTGGCACTGACCACAACGGGAATGGCTTTCCTTTGAGGAGAACTGTGCCCAAGCATTTTGACAACAGAGTTCCACTAAAGTTCCACAGCACTTTCAGAAGTCCCAGCTGAGACATTTAAATTGCATGGCAGATTTCATGCCTGCCTTTTATGAAGGTATTTCCTGGGAATATCACCCAGTGAACAACATGATTTCCACGGGCATTGCAGATGTTCCGCATCTCTGGATATTCATTCATTTTTGCCCATGAATTTGATGCTCTGCACTCAGCAAACTCTCCAGAGGCAGTTTGTTGGTGGTTTTGTTTTCAGCTTTTATTTTCTTTCAGAGCACATTAGGGACATTATAAACAACACAGTGAGATTAAAACTTTATCGATATCATATAATTAAAAATCTGACACTATTTACACTGCTTTAAAATGTCATTCGATGTGAGAATGAAAGGTCCCCTTGAAAAGATTCTGCCGCTTTCTTTCCTTTGTCTTCTTGGCTTTGCTATATTTTCACAGTGATGAAGCCAGGGTTGTGTGAAACACTCAAATCTCTGGGAAATTTCTTGCTAAAATTCAACTACCAGATAAAGAAAGGGGGCCTTTGGGGAAGTTCATCCACTGTCATCATCTCCTCGGTAGGTGTGTGGGGAACAGTCCAGCCATGCAGTACAATAGCAAATGGATAATGCTGCACTACCTCGTTAGGACTTTAGAGAAAGTCCCCTGAGCAATTACTACGAAGTTTGCAAGTGCTTCCAACAAGCGTTGTATTTTAAAAGCAGCTGATCATATTTTACTTTGTTTTTCTACAGAACACACACACCTTTTCCAAGAAAGCTCTTTGAAACAAGACAGCCTGTGGCTCGTGCTGCCTCCACCCACAGCTGCAGCAAATACCGGCTGGCAGGAGGGCAAGCAAATGTCCTTTCTCTCAGCAGCACTCACACCCTGGACAGATCTCTTCGCAGAGGTAAACCTCTTGATCATCTACTTGTTACATTTAGAATGGGTGCTGGAAAAGACAGGTAACATGGGATTCAAGCCAGGATTAAACCTGGCTGAAAATCAAAGTTGGTAAAAATTACTTTTTTGAGTGTTTTGAAATCTGGTTCCAATCCAGGGAAGACCAAAGTCCATTTTTAAAAAGTTCACAGAGAAAAACAAGGGCCAAAGGCCCCAGAATTGTCCTGGGAGATATGTGTTGTAGGCAGAGCCAGTATTAATACCTGTGCTGAGGAGCTGGAGATCCTGTGCTATGTGCATTATAAATCAATAACAAAAGAGCTGTCGACTGACTCTGCTTGCAAACAGCAGGTGGGTAAATTCCTGTGCAGCTACAAGCCACAGAGACTGGTGCACAGACCAAAAAAAGGCAGTGACACCTATCAGCCAAGTCCCCCAAAGTAGAGATGAAGTCATGCCAAGGCCTAACACTGAGCAAGGAATGGTTGTAACTATTTGGATCCCTTCTGGGGTTCAGCGTTTTCTGTGAGTGCCCATGCATGACAATTCAAATAAAGTGTGTGCAGCACTTCAGTCCTGGGATGGCTTAATTTAGAAATCTAAAGATTGAATTTATACCTTGTCTGAGTGTGTTATATTTCACTCCAAGAGCCTCAAGGTTATTTTCCAAAAGACTGAAAAATTTCAAACGCAGACAGGCAGGTACAGCTCTGCAAGTCAAATGCTGGAACGTTTCGTAACGGTGGCATTGCTGCATTCCTGATAAGAAATACAGCAAGCAAAGGGAAAGTCCTTACACTTAGGAAAGCCAGAAAAAAGAGAAGTGCCACAGTAATATTACTGAGCATCAGTGGTTAGAAAGGTAAGTTCATGCCAAAGAAAGCACTGCCAGCACAGATAAACCAGTCCCATTTTGTCAGCTCCAAGTGTCACTTCAATGACTTCAGTTTCAGGGAACCATTCACAGTTAAAAAAAAAAAAAAAAAAGAAAACCTCCCCCCAAAAAACCGCTCCTCCATACATTTGTACATTTTTCAGAGGGAAGAGCTGAATTGACAGGGCTCCTAGCCAAGATCCAGAGCAAGAACAGCAAGAATTGAGCGGCAGTCTCCCGAAGGCTAAGGAAATACTAAGAAACTGCCATGAGAGAAACAGAGAGGAAGGGAGAGAGATGTCTGCTCCCGCCTGAACAACTTCTTTCCTTGATAACATAAACATTTTGCTACTGCGTGACAGAGAGTTAACCACCTATAGCTAGTGAGCACTCAAGAAGGCTAATTAAAGTGCCAAAATGTTTTATGTCAGGTTTTCCTTTGATCACTGTCGTGTTTTTCCTTTTCCGCAGGTGAGGGCAGTAGGAACTCAGTGTGACAAGTGCACTAATGCTACGCTGCATTCAAGCAACAACAATACATCCTCTAGGGCCAGAATTCACTCCCCTTTATCATACCTTCACAGGAAAAATTCACTTAACAGTCAGCAGTCATTTTCTATGACATAAATTTAATTTTACTTGTGGTACATAATTCATCAATCACTGTAAGGAAGCAGCACTGCAGACAGTACACTGAATTCTGCCACATCACTTGCCTGAACAGGCTCAGTGCAGAAAAAACCACAACACTTATATAAATGAGTCCAAATCAACCCCTTCCTTTGTCTTTTAGAACACAACTGTTTAATCTAATTTACCATGACTAAAATATCTTGGTTGGAGGAAGAAAACTCTTTGGGCCGATGCCCAGCCTCACCTGGCAGACAAATCACTGGCCCCTCTCACAGTGCTCCATAAGATTTCAAAAATAATCCAGATTCTGTATTTAAGGGACTACCTGTTTCACCACCCACTCCATATTCCCACGCTCATGCTCCTCCTTAGCTCTGCCGGAGTCAGAGTTTCCGTCACACCTTCCAACATCCTTCCCATCAGCTACAATCCATAGCCCCCCTAAACACTGGCAGACGGAAAAGTGTTTGCTGCTCACTTCAGTCCCACTGCCCAAGTCCTGCAGGGACTCCGGTCCACAGTGACACGGGGTCTGGCCATACACCAGCCCTGCTGGGGGCCAACGCCTCCTGTCCCTTGACATTCTCACAGTATTGCAGTGAAATGTGTCTCTTGCAGATAACACAGAACTCACTGGCAGAGACGGAAAAGGCCAAAGCTCAGATCATGGGCTGCACACGATGTGTCATAATAATGCCAGAGGGATAGAGGGCTTCAGTCACCAGCTGTGTAAATATTTGGTTAGAGCCTAAACATGGTTAAAAAACCCCTAGTGCCAGGAGTCCAAAAAATGCTCCAGGAAAGTAAACTATATAGCTGAAAGCTACAGAATACCTTAACGACATTCAAAAGAGACAGAGATTTGCTATGAAGTTTTTAATTCTGCTTGGTATGCCAGGTCCCTTGCTGAGAAACTGAGAAGAAATTAAATTATCAGATCAGCCTTAGCAAGAGTGCTCTTGTTAGCAGAATTAATGCATATATTTGCCTTATGGTAGTGCTTTTAATTTCTCTGTGACTAACTGCCTCTCTGAAAATGGAGATCTCTCTCATTTTTATCCCATATCTGCATTTTCTGCACTTGACAAAGTAATATGTCATATTTCCAGCATTTTTTTAAAACGCTTTTTCCTTATGTTGATGTTCTTATTTCAAGGGGATTTTCCTAGAAAGGTTAGTGGCCCCACCGGTGGTCCCTTCCAACCTAACCCATTATGTGGTTCTGTGATCTTCCGTATGGTCTCCTTGTGAGGTATGCAACACAACAAGTTTCCTTTACTGTTGAATGAGTGGGCATTTTTGTTTGTTTGTTCGGGGGTTTTTTGTTGTTGTAGTTTTTCTCTGTGCGTGTGGTTGGATTTTTTATTAGTTAACACGTATTGACACTAGGTGACAGTACAAGGAAATGCAACCCATTGATAAGAAAAAACAAGGCAGCGTGTTAGTGCACAACTTCATGGAGTTCAAACTCAAAATGATTAGTAGCCCAAAGAAAAAAAGAGGGGGATGCAGGCACTCCTCGCATCTGTGTTACTTGGAAAAGAAACTTCCAAGGAACTGAGAATTCCTCCTAATGAAGGAACTGAAGCAATACTTCCTGCTTCAGCAACAATATCACAGGGAGAAAGAAAGCATATTTACCTTGATTAGAGGCCTTTCAAGAGAAGAGAATTTAGCCCTAAGCGACTTGTTCCAAAAAGCCTTAATTCTAAAATCTCCCCTCTTACGCCAATTACCTTCAATTAGAAAAATGATTATTCCCAGATTTTATATAATACCACCAATGTGGAAGAGGTCAAGATCTCAGTCTCATGACTGCTGAAAGATGAGCTTAGTCTAGTATCTAATGGAAAAAATAAAAGTGTATTGCGTATGTTTATTTTTAGAGAGTAAAAAGTTTTCAGTTCACATTTCAGAGCTCTTTTCCATGTCCAAAAACAACAGAAGGAAATGAGAACTGCTCTCCTCAGTATTCTGCAAAAGCCAACAAAAAAGAGACCATTGGAAGATGGACCAGTATCGCCAGAAACAGCTGTTTCACAAGCCAGCAGCTCCATGGGCTTAACAAATGAGAATGCCCTGCATGTAGCATTTTCTTTATGCAATTCCCCACTGCTTAGAATCCAAATATAAAGACTGAAATCCCATCTCCTGTGAATTGAATAGGGCGAGGATTTCTCCCTAAGGAGAGGTTTTTAGATAGCATGCTGAAGAGGGCTTACTGTATAGAACAAAAGCTGTCTCCTTTGCCTTTGGCAAAAGGATGAAGAAATTTTGCATAGCAGGTTACCCAGGACCTGACCTGGATGCTCAATGGGAATTACAATTGCTGTGGTTGTATTCATTCTCTACTGATGCTTTAGCACCAAGTCTGGGTCATCGACCAACTTTATCCCTTCTGTATAAAACTTACACAATACAAATGTTGAGCCAAATAATTCTTTTCCTGTGTATGAAATATTTTAGGTTATAGATTGCATATAGAAAAAGTTGTGGATTGCAAATGGAAAAATAAACATTTTACATGTTCTCTCTTTCCTTTTACAGAGGCGCAGACCTACAGACATTATTTCTATATAGTATTTAATGACAAATGTTTGAGCTTGGGAATAATTGTTTTATATATTTTTGAGAGAGAACAATTCAAGAAAATTAAAGATATTAAAGATTAGGATCTAGATTTAAGATGCTACTTAATCAGGTATTTAATTTAAAGCCATGGACATTACTTTTTTTAATCTGGAGAGTCTATATAATCATTTGACCACTGCAACCAGGAAAGCCTGAATGTTTAACGGCTCAGGAACACTTCTGGAGTCAGGCATATAATTAAGATTATTTTCAAAGCACAGTCTGCTACCATAAATGCTGCTGTGAATTTCCTTTAATATGCAAAAACAGTTCCAAATTCGGGTCTGGATTCTGTGTTGGAACAACAGAGGGCAATGTTATAATTAACGTACAAATGTAATGTTTGCAAGAATTCCTGTCTCCTCCCTAAATTCCTCATCTAAACAAGGGGAAAAAAAGAGGAAAGGGTGATATGCCATCAAATATAATTTGTGATAGCATCGAACACGTGAGTGACAGAGCAGAACTAGGACTCAGCTCTTAAGGCCCCCAATCAAGTGCACTGTCCTCTACACCAAATGATCCCCCTGATAAATGTTGTGGCTACATTCAGCTGTCTTGAGAGAAAATGAAATCCTTGCTGAATTTACAGTAGTGTTGTTTCATTCCCACTTAAAAACAAAAACCTTTTGTCTTTTTAGGAGTTTGAAATGCAAAGGTAAAGCTTAGCTCTAGGGCTGCGCTGGGATGAGAGGAATGAGAGGAGACAGAAATCACTACTCACAACTCAGAAGGAATTGACTCACAAATAAGTTGAAAGAAATACATATGACTTAGGGCACGAGGAGTGTTATTAAAGCAGAAGTGCTACTTGAAATTGTGAATCTCTGAGAAGTGATTTTCTTTGTCTAAAATGCTGCTTGGCATTCTTGTCTGAGCATTCAACCAATGTGTTAGGTAATCCTCAGGCACAACAGCAAGGTTTAGGGGAAGGACAAAGTGTGTCAGCTAAATCTTTGAATTCTTTTGCCTCCAGAGAGTAAGATCAACTCTTACATGTTACTTGAGAATTCTTTCTGGCGCTGAGTTAATACATATATGGTCCCAAGGCAGGATTAATCTGCTGCCATTCTGGCATGCTGCTAGCACTGCAAAACCCTTGGCACGAGTTTGTAAATGAGGCTGCTGTGAACAGGCACAGCTTTAAAGGTAGGAGCTCTTTCTCTTGGCTCCTCAGGATGGAGATCTCACTGGGGCACACAGAGAGGTCACCTGTGGAGGCCACAGCTGTGAAAAGCCTCTAAGCTTGAATTTGAACTGCTGGGAATAACTGTTGACTGTGCTGGAGTTAAATAGGCAGGGAAACCACTATTTGCTGAACACCTTACCTATCAGAGCTGCTATCAGTCCCACATGAGTTAATTACAGCACAGTATTTACCAAGCACTATTAACTCTGTCAAGAAAACTCAACTAGAGAGCATGATATGGTCCAGTCTTACAGTGTCAATAACTAGCACCAGTCTACATGAGAATAAAAAGGTTCCCAGTCCAATGACATTCACTCAGACCATACTAGAAGATAAGCTCAACTACACACTGGATGAAAAAAAAATCCCCTTTTAAAGTTGGAGGGTAAAATAACTTGGAATGACAGTGAATTGTTCTCATGTAGTTAAATGTCACCAATAGGAGTCTTGTGTCTCAGGTCCTTGCACAGCTTTGGATCTGCTGACAGAAAGATGTTTGAACTGAGACTGAAGGCAGGTGTGCCTCCATGCCTCTTCAATGGGAAACAAGATAACTCAGCTTCATCTGTCATTAATTTGGGTGACATTGTGTAGAAAAACTGAGCGAGAACTATAAAGAGATGCAAGGAGTTCATTTTCCTTGGAGCAAAGACATGATAATGTGGCACTCTGGAATCTAAATTCTACTCAGTATTCTGGCAGTGACAACACAGAAACTGTTAGGCAGGAACTGCTTCTCTAGTTAAGGATGATGCACTAGTATCTCAATTCACCAAACACACACAAGCATATTTAAGCTTTAGCTGTACACTCAGATTGGTTCCTATTCGTTAAATGTATAAAAGGACACACAAACACACAGCCTTAAGTCAGCAAGTGAACCTGTCAACCTTAAACAAGTTAAAAACACGACACAACTCTTTCCCCAGTGGTAACAAATTTTTCCCTGGTACTCAGTTGCTCTCATACACATTTGCTATTCAGTTCAAACAAGGCTTTGGATAGAAATCCCTATAACCCTTTCCAGGCTTCTGTCCTTAAACCAACTCCTGCCATGGCAGGCTGTATTACAGGTACAGCCTGACTTGGCACCATAGCCCTCATACGCAGCTCAGCATGCAATATGGAGCATCTCACCCAGACACTGCCAGAGTTCATGCAACTGAGTCAATGGGCTTGGGCAAACGAGCAAAGCTTATGCAAATGCCTGAAATTAAACACGAGCTCAAGTACTTTACTAAGTCAGGGCCTTTATCAGGAATGATAAATGTGAAAAACACAGAAAGTAAGGCAAGTCCACTGAAGGACTGAAGACACAAGAGAACACTTCTCAGGCATCGGGCAAAGTATTTGCATACATTACAGTGGCCTTTGGATTGTGAGGATCAATACTTTTCTAATGCACATTATTGGACAAAAAGGTAAAATCACGGGGACATGCCCTTAAGAGAAATACAACAGGCGGTCTTACAAAGGTAATCTATTTGCAATGAAGTTATATTTCTGAGCCCAGCTTTCAAAATAAGGTCTGCACTGAACCTTACCTGTGAACCAACCAAAACTTGGACTCTGATTTTGTGAAGACACCCTTCTACCTTGTGTAATTGGCAGCATAATTAAAGCCCTGATAAACAGATAAATCCATAAAGGCATGGAAGAATTCATACTTGTTCAAGTTACACGTGATTTCAAAACACCACATGAAGCAAATATGGGCATTGTCTCAGTGGATATGACAAACCCCATCAGTGTAGCAAAGGCAATTATTAACTGCCCATTTATTACTACCACCAACTGCTAATTCAGTGGAAGAACACGGTTGGATGTATCAGGGTGACAAATTTAAGTGAGGCATCCTAGTGGATCTGGGAATCTGGACTCAGATTGTCTGACAAGTGAAAGGATGAGTACATACGTGCCGATAGCGTGCAGCATTCCAACAGAACCTAGCACGTCTCAGGGCCATCCATATGTTCCACCATATGTCTGCGAGGAAAGGGGTCCAGAATCACAGTCTCTGGAAAGGGTAGGTCTCCCAGGCTCTCAAGATACCAGCCAGGATCCCAGTGTTGCTGCATACGTTGGTGTGTAAGCTCCTGTATTCCCGCCAACAAACTACTGATTTCAGCTCAGAGGGTAAATATGTAACATAACCAACTGTGTGCTGATTCAGAAGCTGGCTCTCACAGGATAAGTTCTACTAGGAAAGAAAAGATTGCTCTGGGCTGTGTTTCTTAGAGCCAATTCAGCTTCTGTGTATTAACCACAAAGAAGCTGCAGGAACAGAGATGTTACCATGTAGAACAGCCATACTGACACGCACAGAGAAACAGACTGGACTTTAATAGCCTAGCAAAGGGGAATACAAGTTTGAACTCACTCAGTAGATGACAGGTTGCTTTATTTTGCCTTCTATTCTGCTTTTCACTTTGGTTTTTCTGGGGGCAATTAGCTGTTGTGTATTTTCACATTTCAGTCCTACCTTATCACTATCCACTGTGTTCTGTGACGTCCTGGATGCAATGGAAATGGTGTCAGGTTGACTGCTGCCATCCCCTTGGCTGTCTGCATCATCTATTCCATCTCTGCAGAAGAAACAGAGGGGAAACAAGGCATACTTAACACACCAGGTCAGAACGTGCACAGCTTTACCTGTGGATTTGAGAAGTGCAACGTCAGCAGGACGGAGCTGGCTTTGTGCTACAATTACCTCACTGATACAGCCATGATGCTATTTAATTGCAATTTAAAATGATGTCACTTTTAGCCATAGGGTTGGGATTAGCACATAATCACAACATTTGTTGCTGCAAACAGGACGGTCCTCACCTGCATATTGACAGCATAGAAGACTGGTGTTCAGAAATAGCTCTGTAATCAGGGTGTCAGGCAGTTTTCCTTCAATTACATTTCTGCCCTGACGAAACACATTCAGTCTAGTTTACATGTAACACTGAGGGAAAGGGCATTTCCCTTGCCTAACAGGAACCACGTCTTCAGAAATGTAATACTGGATACTTAAAATTTAAATTTAGATAGCCCTAAATATGCTATCCAAACAAACATAAAGACAGTGTAGAGCTCTACAAATTTACCTCTATGAGGCTGCTAACAAAGGGTATTTTCTTCCCTTTTGCTATAAAGTTCTAAATTTTCCTGGTCTTTCAAACTAAACATTTAAATAATCCAAAATACATATTTAGGGACAAAGAAACAAGATTAGGATCTCCACTCTGTACTAGAAAACTCTTGTATTGGTGCATGTTCCCAGGAAGAAATGTTTGGATCTGCGCCTTGCTACAGGTCTCCTGGGTGATCTTCATTACTTAAGCTTTGGATTGTCTCTATAATAAAGCCTGAAGTAAGAGAGGTATAAAACTTGATGAGGGAATGGAGGTGCTCACATTACAGGTGGCTTTGGGGAATGCCAGACAGAAAAAGAACAATTCGTTTTGTCTAATTTCTGTTTAATCCAGGATGGAAAGACGTTCACAAAAAAGTTTAATGTTACTTTACAGGCTGAAATGAGTTTGATGATGAAACATATTCTTCACTGTAATAATATATTGTTATGATCAACTATGATTTTCATCGTCAAACAATTAAAAATGCCAAAGAGGCTAAAAAAAATAAAATCTCTTTCTACTCCAATGTAAAGAAGTAAAATCTACTTTAGGAAAGGAGCATGACCTTGGACTCTGAAGAATTCTTACTGTTTGTTTCTCTCTAATAATTTGGACCATAAAGTAAAAGATCTCTGCACGTATATCACAGAAAAGCTTTCTATCTACTTTTGCCAAGACAACATATAAAAAGCAAAGACGATGAAAACTGATTTTGACTATAGTAAAAAACAGCAAAAAGCCCACAGACACTTCTCTGCTGTGGGTTGAGCGAACACCAGTGATTTCATGTTCTAGTGAATGGCTGAGTTTACCTTCTACTGTTGTTTCGCTGCTTTGCCGGTGTCTTGGGGAGCTGAATTGGCTCTTTCAGGGCTCCTTTCAGATGAATAATCCTTTCTTGAATAACTTCCCGGATATTTTTGATCCATTCCTGTTTTGTTTCAATACTGGATGCCTAAAGTTCCACAAGGCAGAAAGACAGAGACTTTATCATGTTCTCAGCATGTCACCTCCTATGTAGAAGAAGCGTGGTCGGCTGATGAAAGTACATGATTAACTGTTTGTCCTCTCTGCTGCGCTGTTACAGCTCCTGCAGTACCTGGTAACCCCCGGAGAACTGAGAGCATTTTTAAGAGATCTACTTGGCAAGCAAGAGCAAAAGCAGCTAAGCTCTGGATAAATATATTTAATGCTAGCATGCTCTGTGGAGGGGAAAGAGGTTATATCTCTGCACAGCTGGGATCTCCTCAGACAAAACAACCATAACATGAATTCTTCATTAGGAACTCACTTGACAGAAAAGACTGTCAGCCCTGGAGGTTTGAGGAATAGGTTGATTGTTGACAGCCCAGTGGCAAAGGACTAAGAGAATTACACCTCCCAGCCAAACACCCTGAGATGTGCCCTGTGTCAGCGTGCAGCTGCTCAAGGCAGGCTGCAAGAGGAGGTGCAATTCCAGCAAGGCTGCACAACCACACTTCCAATTCGTACCCAAGCCTTAGAGCTGAATCGCTCCTGATGCAGGCACAACCCCATTGACAGACGTGGAAGCCATGTGACTATGAGGAAAGAAGAAACTCACCTCTTATTTAGTGCTCCCAAGGCCTGAACTAGAAGCTATAAAGGCAAAAAATCCAAACAGAAAAGACTTACTTTCAGCACTGTTTTATTGTCTGAGGATGGTGTTCGTCCAGACCACAAAGCAAATTTGCAGGGATCTCCTTCAACATGTTCAGTCACTCCCAGTTCTGAGGTCTAGTGTGGAGGAAAGATGATGAGAGATTTCATATATACGAAGCTTCATGAGTCCAGAAAACTTTGGACTTGTAGGAGGAAATAGGGAGGCTGGGATGGATAAGGGAACGAGATCTTATCTCTGCTTTGCTACACACAGATAAAAGAGACAGAATACCGCTGGGATGGCAGGGAATGGAATAGCTTGAGTGATCCTGCTTGCATTTCCCACCCACCCTTCACATCTCACTATCTTAAACCTCTCCAGACTCACTGGGAGCTGACTTCCAGGGGAGCCCCGCAGGACTCAGAGCCAGCCCTTCCATGTGGCCTAAGTATCCCAAACCCAGCACGGGGACTTGTGAGCCACCTCCCAAACTACAAGAAACACACCACCCAGAATGTTTTCTTTGCAGCCACACCTACCAGTAACTTATTCTTGTAAACATATTTTGTGTGTCCTGAAGAATCTTTGATCTCTTTGCTAAACACCAAAGAGATTTCAAAGAGAAACAAATGCCTTTCACGGCCCTTCCGAATGAGAGACTTGGGATCCCACACTTGGAAGGAATCCTGAAGAATCAGCTCTCCCTGGACGTCCAGGTTCTCATCAAATCCTAAAACCACAAAACAGATTGGATTGCATTTTTTCTTGGGACTAGCAATTCCCAGAAACACCAGAGCAGTAGGGACTTGAAATAAAATGGCCTTTTTCTTTTTTGTTGCACAAACTCTGAAAAGACATCAATGCACATCCACTACCCCAGTGAAAATATTTTTTTTGTCTTTTTTTTTTTGCTATTGCAATGATGTAATTATTTCACCAGAGGCAAACACATGATAAGCACTAAATGAGATTGCTGCTAAAGTGTACTAGGAATTACTTACAAATATCATGAAGGTTTCAGTGGTGGTTACTGTACACAGAACTGCATTGCAAGAAGTCTTATGCGTGTCAATACAAATTCACAGAAAGGTCGTGTGTGGTGAGTAGAAGTGCCCCACCACACCCTGATGCTTTCAAGCACGTCAGCCAACCTCCAAGGGACAGCAGTGGTGTGGGGGAGCTACATCTATGAGAGTGAAGGGGCATGGTGTCTGAAACAAGTCTTCCAGGAAGGGTTTCCCATCTTCCAGGCTGCATGTGAAACACCTTCACGTGGCTGAGGATCGCAGGACTCCCTCCCTCCACATAAGTGGAGAAAAGGGAGTCCCCAGTGCAAGGTGCCCTCCAAGCTGCTGCCTCAGCAGCTCATGGGCCACACTTCTCTCCAGAGCTGGGGACTGCCCCACCCCGGCACAGCCTTCTGGTGGCTCTGCCAGATAGCCAGCAAGCAGGCCTGGTCCCAGCTCCAAATATTCAGGAACAACGTTTTATTCAGAAGACAACTGTACAAGTGCTTGTCTACCCTAACAAAGTCATCCCTGCTTCTTCATTATTGTGTGGTGCTGATCATCTCATGAGGACAGAATATGCAGATGTTATTTTGGGAACTCTGGCTTTTCACCAGACACCACAGTTGAAACCATCTTCACAGTGTTTCTACCTATGCTGGGTCAGTTTGCCATCCTGCAATTTTAATCACCCGGTCTTGATGTGCTGCCCAGCTACTGGCACCATTTCCTTTTTTTCACCTGTTTTAGTACTCTGTTTGGTTCTTGGTTCTGACTCAGGCCAGGCTTGAAATTATTTCCCCAGGTCAAGAAAATGTTTGAGACAATAAACCATCTCTGTCCAGAATAAAGTTTCTAAGTTTTAGAAGTACTTCACACATCAAAAAGCCAATAAAAGGCCTTTTATGCCAATCATTTTTTTTCTGTAATTTTTGAATTTTTTAAAAATAGTATTTTTTAGATCCTTGGCATAATTGTGCTAACATTTTGAAGCACAAGCTGTTTTGACTCAGAAAACGAGAACTTCTAAAATGTTGAAACTATTTAGAAATGTTTTCACCCAATAATTGCTACAGCTGCCAGCAGCTAAACTGATATTGCTCCGTGAAGATTTTTTTTCATTAGGAAAGAATGTTTTAACTACACACAGAGGAGATAAAAAAATAACCCCCAAACTTCCTAGCCAGGTTTATTTTTCCAAGACTTTTGGAGAAATACTACAAAGGAGCCGGGAGGTACCTGAAAATTATGATCAAACAACAATACTGCTCCAGCCAACCTCTCCTAACTTCCCACACAAGTTACAAGCAGGCTTCACTTATCAGGGGGACCCTCCCCTGTGCCCTGGCCACCTGCCCATCTGCTACCTTCCAGCATGCTGACGTGCATCGCGTCGTTGGCCTTCTTGGGGACACTGAGCATCACTTCCAGACCATCTTTGAGTTCCCCCTTGCCCTCCTCGCAGCAGGTCAGCAGCTCCTAAGAAGCAATGCAGAAACACCCATAAACAAACTGACCGACGCACTGGCTTTGTATCTGATTGTGTTAATTGGAATACGCAACTGCTTCACTGACGGTGACAGGAGAAAGCTGAGCTGCAGCAAACCCCACAGCAGATGCTCACAAATAGTGGGGATCGAACAGGAATGACTATACACCAAGGCAAAGCAAGGTGCTCTCAAGTGAGACTGTGCGCTTGGAAGATTTCTGGAGACTTTGCTCATGCTGCAGCCACCACTCCATCCAACCAATTTACAACAACCAACAAGGCTTTTTTTAAAATGGGAAATGTTAATGTTTCACTTGGAAGTCCTTGCTTTGTGCATGGAACTTTCCCGTTTTTTCAAACACAAATGTGTTGGGTCCCAAAGAGAATCCAATGCCAATGAAGGAGTCCCAGTCAAGAGTCAGTGAAATTTCCTGAAATTCATTTCTACTGTCATTGAAACCTTTAATCAAAATACTGCATGTCACAAACTTAGCAAGAAGCAAAGTAAACAGTTCTGTCATCCCTTCAAGTTTCCTTTCCCATTTGTTGCTTTAGGGGATGAAATCCACTTGGATGCAAAAAAAAGGAAAAAAAACCCCAAAAATGAAAACCAGGTGAAAAGGTTTTTCACTGGTTGTGTTTGTGGTGGGTTTTTTTGTTTCATTTGGGATTTTGTTGGAATTTTTTTTCTTTATTTCTTTTTTTTTCCCCTCTTTCTTTATATGAGTCTTTTCCTTTAAAACAGCCAACTGATTTCACACTTTGTTGCCATGCCCAGCCCTGGGAAGTAGGAGTAGCAGCTCAGCAGCAGCAGCTTAGGGGTCATGAAGCAGCTCCCTTAAGCACAAGGTAACTCATTACACCTCTGAACTGCCCTGCATGAGCTCATTTGTGCAGCTCACTGAGGTACCTTCAGTAGGAGTTGATATTTTGTGATTCTCTGGACAGGCTTGATTAAGTAAGAAGAGATGGAGTTGGCCAGACCATGTCTTTGCTGAATTTCCTAGAAAAGAGAAAAACAGCAGTCACTCATGGAAAACTATTAGCCCCCTGCCGGACAGAACCACCCATAACTAATTTCAGCTCTGAATCCCTGCATTTCTACATTTAGTTTTCTTAACTCTCTTTGAGCTCACGTGCAAGTAAGTGTGGTTTCAGAGGGTGGCAAGAAACTGCAAAGACCCCTTAAGGCCACTGAAGCTGCAGGGTCCCTCTGCAAGTCAAGCTAAGGCTCTGCTAAATAAAACTGCACAGTCTTCAATTTAAATATGACTTACCTGTCATGCCATCTGGTTTCCCCTAGCTATGAAGGCTGAAAGCAGAGTCTTAACATTCAATTAAAATGAAGTGACATTAAATTAAATTGCATGTGCAGGGTGTAATTTAGCTGTCTAAACATAGACATCTAGTACCATTTGAGAGCCCTGGGGTAGCTGAAATATCCCCATGTGCGTAACAGGTCTGACACAGTGCTGACAAACCTGTGCTATTCTGAGGTGGCACCTGGGGGCCAGGAGATACGGCTTTGATACCTATTTCAGCACTGAATACTTGTGTTTCACCACCCTAACCTCAACCAAAATGTCTGGGGCTGATCAGTGTGATGTGCTCACAAATTTCTGCACCTGCTGAGGTCTGCAACTGGTTCCAGGGGGATTTAGGAACTCCTGAACATCCTACAGGACCCTAATGCACACATTTAGCCATGTAAAAGACTCATGCTCAAACTCACACCCTATAGGGGCAGATTTTCTGCTGAAATAAAACAGGTTGGCAATGCTTCTGTCTCCACCAGGCCCTGGGCATACCACCCCTTGCTCCTGGTCATCAGGAAATCCTCAGTTGCTAAGGGAGCTGATGGGGAAGGGGAATGGGACTTATCTCCAGCTACTGGAGGGTAAATTTGAGACTGCAAAGGGAAGAAGTTAACAAAAGATGAAGGGGAAAGAGCTGCCAAGAACAGAGATTTTCTTTCTGTATACAGTCTGATTTTCTGCTGAGTACTAGGGAGGTTACTGCTTCTTTTTAGCTCCCCTGTTTATCTTTATGATGGGATGCAAAAATATCCACTTTTCGTACCACGTGCCTTTTCTTTTTTTTTTTTTACTAGACAAGTTTTTTTTAAAAAAATATCTCTGGTGCCATGAACAAGACCCAGAAGGGAAGGGGCTCTGTTTGGGGGTTAATGGAGTTTGCATGAAGCTGAGTCACAGCTGGCTTCACACAGGAACGGTGCCTGCAGAGCACATGGCCAGGACTCAGTTTGTAACTGCAGGAGCCAGCAAGACCTCAGCACGTCTGTGAACTTCCTGGAGCTGGCAAAGTACACTTGTTTTTGTGGGATCCAAGTAACAAAGTTAGAGCTACTCCTTCCTCCCAGCTCTCTGAACAGCAGGGCATGCTCTCAGCAAGATACCTTCTCCTCTGGGCATTCCTTGCTCTGCCAGGATGCTCCCTGGTCAGACTGTGCAAAGACACACTGGGTTGGTGGAGTGACATTTGTCCCTGCTGCAGCAATAGCACTGCTACATGGCACTCAGACCAGTACACTGCTGGGAAGGGACATTCTCCCTGCAGCTCCTTCCTCTGGTCCCTGAGGCGTTGGAGTAAGAAGGCAGCCCGCTGGAGTGTGTCTGGGGTTGGCTTTGGAACAGCTGGAGAGGTCTGGACTTCCTGTGGGTGGAGGTGGAAATGAGAGGACTGTGCAGAGCAAAGCCCAGCAGTGCAGACATGTGTCACACACCTCTGGGGAACAGAGAGCACAGAGATGTCTGAGCTGTGGAGCACCTGGCAGGTTTCAGAACAAGCTGACCATGCGTTCTGTGCTCTCTGCTTTGCCCTGCTTCTTGTTCAAAGCAAGCTTGGTTCACGTTCTAGTTCGTCACCATGGCTCACCATTAGACATAACTTTATTTCTTGGGTGGAAAAGTGTCCCAAGGGCCTGGAAGAAATGAAGGTATCTGACAGGCACCGTGTGCTGGCAGTTGTGTATTGCAAACCAGATGAGCTGCAGAGCAGAATCAACGTGTAGGCTTACATGCAATAACAGAATCCCAGGAAAACACCAAAAATATCCTCTGCGTAGGGAAGCACAAGACACTCAGAAGTCCTTGGATGGATAACACGGAGACAGAAATATTTAAATACAATGTCATACCATAAGAACTTCTGAATTTGCCATGAAGCATTTATAAAGCGCTCAGATTTTGTATCAAATGTCTAAAGAGATTCACAAATTTAGATGGCATCTAATTGTGTACAGTTGGGTGGTAGGATAAACTAATCCTGAACTGGGTGTACGGATCAAAGACTTGCTAAGCAGACTGCTTCAGCACTAAAACCCTCATGAAACATTTAGGTTTTGTGATGCATGACACAAATCTGATGAGCAATTTCAGAAAAAATATTAGTAAGGAGAAAATGATCCCCTGGCCGCACCTCTGCTCATTTCCTAAGAGACTCTCCAGCTTAGAGGAGAAACTGTGCAAGAGCCACCATCCATGCAAAAACACAACACTGCAGTGCTACCAAAGCTTTACCATGTGCCATGCTGGTGATGCAAGCCCAAAGTGCCCTGCAGCTTCTTGAATACAAAAACTGATCTTTTCCAAGATTTAAAGCAATATAATGTTCAAAAGAGCAGAAGCATGTAGATGACTGAACCAAACTCTTCCCGAGGACTGAAGCTTGCTTAAATAACAGACACTAAAATCAACCTGATCACCTCAATAACAAGCAGATTTCCACCGGCTGAAGTTGAGAGCTGACATACGTTGGCAATTAAAAATACACCTTGCCAACCTGAAGTTTATGCTATTAGAAATATTAAAAATTGCTAAACACAGTAGACATCATGTATCTTTGAAACTACTGAATAAAGAACACCGTTTTAAGTAATTGTCAGGTGATGAACAAAACAGATACCAAAAGCAAAAGAACAAAATTAGTAAGTCTACTGCAGATATAGCTGAATAAGCATGCTATTTTCATTCCCTACACAATTTCCAGCTAATATAACCATATTGAGAACTTCTGAATTTTATAAACAAAGCACAATCTGTAGGAGGGGAAGATGGTAGTCTTTATCCTTTATTAGACTAATGTTATATGATAAACTAGGCAAGTTTCGTAACTGAAAGTTTGTGCATAATTTTCCCCCAGTCTCAACTGGTTTAATAAAAGAAACTGCTTTTCTCTACATACTTGGTTTCACTTACGCCCTTAGAACATCCCCGCTCTCACGGTATCACTAGGAATTCTCTTCAGTGTTTACAACAGGATATGTCACATCTTTTTTCCTTCTCCAACTGAGCCAGCCCTTACAATGAGCCCTGAAAGCTGCCAGTTTTCCTTGGCCTTGAAGGGTTCAAACAGGTTACTGGGACTGCTTGTTTTCGACTCAAAGGTGCCTTTCTATGACAGTTTGTGCAATTTGAGGGGTTTTGCACTTGTGATCTTTAGGCAGACTTCTTACTAAGGGTGTTATTCTAGGTAACTCATTCTTATCATCAGGGTGTTTTTGGGAAAGTCCACGTTCTGCCTGGAAGAAAAGAACCAGCCATTTCCTCTGTGTTCCTTGTGCCAGACTGTCCTGTGCTGTCACCAAAACAGTGCCTCTCCAAGATCAAGATAAGGATCTACAGGTGCTTTGCATTACCTTAATCGCTCAGATTGGGTGACTCCTTGAGGATGTTTTTGGGGATAGCCAGCTTTCTCTTTTTGGCACAGGCATCACTGGGTAGCCCAGCACTGGTGGAAGGCAAACATCTCCCCTTGCACAACAGCAGATGCTGACACATGAATATCCACTACTAAGCAACATCAGTCAGGTTTCCAGCCCACACAGACAGCTGGAGTGGAAAAGCTTAGCGGAGGAAACACTTTCAACCTGCACCAACAACACCAGCAGACACCTAGGGCAGCTCAAACCCTCCAGGAGCACCGACCAGTACAAACCATTCAACAGGCTCAAGCGCCACCTCCTGGAAAATTCCTTTCAGTTCCATTCTACTTTTCGACCACTTGGTAACAAGGCAAAAAAAAAAAAAAAAAAAAAAAAAAAAAAAAGGCAAAAGAAGAAGTTGTTCATCACTTTTCTTCTGGCCCATGTGAGACCTTTCATTGTCGAGTGTGATTGAAATGCTATAACCACTGGCACGTACAAACCCCAGAGGAGCTGATTTATGTCAGGCTGCCAACCACATCATAGCTTGGATCCTGCTGAGTGGTTGGTTACATTTCCAAACTAATTTTCAATGCTTTGGAAAAGAGGTCTTAGCACCTTCTTTTTTTTTTTTTTTTCCTTCTTTTTCTTTTCTTTCAGAACAGCAACTAATTAAAGCTATAAGGTAGGAGGCAAGTATGGCAAAATGGATGAGGTTCCAAGAATAAGAGGAAGAACTTAAGGTACTCAAAAAATTTAACATTATTCTCAGCTTACAAAATTGAGATTGGAGCCCAAAAATGTTTCTCACCAGGTGTAGTGCTTGTAAGGGAAATAGTTTAATTGCAGTCAGTGGAGTTTCTTACTAGCACAATGAAGTAAATGTGTAATAGGCTGAGTAAAATTTGCAGAACAAGAGGGCAGGATCTTGGTTTGGACTTGGGGATTTCAGGTCATAAAATATAATAGAATCTGCCTTTTCACTAAACCCAGAAACAGAGAGCGCATCTAAGCCAGATTTGTAGAAAGGATTTCGTCTGAAAAATGCATAAAAGTTCCCCTAAGCATGTGTGTCCATTCAAAACACCTTGCCACACTGACCAAGATCACGCATCACACCACAGCCTATCAGTCTTCACAGCCTGTGATATTTGCAGTGGAATGAAAAACCCACATGCCAAGGCACAGAAGGGAACCCCTTGCTCAAACCTAAAGAGGAGCTGCTTCATCAGGTGTGTGCAAGGAAAATGGCAATGGCTGCTTACATCAAAGAAAGTCCCTGCGTGTTCCAGGATGAGCTGGCTGGAGTCGGGCTTGTTTTTGCAGTAGGTGACATACATCTGAAATTTATCTGCCTGTGAAAACAAACATCAGGGGAAAAGCAAGGTAAGCTATTTTTCTGCTCCCACAGTCTTTCATTAAGGCTCACCAGGATAAATAAAGGTGACGACACCCTCCCACACGCCCACTCGCCACCAAACAACACAAGAATTGTAAATTAAGAACAGAAGATTTAAAATGTCATACATTACCTGAGCCTGCTGTGGAAGGCTTTCCTTTAACAAGTACCACAGAGAGAAATCCTAAAGCTTCAATCCAGATATAAAATAATTTCTAAGAGCTCTAATGATGTTACACAGACTGTGTCCAAGAGTCTGCAGGCCTCAAAACCCAGTCAGGAAGTGCTGACTCCATCACCTACTGCCAGATAGAGCCAGTGCAGATACTCTGGACAAGGGTGAAACTAGCTTGAGCCAACATTTTTTACTTCAAATTTGTGATACCTGGCCCAGACTTGCCTTTCCTGCCTTAGCTCAGACTTAAATGCTGCAAATTTGATGTTGTGCTAGGATTGTTTTGCATTTTATTTCCTGATTTATTTACTTCTAAGAGGAAATTAAAAGCATCTGTGCTCTTGTGCCTCATTACTGTACTCTGGTCTCAAGAAGAGGCAGGCAAATAAAAGAGGAGGATGGTTTCCTTTCGTTACTGTTGCATTTTTTTTATTCCAGATATCTCAACAACAGGACTGTGCAATCAGGGAGGCAGCTTTGTATGTCTGCCTGTAACCATACACACAGCTCTGGACATGTGCTATTGCTGAGATGAAGATTTTGCACAGAATGATACATAAACGCATCTATTTTTTCCTGAATATGTAACCTCTTCTTTGTAAAGATATTTCTGACTCCATTTCATCAATACTCGTGGCATGTTTTTAAATTAAAAGCCCATTTGAAATCATCCATGTGCTCATTTTTTTGAGAAGTGAAAATATTCCACAGTTAGTCCTAGAACACTAATTCCTAGCTTTGAAATATGAATAAAACCATCAGAGTAAACATGAAGATGGCTGACTTGACTGGTAAATATTTTCAAAAAAGAACAGCTTCCATGCAGATAAATTACTGTAGCCAATTCTCAGAGGTTCCTACGCCCACAAAGATTCTTAGCATCAAGATTTCAAAGTCCTGTTGGAAATCATCCTGGCATTGAATAATGGAATGAGAGAGCAGGGTGGCTCAGAAATTTGACACTAATTTCTGGAGAAAAATGTTGATAAAATATGTTATTTGTTCCTTTGTAAAGTTCTCATGGCACGACTAAAATTCTTTAAGGAAGGTATATTAAGATTTTAAATGTCTGTCCTCCCAGGGCCTTTCACAGGGAAATCAATTCACCCCTAAACACAGGTTTTGATCAAGTTGATTTGGTTTGCTCAAGTCCTGTTAATCAGAAACCAGTAGAGGTAAAAGCTGGTAAAAACTGGTCAGTGGAGGACAAGGAGAGTCTCTGGGAAGCCTTCACACTGCTGTTCAGGAGAAGAGTTATGGGAGGAACCTTTCACCCTGGGACAGGAGAAGGACAAAGGAGTTCCAGACCAGCTCTTAATCTCACTTAACACTAAGGACGCAACCCTTGCACTGATTCCCAGCTTGTTTCCATCTGTGCTGGAGAAATTAATTTGAATAAATAATGAGAAGAGGCAGCCTCATTACCCAGGTGACGAAGCAGTGGCCCACGTCCTCAGGCAGTTGTTCATATTTCTCTAGCTCTTTTAGAAAAATGCTGAAATAAGAAAACACCAATGTAATTAGTTACAGTCAAATACCCAGGACACGCAGAATAACCAATGCATTAATCAGTACTAATGATCAATACTTGTATTTTGATTACAAGGCTAATCAAGTGTCCTGCCAGGGGAAAAGTGTCTCTTGCCAAGGTATGCTTTGGTTTTTGAGTACAGTCACGTCCGATTCCACTGGAAAGGAAAAGGTGGCAGTGCCTAGAAGGGACTCAGTGTGCTCAGGATTATTGCAAAGCAATAATCAAGAACATGAACCCTCAAAGAGTTGTTGTGCAGTGGTTCAGAGGAAGAGCAAACAGAGAAGCCCTGTATGACAGGGCAATTTCTGTGGCTGGAAGTCAATTTTCATGCAATATGTAGTTTGGCTCTATTATCCTGATATGCTTTGAAGCTGCTTGCACAGAAACACTGATGTGGCAGGCTCTGCTGGGCCATATTTATGGGTATGTGATGGTACATTTATCTGGTTGAAACACCTGAAGTCTCTCAGAACTTGAATAGGGAAGGATTTTCTGATTTGTTTTTAAAAGCATTTGGTTTTGATGTGTAACCTGAAGACAGATTTGAAATCCAGATTAAACTTGTGGGATTTAGAACCCCTAAATGCTAAGTTTATAAATGCTGTTGCATTCACATTATACCATGGAAACAATGCCCTCTAAGCTGATCTGTACATAGTCTTATCTTAACAAAATGCAGCAGTGTCAGTTACAGATTAAATACCGAAAGTCTCCAAGAAATGACAGGAAAACTACGTGTTAACCCAGCTCATGCCACCAATTCCATTTTTTCTCCTTTGTATTTTCCAGGATCATATTTTTTGACAGGCAAGAGTCCAGACTAGATCTAGTGCTGTGAGATGGAAAGCATGTATAGGATGGCAAAGCACTGGTATCCTACCACTTTAATATCCTTAATCAGCTGAAGGCAAAGTTTAAACTAAGCTGCAATTTATTTTTGTAAAAGAAACAAAACAAGAAATCAGAAATTATTTTACAAATCTGGATCAATTGCTTTAGACTCCTGAGTGCTGCAGGTGTTCTCTGCAGACACCACAGAGGTGCACAGGTGCCTATACATGCCTTCTGTTTCCTTAGTCATTAAACATTAACAGAACTGCCAGGAAAACCTACTTGTTATGAAAGTCATATATCTCCTGAATATTGCCAAAGATGATGTGTTCTTTATTAAGGATCCCAGCTGGTATTTCTTCCACTCCGCTTGTCATTTCCCAAAGGTAAGTCTGGAAGACACCAGAAATTCTTAGTTTTGTGAATAAATGCAGAGAAACAATAGATCTCCTTGGTTTATTGCCAAAGGCACAGGCTGACAAGGGAACTATGTACTTTGAGATTAAACAAACAAGCTAAAACACTCCAAATTTTCCAGTGTTACAGAAAACTCTCCAGAGAAATTCAAAGTGCTGACACTTACAAGTTGTCTGAGGAAAAAGCAGAAACAAGTCAATAACACCTGCCTTTGCTGTCCACCTGATGATGTCCAAATACTGCAGGCAGAAACAGCTGGAAGGTAAGCCAGGTTTGCCACTTCAGGGTCACTAGATACATAAAAATCTCTTTCTGACTGCAGGAATGTGAAAGTTGACAGATTTCACTGAAAGACACTCTGCTTTTTGCTTTGGATGCCACCGTTCCTTTCAGGAACAGCCTTTGTACAGCCGGGCAAGGTATTTGACTGCAGATCCAGATCTTTCTCTAGCATGAGATGATTCAAAGGACTAGATTTGAATTCTTAAGAAAATGCTCCATGAATCCATAAAAAAACCCAACAACCAACCCCCCCCAAACCAAACAACAAACAAACAAAGAAACCAATGAATTTCAGGTCAATGTGCAAATATATGGATCACTCTGCAGGAGTGAGCCCAGTGTGGCCAATCAAGGCAGGAATGGAGAGAACATGGCATGGTCCTGCCAGCAGGAGACAAGCTCCCACTGCTGCCCACCCAGCTGCCACCACCAGCAGGACAAGGCTCTGCAGCAAATCACCAGTGGTGGTACCACACACAGAGCCCTGCCACAGTCAGCCTGTGCAGGAGAGTGAACATCACCACTGCAAAGGGCAACATGTGTTCCCGGGAAATACTGGAGACTTCCTGGGCTGTAACTTACCTCTAGACATTCGTGTAAATCCCTGACATAAGCTTTTTCTGTCTGAAGCAGCTCAGCCATAATAAATCTGAAAAAAAATCAAGTATTTTAGGTGTTTGGGACATTATAAGCATTTGTACAATGAACAGAAAACAAAACATCTTCCTGTTGTCTTAATAAATACAGGTATTTCCACCCTAGACCTTCAGCTGTATTACTTTGCACCTTTCAGATCCATGACTGAAAAACCACTTCATATTCCAATCCTTTGCAGGGTTATTTTCTAAATATCTTTTCTGCATAAAATCTCATTAAGCTGTTTTCCTGCAACCCTGAGCTGGGATTTACTATCCATATGCCCATCCTTAGCAATCAACTGATTCTCAAAATTTTTTGTCCCCAGGAGTAAGAATTTGAGATTCACCAACAACGCTTGATCTTTGCTGGCAGTCAGTGGTAAGTCACCCTAAAGCTTGACTTTCAGTGGCAACACAGATGGATTTTGGGAGACATCACTACTTTGAAGACACTTCAACAGCTTGGTGTCTGATCAGAAAAAATCCAGATGCTGGGAAACCCAACCATGGCATCTCTAGCGCCTGAGGCTGGGCACCTCAAAGTTGAAATGCCCAATGTTATGAAATTGTGCCACAGGCAGACCAAGTGTTGAAATAAAAATAGGAATGGTTTCTTATCAAAGTTACGCACCGCAGGGACAACTTCAGAGGGCTGAGAAGGCCTGTACATGCAAATACTTTCCAGAATATTCTTACACAAAAACTAAGACAAAATACTGTGAAAATACTCTTTCTTGATTTAAGTGCAACAAGTACTCTTCAAGTGTTTCCTCTTGTATGAACTGTTTCCAGTTCTCTCACTTCTATACCCACTGAAATTTGAACCTAAACTTCAAGTGTCACTGAAACACCGTTTACATCTCTGGTTGTCACTGAAGTTTAGCTTATACTTAGATATCTAAAGATGCTTTTTATTTTTTCCTGTTCATTTTACTTTTCACATATAGGCAGAAAGAGATTAGTATCTCCACAATATCAGGGTTAATCCAAGTGCTTGACTCACTTCTTTCCCTTTTCAAAAGTAACTTCTGACTAAACTCAAATAAAATTCAACATTTATCTTCTGAAATTCTCTAGCCTATACGTAACAACTTCTGCCCTACATCTGTAGACTTATCTTAATAGCCCTGCAACTGGAAGCAGCTACAGGACTGTCAGTCAGTTCTGATCCTGCAAATATGATACATTCACTCTTTATCACATAATGTGCCATGGCAGGCTGTGAGCATTTGGGACGTACTCTTTCTTTCTGGCCGACTTCCGTTTCTCTTCATTGACTTCATGATTTGCATCTCGCAGCTTCACCTCGCGGTCTGAAAGACTTGCTGGAATAATATCTAGTTCTAAGTCTTTGTTATCCTAGGAAAAAAGAAGTACAGATTTTAAATTCACTGTAGTCCTACTGTTGTGCAAAGTGCAGCATGTTCATGAGATCAAATGGGTAAGGAGGGACAAAAGCAGGGTAAGGTCAAAAAGAAGGAAATTCCGAGAGAAGTAGAACTACAGAAAGAAGAAGGTGAGAGAGACATCTTAAAAAATGTCAACTATGATATTTACTGTTGTCTCCACTGTTACTCCAATCTAGGAATAGGTATTGATGAAAAAGGTCTAAATTTTATCTTATTCCTTCACATTAGATTAGTTAAATTAGTTGCCTAGAATGGAACTTCATAAATAATAGCCTGATAAAGCAGTGAACCTTGCAGAGACAATCCCAACTTTCAATGGTCATTTACCATGGAAATACTTTTCCAGGCTGTGGTTAGTAACTCTGTGTAAACCACAGACCCTACAAGGAACGGTACATTTAAAGAATCTGAGGGTGTGAGGGAATTTAGTCCTCTTTTTTGATACTTAATTTTGGAGAATCCTTGACTGAAAGGTTTATAAGTGTTTCTGCTTCTGGCACTCCCCCTGAATACTACGGCCAGGGAACAGCATGAGGTCGTACTTTTTGTTTCTCTTGTGTGCCCTATGTCACCTAAAATAGCTGAGAGATGAGGCTGAGGATCAATTTTTTATGTTAGTTAAAGGATGAGAGAATGGAAACTTACAGTCAAAATTTGAGTTCAACTCCAAAAAATGCTGTGGGAGCAGGATTTATGGGTTCTACTAAAATTAACTGATCTGCCACGGCGAGACTTTTTCTCTTCAGGAGCAGGTCTGAGCTTGGCTGGGTAGGCTGGCTGAGTTTTAAGTGTTTCTAATGGGCACATGAAAACCTGCAGCATTCATACCATACCTTCCATGGCTTTCAGCTTTGGTATAAAACCTCAGCAGGACATGGTCTTACTGTACCTCTGTATTGATCCCAAGGGCTTTTTCCAGGGAGTAGCGGTATTTCCCCATCCTGAGAGAGAAGTCCCGGTAGCGTTTGTCAACAGTGGTGACCCACTTCCTAATTTCAGTGGCGTGGATGTGTCCTTTTTCTACAAAGCTGTCAGCCAGTTGGATGAGGAGCTTCACTTTCTCCTTTGTTTGCTGCCCAAAATAAGGTCCTTGGTTATGTTGCATTATCATTATTTCATTTGCTTTTAATTCACACAGAAATCAAAAGGAGATCACAGTTTTTTATACATCATTAAAGAGTGCCTATGCTTCATCTTAGACAGAATCAGATGCTTAAAACTTTGCCCAGTAAAACATGAAAGGAATGACATTTCTATAAGAACACTTACAAAGCTGCAGAAGATAGAAAAAGTCAAGTTTTTGAAACCACGCACACACAAACACATAAGGAAAACATGTTGGATGTTGGACATGCCTCCTTCCCATAAGCAAAAGCTGAATTGTTTTGTGAGCCTCAGAGCAGAAGACAGGATTTAAAAACCATGCCTCATAAAATACACCAAGTTACTCTGACTCTATCCCTGGGTGGTTCTGTAGGCCTTTGTAGGCAGGTCATTAATACGAATATCAGACCAGGAAGTGATTCTGAGTCAGTACTACTCTGTTTCAAAAACAAACAGGATTTAAATCCAAATTCACGGTCTACCGTGAAACCTTCCATCAGTATTTTGGTTCCAGTTAGAACATTACCAACTAAAAGATGCCTGAAGCATCCAAAGCACACAATGAGCCCTCAAACCTTACAGAGGTCCTTTCTATTCCACTTGGGCTCTGAATGTCCCTTAGTCACGAGGGTTTTCCATGTTGAGGAACTTTGTGCAAAACTGGCACAAAGGACCTCGTTATAAACTCTGGCTTTGAGTCCAAATCTATCCCAGGAACCGAGACACTGGCAAATTTCTTTTCAGCGATGGGAGGACCTTCCACCACGCCTAAAGCAGACGTGCTGTCAATGTCAGTCAGCTGGCCACAAATGGACAAATGCACGCCACACCAGAGATATCCAGCAGATTTCAAACTCAAAACTAAATTCAAGAAATTTCACCACCACAATAAATTAACAGCTGACTCAGGGATCATCCTGACAAGCTAAGTGAGTACCTAAGCAAAGCTACGTGTGGAGATGTAAAAATCCGACTTGTGTCATACTTAAAGGGTATTTCATTCCCAAAAGCTACTGGTGTTTTTGCATTCCAAACAACTGGTCTGGCCAGCAAGTGATCGGGATCAGGAGGGCTTTCAAGTTACAGCTTAATTGGAGTAAAACAGCAGTCTGGGAATGACATGCATTTACCAGATTGCACATGGCAGTGAAAATATTCTAGGTCAGCAGTAGGAAAGTGATTTATTAGAGCCCTAGGGAGCAAGACTAGATGTGTCAGTGTAAGGAACCAGTAATGGTTAATAGGAAGCAAGGCACTTAAAAAGGCATAAAACTCAGTCCTAGGCTAAGCTGAGGGTTGAAATAGTTTGGAAACTTCAGAATGAATTTGGATTATTCTGATCAAAATTAAATGATGAAAATGATAAACTGGAATATAATTTCAGGTGGACTAATTACATTTGGTTAGTGTTCAGAAGCAGTTAAGAGAATGTTGTATGTCTCCTCTCTGATAAAATTAACTCGCATCCACTATTAGTTACCTCGCACTTTCAAAAACATGCAAGCTAAGCAAAAAGAAGGAGACAAGAACACCACAAAGCCTGTGAATCAAACCCATACAAGCATGGACAGCCCAATGAGGAATTTAAGGATTACAGAAGATCAATTTCAGGACAGAGTGAAATGCAGCCACATAATACCAAAGCCATGGTCTTCTGCAGTCCGACTTTGCAATTTACATCCTTATCAGTGACTGTTAATACCCCTGTGGGTTCGCTGCCTACGAATTACCTATGGTTTGAATTAATTTGTCTGAAGCAGATCCAATCACCATTCCTCTGTAAACCCCACCGGATTTCCCAGAACTGCTCCATATAAATTAACAGATTCTTGGTAATGCAGTTTTCTATTCAAAAACCTTCACCCCAGAGTTTTAAAACTCATCTGTTTAAAGTACTTTGTTGGGATCAGCAGATTATTTGTAATGAGATAAATGATCATCTGTGATCAACGCAGCTGGAATTAGTGAAGCAATTGTAGTCCTTATGACAGAAGAAAGAGACCAGGAATCCAACATGACCTTGGATGACTTCAGAACAATTAGTTGCTCTGTACCACTCTGGATGATTGATGATGGTACTAGGGTATGTCTCATTAGGTTGCTGTGAGTCTGTATGCAAATGGACTTGCTTCTGATCAGAATAAAAATGCTCTGTAACCAGTACTGACCAAGGTGTTAAAACCCTCCTTTTTATGTCTATGTCTTGCTAAAATTCAAAGATCAGAGTTCTCAACGGACATATATCTTCTAGGCTAGAAATGTTAGAAGGCAAATATAAAATCAAGAGAATATTATTAGAGATTTAAGGCATTGAAACAGGCCCATAAATATAGGCTAAGGCAGATGGCATAATTAGATTAAAGCCACTGTTTACCTTGGCAGGTACTCTGAATTCCCCATATTCCTTCAGGAGTTCCTGAGTTTCTTCTGCTGATTCCCCTGTGGAGTTGTGAGTAGAGAGGTAATATTCGCCTGTTTCTTGGATCCAGTCTAAGGCCTGTGAATGTCAAAAACAACCAAAGAAAGAACAAAACAAACAGTCTTTGTATTTCAAGAACTAAACCTCTGACCAAAAAAACCCAAACAAACAAAAATCCCCAAAAAAACAAACCTGTCAAATAAGGGATATCAAATCCATTGGAACTTAATACTGTGTATACTAAAACACTTCCTAGAAACACACAAAAATAATAAAGTAACAGAAGCAGGTGGGAAAGGATACAAAAAGGTACTGTGTTTTCCAGGACAAAAAGGAGCAGAGGGAATTCTACCTATACTACCTACATACAGATAAACCTTCACACAGGTAAAGCAGTTTTATCATTCAGTAATAGCTCCATAAAATAACTCTGCTCTTATTTTTATTTTCAAACAAATGAACAAAAATGGAAATTAATCTGAGGTAGCAAAAATACCGAGTTATTTTGTTGGGTTTTGGAATTGTCTTGTTTTTAAAAAAAATATATCTCTATTTGTCACGTTTTTAAGAGTTACAGTGTTTAAATACAAGTTGAGACTGCAAAAGGAGCCCCACACAGAGGCATTACATAGAAACAGGACATATTTACACACTGCCAGGACAGAAAGACAAAGCGGGGGTTCTACACTACCTGCTTGGCACTGCGCTCAAAGACAACATACTGTTGGCACTGATCTAATCGTCGCTTCTTCAGGGTCCAGAAGTGAAGGACCCGGTTCTCCCTCTGCAATAGCTCGCTCAGAATGGCTGTAGGGCAAAGGAAAACATCTGCATGACCAGTGATTCTTCGAGTGCATACAGAAACAAGCCATAAAAAGCCGAATTTAATCACTCTGCCCGGACCACATTCCCAAGGGCAAGAGTGCCCAAGGCTGTACCTCTTTGAAACAAGCATTGATTCAAAGGGGCTGCTTTAAAACCAAACCAAACAAACCACACACTCAAAAAGCCACGACAAAGAAAGTGAAGTTGCAGGATCATCCCGTCCAGGGAAAGATGTTAGAATACAGTTTGGGGTTTACTCCAGTAAATACAGCAGGTCATGTAATTTTTAGCCCTTTCTTTCTCTTCTGTTACTTATTTCAGGAGTCTGGCACCAGCTGGCATAGAAGTGCCCTTTTACTGCCTCATCTGTTGCTCTGGCCACAGGCCACCCAGCACTTGGCACCAAAGCCTATTCTGCCATTAGAGCTCTTGTCATGACTGAATTTAATTCAGACCTGAGCCCCCAGTTTGACATACCTGGTAGGATTTCCTTGCAGCTGTGCTGCCTGGAGACCCTCTGTGCTCCCCACACAGTTACTCTTGGGCAGCAATTTTGGGATGAGGTCTGATATTTGTCATCTAAACTGTTTTGTGTGTGATGGAGATGTGACAGACACCCAGATTTAGGAGGAGACTTGCAGGAGACCTGCTGCTCCTTTGAGTCTAGGACACACATGCTCTCCTTCAAAACCCAAGTGCTTACAAAAATAATAGTGTACAAGCTGCGTTTTACATAAGGGAATCATTCCAAACAAGCTCAGCAAGGAACACTCACAAGCTTATTACAGGAGCACATCTAAGGCCTTGCTGAGTCAGGGCTTGATTAGCTTTCCCGTGATTTTCAACTGTAAGGAACAAAAGTCCATAACAGTGCCAAGCATTTGACACAGCAGTGGGTGAAAGCTGAACGAAGTCATCTTGACATTGAAGAATTGGTATTGAGAGAAAGGAAAACAACCTCTTCAGCAGCACCATTTTCATCTTCTGTGTATAACCAGAGTTCCTATCCCTCCCACATATGTAATGACTGCAATGTTCTTAACCTGTAGCTTTCTGCAGCTTGTAAGGAAGTCAGTAATAATAGCAAAGATGATTTATTACTGCAGAATTGTTTTGTTCATTCCTATCTGGACCTCACAGCATTTCTTGCCACAGATTAACAACTAATTAATTAAACAGAAGATTGGAAGCATTTCAAACATTTCAGATGTATCCTCTGATTGTACATGTTGATCTTTTGACCAAAGGAAAATAGCTTTTGCTGGTGATTATTAGATGTAGTAGGACATCAAACAGAATTCCAGGAGCAAAAAACCAGCAGATCCATACTACGGACAAATAAGTTTGAGGTCCATCACTTTGCAGTGCTCAGCAACAACAGGATGCATCCAGACCGTGTATTTGCTATGTGCTTATTGGTTTATGCGTTTTTAGATATTGAGGCACAACAGTGTCCGCTCATCTCAGCTAACAACCTGCACGGTGGGGGACTGTCACACCCACTGACTCTTCTGACAAGAGAAGCCTGTGCTTCAAACACCTTTCCTTTTCCCACCTTACCACCTGCAACAGCAAGTTCTGCGTAAGAACTCGTGCCTGGCAGAGGAGGGATCCCTTTCTGAGAGGCCTCACTGCCACTGCTGAAGGTGTCAGGCGCAGCAATCACTTAGTGATAGCAGATGGCAAAACTCAGGGTGCTGCTTATCACGCTCACAGACTTCGGGCTGACCAAACAGCAGAGGGGGAAGCAAAGAACCAAACCCTTCAGTGCTGTCACTGCACCAGGTGCACCAACCTTTCACTTGCTGCTCGGGCCCTCTTGTATGGCTCGCTACCCCGGGCATGCTGACATTGTTCCTGTGGATGTACTTGAGGAACACCTCGGCATTCCTTCGGGCCAGGGTGCAGGCCTAAGCAAAACAGCCAAAGGGAATCGGTGAGGGTGAGCAAAGAAAGCAAAAGGGACCCCAAGGGAGTTCTCTGCTTATTTTCCAGGGAAAAGTTCTCTTCCATCTGGGAAGATGAAAATTTCAGCTAAGAGTCAGTAAACTCAGCTAATAAATTAACAGCCTCATAAAAGTATTACAACGCAAGTAATTTTTAAGATAATGGCTTATTTTATATACAAAGGGAATTAATGGCAATAATAAAACAACTGGTTGTAAAGAACTGGTACCTCACCCATTTTCAGTCTAACCAAACCTAACCCATCTCTCAAGAAAACTACTAATTTTTTCAAAAAAATATACAATCTCAGAGGCATCATTTCTTAAGCACAGTTTCACGTTGTGTATCATTTTCCGCAGAAGGTGGGCTGGCAGTTCACTTGTCAGCCTGTCAGCTCCACAGTTCTTACAAAGCAGCACCTGGAAGGCAGGAAGAAATCTGTGTCTCCATCCTGGTGCTGCCCTGCAGAGATACAATTGCTTCAGTTGTTATTAGTTCTGCAGTTATTGGCTTGGAGGACACATTTTGAAATGCTGGATGGTTTGTATAACCCAACACCAAAGTGATGTGTAATACCTGTCGTTTATAATGCAATTTTGAGAATTCTAGCTTTGAACCAGCACAACAACAAACATCCTGCAAGTGCAACACAGACACCATCTAACTGGTCCTGGTGTCATCTCTCTGAGATATGCATTGGTGATAACACTCACTACTCCTGCTATAACGAGGTAAAACTGTCTTAGCATTTATACACGCAACCAGTAGCTGAACTGGAATGACACCTCAGAGCATCCTCTCAAACTCACCAACTCTGCTCTAAACTGTCTACTTAATGGGGAGTTTTCCTGAGTTATTAGAGAACTAAAATGAGACCTTGAGAAAAGCCTCCTTCTGTTCCAGATGTTTGCTGATCAGAGGGATGACATGGTCTATCTCAGCTGCTGGTCCAAGTTTATCTCGACCTCCACACCAGTCTTCATCCCGTCTGTATTCTTGCTCCAAACTCTCCAATACACTGCACACCTGAAACACGACCAGAGCACAACAATTCAATTATCTACAATCATAAACAGGAGGAGCATATTCAGTAAAAGTCTAAGACCAATGACATTTCAAATCTAAGTGCTTTGTACTAATGGGCCATGACACGGGGACACTTGGGTATAAAACAGCCCTGGACAGAATGATCTGGCAGTTCTTCTTACCCATAGGGATCTCTACTGTTTAGGATACAATTCATCTGGTTTAAGGCCAATAAATCATTCTTCTCTTCTAATGGATAATGGGGGGAAGCACAAAAGGTTGAATCAAGGCAGGAATCAGTCCAGCCCCAATGGATCCCTCAGGAAACAATCTCTGTTAGAGAAGAGTGCTTTAGATGTGCTTAAATCCTACCCCAGTCAAGGGACTTGGCACATACTTAAAGAAAAACACATGCTTAAATACTTTCCTGAAGCTGGAACTAACTCTGTTTGCCTGATGTTGCTCCCTATACAGCTTTTGTAATGACTGATGGAAACCAAGAGACACTAAATCAGTGTCACAACCTAGGTGAATGTAGGTGTCACAAATGTATCTTCTGTCTTGGCGGAGTAGCATGAATGAGGTAAACAAACAAAACAGCCTAGAAATTATGCAGTGGCCTCAGACAAGGCTGAGTCTTTTGTGCTGCAGAGCCCAAAAACACTCTCAGTGGCCCAAGGAGATACTGGAAAAACTGCAAAAGTTTTCCAGAACATTTGGAGCTTTCCTCTTCTTTCCCAGAGGGCTCTTCCTACATACTCCCCTGCGGAGATGACTCGAGGTCCACTCAGTTATTGCTATGGATCCAGCTAGCCATGTGCATCCTTCTTTTGCTTACGCCTGCAACTTTCACGTGAACACAGTTTTAATTCAGAGGACCCCACATGATTAAGAGCACAGTCTGGAGTCCAGAATTAACCACCAATCCTCCCTGCTATCACAGGCCATTTTCATATATTTCCAATCAAGAGCACATCAAAGTCCATTTTAAAACTGGTGAGTTCAGGTGAACCGATCAACTGTTCCTGCTGCCAGGCTTATGCAGCTGGCAACCTGAAATCATCTTGCTTGGATGCAAACCAGTAGTCACCCTCGAACATTTATTGGAGAGCAAGTGCCCCATGTACTATTTAGGCAGGGAAAAGCATTTGCGTTTTACTTCTTGAAAACCTTCACATTCTGCTGGATGAAAGTAAATGGACTGCCTGGAAACCACACCTTTCCAGAAAGAATCATCTCTGCACATGCAAATATGACCTCTCTGTTAAGATGATGAGAGAAGCGAATGTAAAGTGGGCTGTCAGTGAAGTCAGAGAGAAACTGGGCCATTTGAAAGTCAGGGCCTCACCACTTATATCAAGAACATAATATGCTTGGGGAAGACAGGCATGAAAAAGTTCAGCTGCATGTGACAGCCTCTCCAGCATTTTAGCTGTTTTTTTTCTAGATACTCAGAGAATTCAGGATCCAGTAAATTATTCAATCCACTGTCATCCAGTCAGGGAGCAGACCCTTAAGGACTGTAGATCAGCTGTGTAGCCCAAAAGAAGACGACAGAGCACTTGCAGCAGAGAGTTCAGTTCATGAGCCTTGAAAGTCTGAACAGTCTTTGCCCTAAATATTTGCTGAATAGACACAACTAATGAATGAACTGGTGGGCACTGCAGTGTATGTTTGTCTGTGACTTGGAAACAGGAAGAGAGTTTGAACTGATAAATTACTGGCTATGCATATTTTTTGGCCAGCACATTTAACTGTCTGAAGCTTTAATGAATCCCTCAATGGCGTTCATTTCTCAAAAACCTCCATCAACACTAATTCATTTTGATCTTGAATGCATCGGGGACTGTAAATCTGTTTGAAACTCTTCAGAGCAAAAGACATTCATTATAAGGAATTAATTCATCTTAATCTTAAAAATGCATTAAACAAATGACACCAAAAGTGGCCCAAGAATCACAGACAGCCTTGATGTTAAGGAAAAAAGAAGCTCTTTCCCTAATGATAAATTTTGTTGTGTTAAAAACCTTGCCGTGTCTGGTTCTCTAATGGAGGAACTAACCGTGTGATAACAGCACCACAAAACGTCATGGCGATCACTGCTGCCTTTTGTGCAGGTTCCCGCAGTGTCCGAGCTAACACCAGCTGCCTGGCTGCAGGAAATGACACCAGGCAGGGTTCTTTGAGCAGCCACACTGTGGCACTAATTCTCACTGACTGCAGCAGAAATGGCACCTGTTTGTGCAAGGGATTGATAATCCCACTGTACCAGCAGCCAACTGGAGAGTGTTGTACAATTCGTTAACACCTGCAATGAAGCAGAGTTGTGTTAACGCATAATGGGTTACTGCTGTAATTATCTGGGTCGCAGGTGGATTTAGGAGAAATCCCTTTGTATCTTGGCACCTTTTTCAGCATGGTCGTGTTTAACTACTAGTGAAAATGCTAGTACTGCTCACAAAATAACAATTAATTAATTGCAAGCAGTTCTCAAGGAAAAGGAGATTTATATTCCTGAAAATTAAGTCTGGTATCATGAGGACTTTAAACAAATAATGGTGGGATTTCAAAAATTATTCCGGTTTGAAAGGGGGAAAAAAAATCAGAAACAACCCCTCAACAAACAACTTCAAGAATTACATTGCTTCACTGAAAACTTCAAGATGAAAGTTATTACAAACCACTTGCTGCCCTTTTGTCTGTGCTTTTTTAGTTTGTCCTTATATTTTTTTTTCTTTCTGTGGGGTTGCATTCTGTTTTGTTTGGGTTTTTTTTTTTTGTTACAAAACTTGTCGAAGACAGCATTTAGAGCAGTTCAGCCTTGGTTTGCTACGGCGCAGATACAACACTGCTCAGCTCACCTGCTCAGAGGTTTTATAGAAGGCCACCGAGGCATTGACAAGCTTGAGCCTGTCCTCCATCTTCAGCATCAGCTGCTGCCAGTGCAGGGCCACCTTCTCAGCACACTCTCTGATGGCATCGGCATCGTAATGGCCAGCCTGCAGCAGCACTTCGGCCTTCTGCTGCACCTGCAGGGCACTCTGGTGTGTCTTCTGCAAGGAAGTGGCGTGAAAGAGGGACTGTGTATGAGGGGAGGAAAGAGAGGTCGTACAGATGTGCCAGATGTATGGTAGAAAGGTGAGGCGAGGCGTGAGCATGGAGATGCGAGAGAGTGAAACATTTTTAGAAAGTTATCGTCAGTTAACAGTTACTTTCTGCAAAGCATTTTAGTTTCAATTATTCACAAACATTTGCAACACTTTACTAGAGCTTGGAACACGTAAGCAGTGCTAAAATGGGTTAGCTCCCCTGATCAGCTACTGCCCATTGGGCAACCTGGGATGGAGTTCCCAGTGGGTCTATTTTGGCACCCCAGTGCAGGCAGGTGTTGTGCTGAGCTCTCACCCAGCCACAGTGCATCCCACACAGTCTGCAGATCCAAAAGCAAACCCTAAAGAGTTGGCAAACTATGGGCCTAACCACCCGAATTTTACCCTTGCCAGGCAGTTCACCTGGCAGGAGCAGCTTTACTTGCATGTCTGACTGTCCTGTCCACAGGATACAAAACATCAACCCCAGAAGACGTGAAGATATCTTACGAACTGTATCACAAAGATGCATTTCTGAAAGTCAGTTCACTCACATTTGAGACTAGACTATGTCACCTTTAAGGTCAGAATCTGGGAAGACCCAAACCATTTTCTTCGATTTATTCAGGAGCCACTTTACAGGCAGGACTGAGTTATCTGCCCCACTCCTCAGCCTACACCAGCTCCTCTCAGAGTGGCTCCACTTTCCTCTGTGGGCTGCTGAAAGTGAAATGGCCTCAGGCCCTGCAGAGCCTCCTGAGTAACTGTGTTCAGACACAGTTTAGTCCAATATTTGATTTTAATCTTCTGAACAAAAGCCCTAAAATCTCCCAAAGACTCCTCCGTGCTATGTCCCATTTGTAACTGCCGCTGCAAAATTCTCATGCGATACTTTTATGATCTAGTTCTTGAACCTGAAAAGAAGCTTGAAATCATCTAGTTACACACTGATAAACACTGCAATGTAGAGTTAGCTATTAGCAAAAAAAAAAAAAAAAAGATTAATACTTGGCAGAAACACTTAGGAAGATGTGGAAGATGTTCAAGAACAACTGGTTAAATTTAATATTCAGCTGCTTTACTGACATTAGAATTGTAAAACTTGTTTTAAATAGACTTTAAAGGATTTCAACTGAAAATCAATTCCACATCTACAATGCCTTTAGAGAACAGTCTGGCCTGTGTGCTTTGCTGATGTCTTCCCCATATTGAGCTTTAAACACTTTAAATATTTAATCTGGTGTTTTGTCCCTTTGAAAACTTAATTTTCCTCTTACTGTGGTGTAACCCTCTTCTCCCTCTGTGATTTGCATTTACCACCAAGTACAAGCACTTCCCCAATGGCAGCAAGCTGTGATAACTCAGCCAGTGGGTGTCTTGTTCCCCACTGCTGTCTGGTGGTGGCTGCCAAGATGTGGTCAGCACAGCTTGGTACCAGCCAGCTCATACAGAATTGATAGAAAACTCCTTCCTTTTCCTTTAGGAGCTGCAACAGCTGCTCCTTCCTTACTGTGAGTGGAGCTGGATCCAAAAAGATCATTAGCTGAGATTTAAACTCTATACTTACTGGCAACACTATAATGTATATTGACATATTATACCAGGAGACATTCCCTCCTCCTTCTTCCTCCTTTCCCCCTTCCCCCACCAGTCTGGTATCTCTTCAAATCTCCATAGTTTCCTAGTTTAAAGTTTGGTTTAGTTTTCAAACATACAGGAACCTTGCAGCTTGTTCTTTGCTCTGTAAGTAGCTAACAAGTAACATAATCTGGGAAGCACATACACCTTGTTAAGCAGCAACAGGAGAAAGCAATGGAACCTGTTTCCAGCAGCTGAAGTGAGCACATGCTGCAGGTGTGGGGTTTGTTCATAATGACAGAGATAGAGGAACTACTGAGCCTAACTATAAACCCCGTAGTGCCCTACTCAAGGGACTCCTGAGCCCCCCACTACTTTCTCATTCCAAGGAAAGCAGCTCAAACCAGGTGTTATTCCTCCTGCCATGTCCTGCCCCTGTGAGTGAGGCAAATGGGTTGGCTCACAATCGGTTTTCAAGGGCCAGGTCAAAGATGTGTTGTAACTCCAGAGCAAGAAGGGGCAAAAGCAGTTTAACAGGCAATTCTTAAAAATAGCCCCTTTTGCCTCTTTGTCAGAGTCATTTAAGGATGAGAGTTTGAATGAGTGTCTTTTCTGGTGCCTGCAAAAGGAGAGCTGAACGTGTGAGATCATTCTCCAGGAATAAAAATATTTATAAATTGAATGCTGTGAAATGACCTGCAAACTGTGGATGTGGGAAGAAACTGACTTCACAAACTTATCCCATTTCAGATCACTTTGTGGATTTCGGTCTTCATTTGTTATCAAAGAAATTATCAGGAGATGCGTGAGTGTTATTTTCACGGATGAGAAGGCTGATACCTGACAGCAGAAGAATTAGCTGCAGGTGATAAATAATTTATTTCACTATTAGCCTCTGACTACATTATGAGTTTAATGATAAGCTTATTTTCTCAAGTTTTCATTCCTCCCCTTCCTTCAAGCAAGCAATGATTGATGCTCAAGACATGACCTTTTGCATGATGTTCAGCTGGGAAGGAAAAACAAAGCCAACTTATTGGTGTTACCTCTATGGCCAGCTGAAACTGCTCATGCTCTCGCTGCAGCTGCTCAGCTTCCGAGAGGGAGCTGGCATTGACGAGGCTTGCATTCAGCATTGACTCCCCATTCCTGATCCAGCCAAGCACCTGTAAAGAAAGGATGTGCTTATGGAAAGGTTGCTTCAGTACCAAGGTTTATGTAGGCAGCGATCAGAAAATGCTTCGGCCTGGCTGAACAACAACGCACTTTGCCCAGTCGTGCTCTCAGGCTAAATCTGTGAGCAGAAGGAAATCCTAGGACAAGGTCTTAATGACCTATGTTTTTAGAGGGCATTGATCTTATTGAAGAAGTTATAGCCTGAAGAATTACACTTCCAATGTATTTACATGGATATTTGGATAGCAAAGGGCAGTCATTTCCAAGGTTTGATCACAAAAGTGAATGTTTCCCTCAAATACCCCAACACAAAACCACAAAGCATGATAAGGGACGGAGATTTGAATTTAAACAAAGATCTCTCTCTCTTTTTTCAAATTTCCAAATAGAATCATAAATGTTGCAACACCTTTCTGCTCCACTTGCCTGTATTTTTTTTTCCACACAAAAATCACAGCTTAGGAGGGAGGAGGGAGAAGACACAGTTGGTTTCATTTAGCATGGAGTTAAAATGCAGTTGAAGTTTCCACCTGCCTGCAGAGCTAGGAATAAATATCAGGTCCTGCATTTTGTATTTAATCAAGAAGTTTTACTTCAAAGATGTTCAGATTATTTGTAGGCATGCAAACCATGCTGTAATGACTGCAGAATCAAATCTTAAATATACACAATTAATCTATCAAGCTTGAATTCAGTCATTTAAGCAGCAGCATTTTCTGCCATTTTAAGATATGTGTTTGGGAAATTAGCACCCAGAACACACGTGCAAGTTCTTTTCTGTGTTGTCTCAAAGCTTATTTTATACCTGTGTAGGTGTAAAATTATTCCAATAGAGCCAGAAAGTTACTGAATCCAATGCACAGACGCACAGGAAATCCTGACTGCTCAATCACTGCCCTAAATATAGTTCATGATACACCAAGTTCCAAAATTGACTTTGCTGCAGTATTCTACATAGTAATTTCCCTTTTGTACTATCATTTTCACCAAGTGATCCAATAAATTGCCTGAAAGAAATAGGAATTTTCTATTGGTTTTTTTATCCCTACATCATGTATCACCCTCCTTATAGTCATTCAATTCCGTGTAGGGTAGGAAAATGAAATTTCCCTAAGAGAAAGGAAGGGGGGTGATCTACACGTGTAGCTGACCCTAATTTGTAGGAAATTATATTCTGCTCAGTACAACAGGGTGGAAGATTTCATTTGTCAGCTTTCTCTCTTTCATCAGCAGGTATAATTGTTCCTGTGGGAAGTGCAACAAAGATTTAAAGGAAAAGAAATTGAGTTATCATATGACAATTATATTGGCTGGCATTTTCTATAATCCAGCAGACCAGAACCCTGCATTATTACCAACTACATGGTATCAAACACTGAAGTTAACCGAAGAATCACTGTACCTGGGAAAGCCTTGAAGTGAGGACACCTCAAAGCAAGATATGCTTTCACGTTTTACATACCACAATGCAATCTGGCTTGGACCATTTAAAGTGCAGAAAATACTGAGTATGTATGCTAAAAATATAATATCTTTTTCCCCCTCAGCTTTAATTTGAGCCGAATTTTTCAAAAACTGCCTCAGATTTCACAAAATATCTGAGTCTTTAAATAGTAAAAACCGGGGGAAAAATCGGTGAAAACATCAGTCTTGAAACAAAGCAACGTGATCAGGAAGAGGGACCACACAACTGATCTGCCAGGGTTCCCCCGGTGCTATCAATACATGTGCATTCCTCTGTACAGCTGCCTTGGAGACACAGCAATACTCAGCGTAAAGCAGTTCAGGGCAGGCTCTGATGGGCTCCACCTTCCCAGCAAAGCTGACAGCACTGTACTTGACCAAGGCTGCTGCTTCTCTCTCCTTCACTCACTGTAGAGCTCCTACTGCCCCCTTTCCAGGCCCACTGAGCACCCAGGCACCAGCAAATTTGGCTTGGAAGAGCTTATACAGCGTCCCATTCTACTTCCAAAAGTCTAACACTTAAACGTCAGAGCCTCATCTGGGATTGCATCACCTGTTTTCACAGCAATGGCTTTCTCTCGGTGAAAAAATTCAGTTGCCCTACCAAAGCTTCCAAAGTCTAAATGCAAAAACCAGTCACCTGCAGAGACATTCACCGTGTCCCTGCTTTAGAAGTAGACTGAACTGGCTAGTAGAGAGCATTTACACTCTTGTATCTGGTTTACAAGACCTGCTCACAAATTGACTCCTGTTCATAAAATGTTTAATACCTTTTCATTAAAATATGTAGAGAAGTTGCTAATGCGGCACCAAGACCATTCTACGATCACTTCCTGCATTGAGAGATTCACCAGTATCTGCCAATGTGCAGTATAAAGATGGCTGACAGCAAAAGATGCCTTTAAACAGACATTTCCTACAAATTACACATTTTATCAGCTTTGTAGAAGCAGTGATTTGATAATTCTGGAGTTAAAGAAATCCCCAAAGACTCTCTTAAAAAGTCAAACTTCCCCCCCCAATAGCAGAGAAGCAGAAGCACTTTTACAGCATCTTACGTAAGAGCCACTTGACACTGGAGAACAGCTTCACTACAAGGCATGGGCTGTTTAACTGAGCAACCACCACAGCTCTGAAACAACTCCCACCTTTGACTCCCATTTGCTTTAAAGAGGCTACACTCCTGCACACAGCTTCTCTGTAATGAAATAATAGTACCAAATTCTTCCAAAATCCATCATTTCTTCCCTGAAACTCTGCCATCTTCACTGAGCGCAGACTCAGACCCTACAGGAAAATAAAGATTGAGGCACCCCTTGTGCAGCCGTCCTTAAGGAATGAGAGCTCTGTATCGTGTCCTGCTTTTGTCTCCAAACACCTTTCTTCGTCTTTCTAAAAAAGACTTAGGGCCTTGCTATGGAGACCTGTCACATTAGATAGGAAAAGATTTTTAAGTTTAAAAGATAAAACAATGCAAGCGAATCTTTTAAATCTGCAGACCCTTTGCAGCTTCTTTGACAGGATTGTACCGCCACAGACATAGCCACCAGCAAGGACAGCCTCTGGAAATTTTAGCCACGTTCAAAACTGCATCAGGTTTCCAGAAGATATTTGATGTTAGATTAAGAAAAAACAAATGCATTCAGTGTCTCTCAAATGACTACTTCCCATCATCCTTTGAACACATATATATATATATGGAAGCAAATCTAATGCCAAACAGCAAAAGTAGATGGATAACAGGCACATCAAAAGGATTAAATACACTTCAAAACCTGAAAAGCAAGTGGAGTGGGACACTGTGAGGATATCTTGGAGTAAATTAAGCCAAGTACAACACTTAGCAAGAAAAAAACCCAACAAACCATACAAAGATAAAATAAGGTGACAGGGAAGCCAAACAGCTGCAGGCACAGCATTAGAGTTTCTTTTTTAAAAAACACTGATCTCCACAAATCTATTCTGCTATTATTCTGCTTTTATGTGAGCAGTCCAAGCTCTGTAGTTTCTGTCAGAAATGAGTGGGATCCAAATTAGGGAAATCAGGCTTGGGCAGGATCTTCCTAATAACACAGGGTTTGTGAATTACTGATCTGTACTATTTCCACTCTAAAACAATTCGCAGAACATCTCATTTGGAATTGTTCTGCTTTAATGGCCCCAAACTTCAGTTCATTGTCTTGGCATTCAAACCCTTGGTGCATATGATATAAAGCAGAAATCTCTGGTAAAGGAAACTTAAATAGACAGAGACAGTTAAAAGACTTTTTATTTCCATGAGCCATTATATCAAAATGCAAACACATGTACATGCAGCAGCCTTGACCAATTTTACTGTGTCAGCAGAACTTAACACAGCTACAGTAGGTGTCCTGCAGCAACCACATCTCAACCCATGCACAAGAGCAATTTGGTAATGAGATCATCCATCGTCTCAGATGCACTAAAATTGAAGTGAAGGAAACCTGGAGCAGATTGGAGACAAACTACAAGCCAAAATCAATATATTTTCCAATTTCACTAAATGGTTGGGAATATGACTCACTGCAGGAAAACAAACAGATATGACACAGAAATCCTGTAACGTGCCTCTTTCTAAGGGAAACTGTAGCTGTGGTAATTTATAGGTGAACAAGCAAAGAAGCCTGTAGTATTCAGCTGAACAAATAAAATGTTCTTTCACTATTGGTTTGCCAAAAAGTCACATAGTAATGAAGGCTCTGATGGTCCCAAGCTCCATTAAGAAAGTTCTAATTCAAGGCAGCTGTTCTCTCACACTAAGTATTAGATATCTCAGTGCTATAACCCCTTCCTTTGGGTACTTGCTGGGTTGTAAAACAGTGAAGGCCCAGCAGACACTTAATAATCAGGTAGGTAACATCAGGGACCTGCAGAAAGTGCTGCACTGCCACTCTATGGCTCCAGGAGCAGCCACAGGGCTGACCCACTGCTCTTCATCCTGGGCAAGGGGGCAACCTGCGTATTTGCCATTTCTGCTACAACTATAACCTCCTATTTTCTGTCACAAAATCGCTCTACTCCATCATAAATATATCACACAAAACTCCAAGCTTAGCTAAGCTGCGTGTAAGAAACTTTGGGAACCTATGGGAAAAAAAGGATACACTTCATAATCATATTAAGGTAGTGATTATAAATATCACAGAGTGTCTCTTTTTTTTTTCCTTAAGTTACTTTCCATGAGAAAGCCAAAGCACTCTACAGAGCTTCAGAACTTTGGGAGGAGTTCATCTTCAATAAACACGAATGCAAAATGACTAAATTCTAAAAACAAAAATTAGGAGAGTTTTATGCTACTTTTAGGTAGGGTTGCAAAATAGTCACATCAAAAGAGACCTTGAAAGAAAATGTATGCAGTGGTGTTGGTGCTCCAGCTTCTAGCTTGAGTGCTGCCTGAGAATGAAGGAGTTTTGTGCAACAGTGATGAAACAATTCAGATAAAGTATCACTTGGTGCTTTTGTCTTCAAAAGTGAGTATTTATGATCACATGCACTGAGGATTCAGTATACATAAACACATACATAGTAAACAAATAAGCAAATCTTTTCAATGAACACCTTGTAGTATTTGGACATCTCTCCCACCCCCAGCCACTGTATAGATAAAACAGAAACCTCCGTATTCCAGGTGTCTTGGAAAGATGTTCTTGCTTTTCCTAATAAAACCAAACCCATTCCCTTGAAACCCAGACATACACTGGAGTGTGAAGCTACCTATGGGTTAGGAAACAGGAAGTACAATGTTATCCTGTGCAGCAAAGGAAAACAAAGAAATGGGAGGGATCCAAATTAAATATTAGGGAAAACCAAAGGAGGCAGAACATGACTGCCTGTGCTAGGATGAAATCTGAAAGAAAGGCAATCCAGCAATACTAAGATGTCTAAACAAGTCCCAGGATCTACAGACCGCAGGCAGAATTTTTTAAATCACCAGAAAATGTTAAAGATTCCTGCAGATCAAGAGATGTAGAGCAATAAATGAAAAGGTGAAAGTACTGTAATGTCATACTTAGAACACACAGCTCCGTTTCCTTTGCTTTGGGCCAATTCTCCACCTCAGCTTAAGTCTGGGTTCCAGATCAAATAGTTATATTCCAAGAGCACTTGGAGTTTGAGACAGTTCTCCAGTTGAGAAGTCACGGGGTTAGTCCTGCACAGGCCCCCCATATCTATTCATGAAGCCAAGTATACGCAGCGGGTGAACAGAGCCCTTGGTTACCTCTGCAAAGGGCCATTCTGGAACACGTCAGCACACCAAGTACTGTTAAGAAAAGGAGGATTAAGATTGTCCACCCAAAGGTATGTCACTTGGCAAAAGCTGATTTAGCAGTTTGCACGTATGTAATGGCTGAAAACCCATTAAAGCTCCTTGTGTGTGGTTTCAAACTCTCACCTGCTTCACTTCAGCCTGTAGGTGCCGGAGCTGTAGGCACTGCTCTAACCTCTTGTGAGTTTGGTCAGCATTAAGCTCCAGCTCATGCTGTTTCTCGTGAAGGAATTCCAGCAGTTCTTGGACCTGTGTTGCAAGATCAATGTCTTTTTCACAGATCAGCTCAATACCTGTAACACGCAGAAAGAGGGAGATCACTGCACTTACGTGGTATTTTAATTTTGCATAAATATAAACTTCAATTTTTTTGCCACCTAACACATTGATTTGCAACTCTCTGAGTAATTTGTTCTCACTAAACTTTCTCACATGTAATATTTGATTTTCCCAGTTTCCTACTCTGCATCACTACATTTTTCTCCAAAGTATTGCTTTTCTGGTGATCACTGCTCACCTCGCTCATCGGCATCTGGCCAGTGGGACATGATTTAGCCACAGGCTTGCTCAGGAACTTACATGAACATCAAATTCATAAAAAAGACAGAAAAACCCCCTCCCTTTCTTGCAGAAATTCATTAAGTTATACTTCATAAATGTATGTTGAAAAAAACTCAGGTGAGAAAAGAGATGAGGAAGAAAACAGAGAAGTGCAATACAGGAAGTAAACTCCAGTCACCAGATCTGCAGTAGTGCTACAAGTGCAGGGAACTCCACAGTGAAAACTTCTTCATCTGAGCACAGAGGATCATTAAAAACGAATTAGTTTAAACCATCCTACAGTTCATTCAGAATTATTCCACAGACTGACTCATGCAACCCTCACATACCAGAGAGAAAAGGTGGTTTAGTACCACATTCCCGTCCCTTGCATCCTGATTAAAATTGATAAACCCCTCAAAGACCTGGTCTGATTTCATAGCTGGCCCGGAGTTGGATAAGGAGATTGAAATAGGGACTTCTGGAGGTCCTTCCCACCTCCAGAACTTTTGTATGACAACACAAGCCTTGCGTGTAGTGGTTACATGAAACACAACGCAGATCTTCACATCTTCTTCTTGATTACACCCGTGCAATAGCACTGCTGGGTGCGATCCCAGTGCAACTGGGAAGGCTTGGCCTGGAGGAAATACGACGTCATCCCACGTTACTGTAATCCCTGCGACCACAAACTAATAAAGACCCGACTCTTCCCTTATTGAGGTCTGCTGGAACTTTGCCATTGGCCTCAAAGCAGGAAGGATCGGGAACCTAATATAAAAATAATCTAATTGCAGTAATACTGAGAAAACACGGCATTTCCCTCTAAAGCCTTTTGATTTCACAGAATAATACTACATTTAAAAAGAAATGTGTTAATTAGAAGCTGATAAAAACCCCCAAACTTGGGCACTATTTAAAACCCATTTAGAAAGTTGCCTTTACCTCCCTCTTTATCCTCCTCAAAGGCTCATAACTTCCATTCTCTCTCACAATGATATCCACAGAGGACTGTGCACAAAATAAATACGACCTTTTTACTAACCCTACCCTCTTTTTCCTGATTTCTGGTTTTATCAGAAAAAGCACATGGGAATGCAAATGATTGGCTTATTCCCTTTCCTAGCCAAAACAAAACAGTTCCTTCATTACCACATAAAGTGGAATGGCCCCTGGCTTCCCATTTAAAACTGGAAATTTAATATGTTTCTATTCTTGGGAGCGAAGTTCCTTTCAATTGCCAGACACCAGGCATTGTTGCTACAATTAGTCTGCATATGGTTCTCTATCCTCAGGACATGATGGCTTTTTGTATGCTTGACTTCACTACACCTATTGGATATTAAATGTGGGTTTTTTCCTTCCTGTGCACTCAGCTGGTCTGCTTGTGATTGTGCTAACTCATCAGCAGCAACCAGTGAACTGCCTGGGATGCTATCCAAGGGCAGCCTGCGCTCCCTGTGATGAATGATCTGCCCTTTCTTGCTTGTCATATGTCATGCAGATTTATTCACCAGTGCCACTGCATGCGGTGAGAACACTTACTCTTCTCAAGTGTTGGTTTGGAAAATAGAAAGCCTTGTTTCCCCAATAATTCCATACATGTTACCTTCACATTGTGTTTTGACAGCCAGAACAGCACAGGTGACTTTCTGATAAACCAAACTTGGTTGCCATTTTCTTCTGATGTCTCAAACAGCACAGCAGATGTCAAGTGAACGATATGGAATTGAAAATGTTTTTTAAAAAATACTGCAGAAAAGAGTTCTGAGCCACGTTAACTGGCTTCCTACAAAACATACATTAGTGACACCTGAACTGCTCACAATGTGAGATACAATTCAGGCTAAGGAAGAGGTATGGCTTTTTGACCTGTACAAAACTGTTTTGAAACTGCTTTGAACCTGCTTTAGGCTGAAATATTAAAAGCCTGTGATAGTAGAGTTTATGTTCCCTTCTTTGCAATGTAAACTACAGTTATAACTATAAAGGACATCACAAACAAAATGTTTCCACTTCCCTTTTAAGCAATGCAACACTGGGAGAAAAGGTGAGCGATGTCAGATTGATGAGCAGGAAATGAAAGGGCCTTGAATTTTCCACATATCAGGGAGGGACTGAATAAACATCCCCAGCTTCAGCTTTCCAGTATTTCAAGCTTGACTTAGATAAATTGCTTCTAAGATATAAAAAGGGAGCTCTGTAATCCATGAGCGACTCCCAGCTGTGGGGCTCATTACGACAATGACACTGACAATGCAAATGGACTTTAATAATCAAATAAATTTGTGCAAACAATTAACCAGCTATTAAAGCTTAACTACTTTTAATTCCTAGAGTGAGAATGATTAAGTTGCTTATGTTAATAAATTACATGAATGTGTCATCGCTGCAGCTCGGGCCCAAGTGTCAAATCACTACTGAATTATTATCCTGAACTTTCCATGGGAAATGGATTTCTCAGAAATGTCCAAGCTGTCACTTTTGGAAACACCAGGAGCCTTTAACATATCAAGTTAGGGATCCAAAAAAATCAACACCCATTCTTGGGAATATTTACCCACATATTTGGCTTTGCTGTCAGCAGTGGAGCTACAATCAAACTGGAAAAATAGCAGATAGGTTCATTGAAACAAAAGTGCTGGCTCATTCAAAAGTCCAGTCTTGTCGAGAATACTGGGAAATATTAAAAGCAAATATACTTCCTTAAAGACAGAGATTTACTGAGATATGAAGATAATTTGCAAATACTGCAAAATTTCAGCAAACACAACCTGACTTTCAGATCTTATATATCCCCCAATAAAAACAAACACTTCTTTGAAGAATAACTGTTCTGCTCATGAAACAGGCTAGCCCAAAGCAGGCTCACTCTTACTGGAATAGTGGAAGGAATCACAGGAACATAATCCTGAGCTGTATGGAACTTTGGCAATACTGGACTCGCATAGATGTCTGATGTGCACAGATGCCTTCAGTATCCACACAGAGTCTGATATGGTGCATCACAGAACCACTGGATTTATTGCACCAGCATGAGAATGTTCACAGGGGTTTCCAGACACTCCACAGCCTAGTAAGAATCACTGCTCCAAGTCTGCATCAGACCTGCAAAAATTGTGGGCAATTGTCTAAATCCTTCTTTTTCTATCCCCACAAGATTTCTGAGCAAAAAAGGCATCATGCATGGGAACACCTGGAGGTGATTTTATCTGACAGACTTCCTAGCTGACAGACCTCCAAGCCAAATGACAGAGTGATCAAAATCGAATCAGTTTCCTGTGTGACATGTTAAAAAGAATAAAGCTCAAAGAGATTTATAAGGAAGGGAGGAAACTTGGTCATTTAGGGGTGGTTGGTTAGGTAGAATGGATCTGAAAAAAATCACATTTTTTCTGGCTTTATCTTCTATGGCTACAGCTGAGTTTTGATTATAGAAGTGGTGGCAGTGTACAATAGGAAGCAGCAAGAGCAGCTGATTTCCCAGAACCCCTGCATTGTGCAGCTCTGGCAGTTACGAACAATCATCCCTCACCTTATGAGCTGAAGGACTATGACAAAGGATTCATGAAGAGGGAGTAAAATCAAACCACTCCTTTATGCTATTTAACTGTTTTACTGAAGTCAGAAACAGTAAGCTCCCAAGTGCCATCTCCCAGCATTTAGCATTCCATGCATGGCAGGCATGACCATTACCTTTGATTAACTACAGTTACTCTACATTCCCATGAGGCTTCTGTTTCCTCGCCTTTGGGAGCACTACAGTTTTATTGGGTAGGCTTCACAGAAAGTGATCTTAGATAACCTTGCAAAAACATTTTATGAGTCACTTCACTTAGTAGCTAATCTTTTGACAACAATCCAAAACAAGTTGTTTCTAACTTCTCGACACACACAGTATTTATTTATTCTTTTATTTTCTAAAAACTAATCACTGAGACTCCTGACTTTGCTGTGTTTTGGGTCGTATTTTTTTCATCCTACAGATTCCTACTCATGATTCTTCCAGGATTAAAAACAAACAAAAGAGCACAAGCATCCTAACCGATGTATTAGGACAAGTTTTCCATCCCAGAAAGCAAGGAAGCTGAAGCACAGGGCTAGGTGTCGTGTGGGCAGATCTCAGAGAAGCTCACACACACGGTTCACACAAAGCACTGGCTTGTCTAGTTCCCAACATACTCCTGCAGCAGTCCTCGAGCCTGTTGAGTGCAGCTTGCCAAATCAGGCTGAGTACTGCCAGATTTTTTAAAGGCAGGTGCCTAGAGGTAAAATGTTTGCCAAAGAATGAAACCGTAAAATCTTTTTTATTTCAAAATTGCAAATCGAGAGGGAAAGAACAGAAATTGCTCTTGCTTTGCACTCTTTCCAGACATTTAAGAAGGCTAAAGCACTTCACAAGCAACAATCACTTCTGGACTTTACACAGTGATTAATCTGAATTATGATATTCCTTCTCCAAATGCAAAATACAAGGATACAAAAATCCTGAATCATAGGATGTATTAGAAATAGGACCCTATTGCTGAGAAGCAGAGAAAAAGCATCAGACTCCCTATAAAAATGAAACAAATCTTTCATTTAAGAGCACATGCCAAAGGTGGGGGTTTTTCTACATCAAATTTTCTTCCTTTAACTTTCAAGTGCACTCTGAAAAGGAAAATTCCAGTATGGTTTATCATATTCCTTTCTACACAAAATAATTCCAAGTAGAAACAGCTGGAAACAAGAGTTCCATTTCATGACCGGTTTCAAGGCTCTCATATTTGGATCCTTGCCCAGAGGACTCTTGCATAACTAGTTTCTTTCTCCCCTCACTCCTCTCTCTCTTTCCCTCAGGTACATCTGCACCCTGAAACATGGCACAGGGAGAAGGTACTCAAGTCTGCGGAGAAGGAAGCCGGCACATCTGGCCAGTTTGACTCTCAGTAAAGTCTAGTTGCAGGAAGATCAACAAGCTTAGGAGTCCAGAACGACTAGACTTCATCCAGACCCGAGGTCTGACAGCCCAGCTCAAGGATCTGTAACTCCTGACTCTGCAGTGCTTGTTTCTGAGATGGTGCAAGGACAAGGACCTACCACTGTAAGTTGTCTTGCCCTCTTCTCTCCGTCCAGGTTGGAGTCAATCACAAACTCCATCCTGCAGTTGTGAAAACCTCTGAACGAAACTTGAAAGTCAGCTTCACTTCCTCAATGAGTTTCAGCTCAAAGAAACAGCAGTTTTTAACACATCATCCTGAATCAAAGAATTCCTCAAACTTGTGGAACAGTTCTGGATATTGGGAAACAGATATTGCTCATAGTTACGTTAAAAGCTGATGTATTTGATACGAATCGAGGTATTTTTGCCTGATACACATTTTTGGGGGGTTGGTTTTTTTTCTTGTTTTTGTCTTGCGGTTTGAGGGGTTTTTTCCCCCCATGTAAAATAGAGACCACATTGTTGTGCTCACCTGAGGCCTGGACCTCCATGATGTATTGGTGTAAATCTTGCCCTTGCTGGATGACTTCAAAGGTCATGTTGTTCATGGCCAACTTGCGCTCAGTGTGACGCTGCAGTCGCTGCTCAGCCAGAGTGAGGTCTTCGGTATTGAAATCATTCATCTGCCTCAGCAGATCTTCATTCCAGGCATCCAACTCTGCTGTAACCTTCATGGGCAGAAGACAGACACCTTATTCACTCAAGATCAATGAAATATCTTACTCTCAAACTGTGTTTCTATCAGAAAGTACTTCACATTTTGACCCTGATCCAGGAACATTCAAACCAGAGCCTCAGTGCACTCCAGTTCCTGCCCACCGAATGGTCACACTTCACATTTTTCTTAGGCGAGGATCCCTGAAAAGATTATCAGTCTAACAAGAATTCAGGCACCTTCTTTTTCCTTTACACCATCCAATGGGCACTGGAAGAGAAGACCCACTATATTAGCATGGGTGGTAGAGAGAATGTTCCTGAATAAACTCAAATTTAAATGAAAAAATAACGCTTACAGAATTGTGAAACAGCCCGTAACCACATAATCCCAAAACGGCCTGAACGTTTCTAAAAACATTTTGCAACACACTATATGCTACATGTCACAAAAGTCATGCACAACACAAACATCACAGTCAAGGGCTAGGAGAACCACCGGTAAATTCATGAATGGTACCTGACTGTAACCAAAGACCTATATAACCTGCCAATAACTTATGGGAACACGCAAACTCTTCCATTGCTTTCTCTGCTTCCTAATTGCGACAAAGTCTGATGATTTTAGCAGTCCATTTGTTGTACCTTCTGTGTTTTACATCGTAGTCCAAAAGCAGCCAGCTGGTATCAAAGTCCTCCTCCACTTTTGCCTGTACAATTAAAGCAAGATGCAGCAGCCACCCAAACATCACTGTCTCACCTCAACCTACATCCTGCTGCTGCAGGCTAAAAAGAGGGAATATGCCAGTGACAATGAATGAGGGAGGGGGCAAAAGGGAAATGGGAATTAAATCACGCACATAGGATAGTGTGGCACAGAATACAATTTCTGAAAGGATTTAAAATTATTAAATAAATGCCTCCATTTTGATTAATAGGTCAAATCCCCATAGCTAGATTCAGGAGAGCTAAAACTAGGTATCTGCATTCCCACTTGTGTGCATTATGATGCAGTTTCTCACTAAAAGTGCTCTTCAGTGCCTGTGTGCAGTGGGATGATTAACTTCCTAAGCAGCCAAGACTCAAAAATTTCCACTCACTCTTCCTTTCCAGAAAACAGAATTATATCCAACACAGGCTTAGGAAGATAACCCAAATGGACCAGTTCTCAGTTCTCAGCCTTTCTCACATTAGAATGGACAGTACAATTTTGTATCAGAAGGAAAAAAATGCAGGTTTTAGGCTTTTTTTCTTTTCCTTTTTTTTTTTTTTAGAGAAGCAGAAAAGCAGACTTCATCAAGAACCTGGGAGCTCAGCTGCAGGGTGAAAGGCAGAGCATGGATATCCTGAGGGGCTTCTGTTTTCCTCGAGTTTGTTCCTTTGCCCATTCCACTCAATTACCTTTAAATAATAGCTATCTCTACACTGTCTTTGGCCTTGTTCCTGATTCCAGCAGCCTCAGATTCATTCACATCTCGCAGCTGGAGTCCCTGGACAGTGGACACTTACTGGCAGATTTACCAGTTACAGAGAAACATTCAAAGTAGATGCCGGAGAAGAGTTTTACTAACTACATTTACACTTGGAGACAAATGCTCAGCTAACAGTAGTCAGAACTGAGGTGATCTTGACCTCATCTCAAAGTACAAAAAACAGAATGAATTCAGAGTGAGCACAGGTTCCTACAGGCATGACAGTAACACAAAGTTCAATGCAAAGCCCTTTCTGCTCTTTCTAATGGAAAAGAGCATGACATAAGTGAATCGGAAGAACTTTATTTGCCATGAGCTATTAAAAATATTGTCTATTTGAACTCATTGCATTGCTAGTCAGGCTGCTAACACATAATTATTTGAAATTTTGCAAGGGTTCACAAAGTACTTCCCAATTCCCTGTGGCATTCTTACCTGTTTGCACTCAAGATGTCTAAAACCATTTATAAGTCACAGTAACAGAAAAGATTAAAACAATCAAATAACGTGTTATGTTAGTTTGTTCTGAAGGCCAAGATTCTACGATTGGGGGTTTATGAATGAAATCCCACCATCCCATTTACTTCTGTGCACATCAACACCAGGACAAGAAAATGCAAAATCTTTTGGAGGGCTGAATTGTCAGGGGAGCTGATGATGGATGTACGAAGGAAACAACAAAAGTTCCCACAAGTATGCTGAGATCCAGCACATCCTGGGTAAACCTCTCCACTGTGGTGCTGTTTCTCTTAGTAACTTATCCACTTGGCTGTGGAAGGGACACTGATCAGCACTGCTCTTATCATTAAATCTACAATCAGTGCCATTCCAGCATGGGGAGACAGCTGTTCCTGACTGCACTCAGGCCTGAGTGTCCAAGGCATTTCTGCAGCAGAGAAGCATCTACAGACACTCAGGAGAAGGATTGCTCCCAGGCAACCAGTGCTGCTCGTGCTTGTGGTGGCAACCAGCTCTCACCAGGCTCCACACACAGAGGAGCTGCACCTAAAGGTTTACTTGTCCCTTGTGGATAATGGAGCAAAAAGGGGTTCTGGTCCCTTATCCACACTCCCCATATCAAATCAGTGGTTCCAAATAAGGAGGAAAGGACAGTACAGACAGTGTTGACATGAGCTGATAAACTCTGCAGGATGGAAGGCCAGCCCATGGTGCCCCGTGTCACATTGTCAGGACTGGGAACAGAGGCTAAGCCTGCATCTCAGTGGCTCAGGACAGTTGGGCAGGTCCAGCAGGCTTTGTTATCCCAGTGCCAGCTCTGCCAAGGCCAGGAGCACAGACACTAGTGGAAAGTAAAAGGAAGGAAGGAGGGAAGTAGCCTTTGAGTGGGGGCTGATGAAGGAGTGCCAATCATCCCATGTGCTGCGTTAGGGGAAGAGAGTGAGGGATCAGGCACAGCGAGAGGTGGAACATCACTGAATTTCTCAGGCTATGCTGCACACGGAGGCTGGGTACACTGCTCTGAGTAACAGACAAACAGATGGCTAGAAGGGAATCTAAAGCACCCTAAGGCAAGAAGCAACAGCAGAGCTGTGAAAACAACACAGGTTTCCTGAATCTCAATCTGGTGCCCTATCCCAGAGACCATGCTGCTTTGCATATCTCATTAAGACATTTCCTTTTCTGTCTGTACAGCCAATGTCTCAAAATCCCAGTATTTTCTGTACTTCAAACTCGACCATTTGAAAACGGTCCCAGAATCCGAATTTATTGGTTTGACTTGGGTATAGGGAAAATTATTAATTTTTGTCAGGAAGAAGCTGTAATTAGGCAGCTCTGTTAACTACAGATATATATATTTCAAGGCTAAAAAATGGATATTTTGACAGATTGATCAGGTCTTGATATCTATGCTAAAACTTGGACCATATCAAACAGAAGTGTCCTGTCTCCTAAGCTGTGGTAAGACCCAGTTACACTGGGCCTGTGTCAGGAATTATCTCATAAATGAGGCTCACTTGGCCATGAACTTGTTTTGTTCCCTGTTGACACAGAAGAACGGCTGATTAGAGTTTACTCTGATGATCTGCTAGATTTTTGGTGGGAAGAACTAACAGCACTTATGTTTACTCACTTCACTTCCCAGTGTTTGTGATCCTAAATAGACCTCAGCAACCCTCACATGCCGTGAGAGAAGAGAAGCCCTGCCATAACAGGAGTCCTGAGCTCTGCTCTCTTCTGCTGTGGCTTGAGAAAGAAATTGTACCCAAGCAGAAGGGTCATGAGAGCAGCAACAGCAGCAGTGCACAGGTCTACACGAGCACAAGCAGCAGACTTATCCCCTGGTTCCCATGCTGTTCCAAGGAAAGCTGCACATATGCCTCGTTGTCAGTCACATCACACTTCATCTGACTCCTTGGATGGAGCCATGCTCCTTCTTTGCAGGTCATAATATACTTCTTGGGGCCAAGAAACTGCTCCCTATTACTTAAGGAAGGTCAAATGACACAAGAGTACTAATGAGAGAGAAAGACATGACAAAGCCATTGATTACAATGAGCCTAGGAAGCACATTTCTTCATTCTTCACCAGAAACAGATGCTCCTGCTGCCACAATAATGAGAGGAGAAGCAATTTTGGTAGTGAACCCAACCGAGTTTGAAGTGAGATACTTGAGATATCCTTACCAGTGATATTGAGGAAGCACATGAGCAAATACTGGGTTTGTGTTAGCTCCACATGACTATACACAGACTACGACAGCCAGGTCTGTTTTTCATGCAGACGCAGTGACCCCAGTCTAGACCACAAACTCTTTAGGCAGGAATCCTCCTAAAGCAGCAACTTAATATATCCAAATTCCCACTTCTACCACACTGCTGCATTTGCTGCTTCCTGGATTTATCATGTTGCAACATCAGCAGGAAACACGACCAAATGGAGAGAGATATGCTCACCTTCAACCCTGAAGTAAAATGAGAGGTATAGAGAGAAGAGGTACGTACGTGAAAAGCAGTAGCAGTGATAACAACAGGAGCAACCCAGGCATCTCATGCCTACATTGCAGCTTGCTTGTGAATTAGGCCAAAGAGTCTGCCAGAGCTGCAGCAGCTGCTGTGCAGGCAATTGTACATCTCAAATAATTTCTTATTTAAATCCTTCAGTATATAATTTTTTTTTTGATGCTGCTGCTGAGATTTTCTACAAAATGATGCTGCTGAGCCCTCAATGCTGCTTGCTTGGCCTTAATTCAGTGTTTGACACCTAAAGTCATCTTGTTTGATGCCAACCAGAAAATTTTGTTTGCCAAGTGAAGGAGGTGGAGAGGGGAAATGAGGAATCAAGCAATAAAAATAAATGTTATATGGGGAATGAATCACATAGAAAGTGATATTCCAAAGTATGGGCTGAGGAAGGGCATATGAGGAGGAGGGGAAGTAAGTTCTATCCTGGGAGCAGAAGCTATCAACACAAAGAGAGTGGGCTTGCAAGAGGAACCTGAAAAGGAGTAAGGATGCCTGGGAAGAACAAGGAAACGTAGGAAGCAGGTTGCAAGAAAAATGACGGTGCAAGCAGGAAGAGAAGAAAAGGCAAGAAGAGTGGGTAGAACATGGAGATGAGGCAGGACAGGAAGGACAGTCACACAGTCACAGAAAAGGGAACTGCGACCTCATTTCAAGGGGAAAAAAAGTGGCAGCCATACAGCTGGGATTAACAGAGATTGAGGACGGATGAGATGAGAGGTTAGATATAATCCAGGAAGGAATAAAAAAAACCTGGTAATTCTAACTCCTGGATGCAAAGAGCGTGAGTGCAGAAAGGAGTTACAGTAGAGGAAGGGAGACCAGATCTCTGAGGCACACACCAGAGACTGGGCACCAGGAATGCCAAGGGCAGCAGCACTTGGCTCTGCCTCAGTGACCAGAGCAGGCTGAGGAAGCAGAGGTCTGGACGTGACAGTGTAAGTGGAGCTGGGAGCAAACTAATACCAAAGGTATATGGCAGAGTTGCTGCAGGTAGGAAAGGGAAAATGAAACTGCCACTTCTGCAGATCATATAAGCAGAAAGTTTGCTGTTCCTCCTTCCCAGACCTTGGTTTTGGCTGACACTGTGCAGTATGACAATACTGTCACCCATTGCTTTGACAACAGACAGAGATGCCACACAGGCTTAGTAGGGACCTGAGCCAGTGAAGTGTGAAAGCACTGTCACAGTGATGATTCTGCTCTGCTGCTTTTGACTCCTGAATCCCAAAAATATCAAGAAAAACAATGGAATTCAGCTCCAAAAGACAGGGTGCCCAGAACAGCTTAGAGCATTCCTTTCCTTAAAATGAAATGACCTGGAATTTGAAAACTAGAAATAGATGGAAAAGAGAAGCAACAGCTCACTAAGCATGAAACATTATAGGACTCCAGGTTAGGAACAGAACAGTCTGAAATTCTCACCATTCTCTTTCTTTCAAATCTATCTCAAAATCTCTGTAACACTCATTTCTAACAAAGAAGCTCATACCTGAGTGTCAGCTCTAAGTCACTGAGGGGGCTATAAAACATCTTGTACCTTCACGCAGGCAGCTAATTCACTTGAAAGATTCTGCTAATGTTATAAACCTGGAATGGGAAACTCAGGCGAGTTGTAAATAACAGTGAAATAAACTACTGTGAAAGCTGGCTCCTGTTTCCTCCTCAAGTTGTGCTCAGGGATGGCTGTGAACAGCCAGAAGAGCCAGCAAGAGAAATCAAGGCTGAAAAATTTAATTAGCAGATGAAATGAAGCCAAAGAGATTGAATAGTGGAAAATTAGATATCCATCAGGTGAAGATTTTTGTGATCATGGGGATTTTTGAAATATAACAAACAGCATAAAAACAAATTTATCTTGTACAGTGGGAGCCCCCTCAATCCCTTCCAGCACCGCGTCTTGGTGTAGGAACCATGTGACTCTAAGGCTACAGCGCACAGGCTCTGTCTAGCATTCCACAGATCCCTACGCACTGTAGGAAAAAAAGAACATACACAAGGGCTGAAGCTGGGCACTCCTTGGAAAGGGAGAGGGAAGTTTCTTTGGAGATAACCAGCAACTGTTTCTGGACATGTATTGGCTGACATCATTCCCGTTCTCAGTCACAACATTTTATAGAGGCCCGCAGGTGAATTTGATCAACTCTCTACAAAAGATGTAAGGAACACCTTCAGAAAGACTCTGGGTGGCAGTAATTTCCTCAGGGGTTGCAACTCACTGCATTTTACCATTTGGTTCTTATGCATTTACTCAGCATTTTACTGTACATTAGTATTCATTCAAATAATGGTTAATAAGCCTTAAAATTACTATTTCTGAAGCAAGGGGCAAAGTATATTCGACAGATCTTCCTGAGGATATAACTCTGAAGCAAGACTGTGCTTTGTATGTATAACATGCTCGGTGCACTGCTGCTCCTGCCTGCCAGCCGTTGTCCCTCGAGTCTTACACCCCATCTCCTCGCAGTGGATCAGCTGCCACATTCACACTGCAGCAAACCTCCCGAGTCACCTGGCTGGCTGCACGAACTCCATCCCACACACACTTCAGCTCAAAGACCAACCACATAATCCCCATGATCCCTCTTGTCTTGAAACACACAGTGACTTGGTTAAGGAATAAAACATACCACGCATCGGAGTGAGCCGTATTTCCTAAATAAAGAACGGGTTGTCATTTTATGGTGTTAAAACCTGAGGCAGAATAGCCTCCCAAAGGGACAGCCAGGCTCTCTCATGTTTCTGTTGTGTCTGTTTCCAGGTGTCGCCATAGTTTGGGTTCCATAATTTACCCCAAGAACCCACAGTGTAAATATCAGTCAATATAACGAGATTAAGGCAAGAAAGAGCAGGCAGCACATGCTTTGTGCCTGTGGGTTTGTATCCAAATTCATATCTACCAAACCTGACACGACTCAACTACAGCACAAAAGCTGCCTGTGAAGCTTAGAAGTCCTTAAAAGTCCTAAATGGACACAGCTGGTCTGCCCTGCCACAGAAACAGGCAGGTGGCTTCTCTTAAAGTAAAATATTTCTCCTAAAGACAAAATGCAACAATAGTTGGCAGATTTCATTGAAGTACAAGAAAAGGTTCAATAATGCCTAAATAGATGGAAGTAAGTGTTGTTTGTGCAGTAATCATTAATCCTGAAGTTTGTCTAGACTCCAAACCTCTGTCAAGAGGAGAAGATCATAGAAAAGCTCAAAAACCAAGAGGGCTACAAAGCAGATGGGGACAGTGCTAGTTTAGGAAGGAGTGCCAAAGGAAAGGGTTATGTGATCTATGGCATGAATTTCGTTATCTAGGGAGAACAGTCAAGGCAGGAAAATTTCCAAAGAACAAATGACAGTCAGACACTTTCTAAATAAAACAAAAGGCAAACCACTCATTTGCCATTTTGAGTTTTTAAAAATCCTGATACTTTCAGTTTGCATTATTAATTTGAAAGGAGAGAGAGAGAGAGAGAAGCAGGGAAAATAAACAATTAAAAATGTTCAGTAGCAGAACTGGACGGGACGAGACAACACAAGAGGTAACTGTAGCCTCCCCTAAAGCTGTCGGAAGCAGATGGGCTCCCACAGCTGCATCCCTCTGGCTTCACCGGAGAGATGCGAGTCTGCCTCTCACCAGAGTTGCCAGGAAAGGGTCCTCATCTTAAGGGATTCCCTGGAGCACAAGAACCAGAGAACCCAGGGTGAGAACACAGACCTGAGGGTGGAAAATGGGAAACTCAGTACTTGACAAGACAAAGTCGGTCAAGTGTGGGACAAAGAGGACAGTTTGTGTGAACGTGGGGAGGATTAAGACGGCTGCAGCAGGTAGAGGGCTTTCGTTAGGGATGTGTCCAATATGGCACTGCTCTTTGCACAGATGGAAGGGGGCTTATCTAGACTAGAAGAGGAGAAATTCATTTGACAATCAATCATACTGGTGCACATTATTTCACTATTCTTAATCTATGCAGGATCTAGGCTATTATGGAAAATTAAAACCTAAATACACTTCCACTCACTGCTCAAACGACTTGTCTTTAATAGAAAAACCACTTAATTTCCTGTTTTAAATTTCATCATCTTTTTCCCTCAACAGCTTGGAATAATCAACCATCAGAAATACTACGTGCTTTTTAATTATGGTGATGACAAAATCTTTTTGTTTCTCAACAATGGCATGAGATAATTCTGTTAATTCTTGTAACAGTTTCCTACTGAATTGGAATCTTTATTATAAAGCTGAGGCAACTGACTGCAATCTACTTAGTAAGGATCATTACTGTGTCAACTTGAGCCAATTCAGCTGTTGTTTGAAATGCATAGCATACATGTCTCATTTAATATTTTATTTCAAAATGGCTTTGTTTTTATTACCCTAACTGCCTTTCTTTGTTTAAGCACTAAATATGCTTATAAAATCGAAGATACTGACCTGAATACATTTTTCATTGTGTTTTCAGTTATAAATTGTCATAATTATTCTGAAAGAAAAATATTTTTTAAGAAAGAGGGAGCTTTCTAAATAAAATCATCTGCTCAAAGGCTCTCTGTGAAACATGTTCTCAGATTTCCCTGTAATATTAATCTTGCAGAGGGAATTCAGATGTTCATACGATAAAAAATAGCAAATCGGCAGTGACAACCAAGTGGTGATTTTCTTTAAAATCCTTTCTAGGTAATCTGATTTTAGAAGACCCTGAAGCACACTTCCAATTTTAAATATTTTAATGTACCACAGCCACTCCATTCTGTGACTACACAGAAGCAGGATTCATGCAGCAACACATCAGAGATATCCAGATCGTATTCCCATTGTGGCATCACCTATGGAGGGGACCAGGTTAAGTCGCATCATCTCCTGATGCCTCAGTTGCCCCACCACTAAAATAATGTGGGGTGGTAACCGTCTTCGAGGCCTTTGACTGAAAGATTATTACAAAGAAGAATAATTGGAGAATGGTGGTTTATTTTAATTTCTGTTTTTTAAGATCTTTACTTAAATCATCGTAATTCTAGGTTCAGACCTAAACTTTGTAGTGAAACTGGCTGAGATCTTAAAAAATAACTCACATGGGTTCACCATATGCTGCCTACAGACACATTTGGGTGTTTCAGAAGCTGCTTTTCTTTCCTTCCCCTCCTCCCCCTTTTCATTTTTGAAAGCACAGGTGCTATTAACAGGTATGTACAAGTATGTGCATTCACACCCATTTATATCTTTAGAGTAAAAGTCTCAATTATTCAACATTTGCCACACCGCATGTATCAAAATATCTTCTATTTAAATATAGGAAATAGCACTCATGGCAATGTTATCTGACATGAAATGCACAAATTTATACTTACACACACATACAAAGGATGCTGTCAGTATCAAAGAGGCTGCATGTAACTGGTGAGTAAATAAAACTATTCTAATTTACATAATTAACAAGCACTGTAGGGCAGATGTTAGCACAATACCTAACTGCACAGTCACAACAGGAAAGCTCAGATACTCCTCACTGACTTCTATCTCTGGCATCCAGCTACAAAACAGGACGCTCTTTAGGAAACAGGACACCTCTGCTTCCAGCCTTTTATTCCACCGTAATTCATCATGCCATGTCTTGAACGCAAAATACAACACAGCATCCTAAGGCTCCCATTAGTTACCAGTACCCACCATAGATTACCTGCAGATTTACAAAGAATACCTTCAGGAATGTATCATCATAAAATACTTAAAGGTGACCCACGAACTGAGTGAGCACCAGTGGGATACAGCAGGAAGAACACACCCCAGAAAGGACACAAGCACTGACATAAGTCTTTCACAGATTTTGTGCACAATTTAATTTACATGCTGTTCTTTCTTCCTCGTGCCCTATCAGAATTACAGCAAGTAATTACTGAGATTGGCTGTAGTCTCTTTTAAAAGTTTCTCAGTACAAGAATACCTCAGTTATTAATGTTTTGATGAGTTTTCCATCCAGTGCTTTTGATTTCAAAACAGATGTGAAAGACCTTTTTTATGCATAAGAACATACAAAGGTACTTTAACTTACCCCTCTAATTTTTCTGCCTGTTTTAAATAAATCCACTTAATCTACCCACCTTTTAAATAGCCTTTCTTTTTATGCATAACACAGGTTTGCACCCTGTGGTTTAAAGGCAAGCATGCATTTGTTTGTACGTGAAGAGACAAACCTCACTAATAAGTGATACAGAACTTTCAAATCCCTGAGTGACTCGTGTCAACAGAGTTATAACGTGGGCATCTTACAAAGCTTCTCTGCAGAGCACACACATTCTCAGTCAAGTGCACATGAATCTATTTCAGTGCATTCCACCACTATACCCTAAAGCATATTTTTAGGTTCAACATGCAGAATTAAAACACGGGTGTAACTCTCAATCCCTCGCTGGACAGCAGAGCATGATCAAACAGCTCCAGATGCATCCCAAGAGAGCACGTTTACATGCACTCCCCGTCCCGCAGCTCTACCTGTGTCAGGTCACACGGCCAGCTCTTACCTCAATGGTGTACTGTTCAAATATCCGTAGCTGAAGGAAAATGTCTAGCTTAATCTTCCTCTCATGGAAGAGCTCTTCCATCTGTACCTGGGCCTCGTCGAGCTGCTGAAGGACGGATTCGATGTGGCTGATGGAGCTATTGTGTGGGGTCTTATTGTTGGAAACGGCAGAGTCCCTGTAGCGAGGCAGAGAGCATGGTTAAAGCTCAGCTTTAAGGCAGGCAAAAGAGCAAGAACCACACACGGGTGATTCTGCGTGCTGCTGAGAAGCAAACCCAAGCACAAAGGGCTGAGGGAAGGTGTATGCAACACTCATCTCTCCTACTCACTGAAATCTTGCAGCTCCTGAGCTTGACACAAAGTTTGGACAAGGGGATCACCCTTTGTTGTGTCATGACACTGTGACCTTACACACTTGGGAGGGGTGAGGAGGAGAAGGGTACAACAGTCTCAATGGCTCCCTCGAGGAGACTGGCTGGCAATCCCCTTTAATCCTACAGTGACCTGCTCCAGCCTATACTCACATCAAATTCAGAGAAGCTATTTAGCCACCTGGACCTTGACAAGTTAATTTTCTGCATTTGGTTCATTGCTTATGAACTAATTGAATCAAAATTATGGGCATTTTAGACCAAGGGGTAGGAATGCCTTGATTTCCTCTGGATTATGCAGCATAGCAATGGATGCAGAATACAGTGCAAAAAATTCCACCGAAGAAAAACACCTTTGAAACACTCCGAGAGAGACTCCGACTTGTCTTTTCAGTGGGGTAAGTGAAATGAAACATGCCTGTGACAGGTCAGATACTGCTCCCTTTACAATTTCCATATACAGGCAGCAGCAGGGAGCAAACCCTTTAAACTGGTGGGCTAAGACCAAGGGGGAGTTTGCTGTACTTGAAAGAAGTCTTGTCATGGACACAGGACAGTCCTGGCAGTTCCTTTTCTATTTGTGCTCTCACATATATTAATAGCTTCCCCTATAGTCTGTTATGTTCTCAGCAAATTTTTTTTCAGTGACTGTTTTATGGATAAATAAGCTATACAGACTTAAAGAGCTGAAATTTATCCTTGAATGTTCAAAAAAAGGTCCCTCAGCTTTCAGAAGGGCCAGAACAGAAACTTCGAGGCCAAAATTTCATCTTGGCTTTGGTACTTTGGCTTAAACAAGATTTAGATGCAACGCTTTTTCCCATCCAACCTGCTCAAAGGTGTGTGATAGCAGCTGCATTATTTGGCATATTTAAACCAAGACAACAAAGAACCTATCAAACACACTGTGGAAAGACCTAGACAATGGTAGGAAGATAGGATGAAGTGGGTAAGCAAGCAGGTCTCACCATAAATAGTTCCTATCAGTCTCTGGTTCTGCCTTGGACAAGGTGGGGAGGACAATTACAAACCCAACAGCACATGTCTGACTATCCACGCACCAACAAACTCCCCCATGTGCAGTGACCCAGCTGACAGCACTGGAAGACAAGTGAAGTGTCAGGTCATGCTGCCAAGTCCCCACGTTGTGCCACAGGGACCAGACGAGACTGGGAGCCATTCTTCTGTCCAGCAACCCTGGGCTGCTGAGCAGGGGCTCCCACGGAGTGTCCCCACTGCGGAAGAGTACTAGTGCATTTCCAGTTTTTAGGCTTTTATCCCCGTCTTCTGGGTTGACTTTTCCCTTCATGAACATGTAGCAAAGCATTCGTAGTTTTCTATAGAACTTGACTGAAATGCTCATGCTTTGCTCTTTGCAAGTTATCATCAGGTAGGGCCAGATCAAAACAACATACAGTCAAATTAACCCTGTCAGCAAGCATAATTGAGAAAAAAACAAGTGTAATCTTTTGCAAATGCTTTAAATTGAACTAGGCAGTGACACAGAGTCATTTAGCTATGTTTAAAACACACCTTTGAGGTACTAAGGCAACAAAACACATGCTATTCTGTTTTCAGTATGTGCCTTGGGGGAAAAGAACAAGCATTTGCCTGAACATCTAAAGCCTAAGAGCAGAATTACAGAATTAAAATACTGCACAGTAGTTAGTTCATTGGATGTGTTTCCCCTCTTTTTCCTCAAATACTTGATGTTTGATACACTGAACTTAGATGTTACAGCGCTATTCTGAAGCAAGTACTGCCAATTTCCCTTGCTTATAAGGGAATATTACACGAATATTGCTCTCTCCAAGTGTTATGGTTTCTGCCCCACTCTGTCAGTCTGTTTTCGAATTCCTTGTGATCACAGGATCTCTCTCTGCCTCCACATTAGAGCTGTACAGAGGAAGGAGGGATGAAAATAACTAGGTGAGATTTTTGGAACTAGAGCTTAATCTGAGGCTGCATCCAATCAAGTTCTGTTTCCTTCAGTCAGCACCTGTCTTCTATAAAAGGACATGAAATATGTCTTCATTCAAATACAGGATTATTACTATTCATATATTATCTAAATTAGGCAATGAATTATTCAAGACCGGTGTTGAATAATCTCTCACGGGATCTAGAGATACACTTAATTTTAAAAATTCTTTTTCATTAAATTTCACTCTTCAAATCAAGCCATGCTTGCATTTCAGTGACTGACGCAATACAAAGGTTTAAGAGTAGTAATCTGGTATTTTTTTTAACAGCCTCGTCAGATAAGGTGTTGACAATCCCTGGCTAGTGTGGTTTGAGAAAGTTCTCCCTCCAGAAAAAAAACCATCTGAGATTGGAATGCTTCTGCCACAATATTTCTTGCTCTGTCTGGGAAAGAATTAATATAAGATCCTTACTAATCTTTGAAAGGTTATGGATTAGAGTTATAAAATCCAAGGAAATTATTGGGGGAAAAAATACGAAAATAAACTTTGGGGAACACAAGACTGAACTCAGTACATTGCTGCTGAGTTTGTTCAAAATGAACACTGTGCTCCTAAAACCACTTTCAGTGCTTTAACTGGGAGAAGGCTCAGCGAGACATACCCCTTATCAAAAGCTCACATGCTGAACTAGTGTAAAATAGGCAAGTAACACAACTCCTCACAGGCTTTTCTTTCAGCCCCCAACATTCCTGCTCTTTCACCAGCAAGGCACTGTTTTGCCTTTCACAGATGAGCAGAAACATTGCCCCCAGCAGCACCCCTAGAACTGGAGTTCTAAAGGTTTGCTTTGCCTTGGCTGCTGAGAACGATGATTGCCTCAGTAGAACACTGATACAGAAGAGGAAAAGAGAGTCTCCAATGTCAACCGGGACATGTACAGAGCTGGTACCCAGGCCTGCTTTGTTCCTCACAGGTGTGGTCTCTGATGTAGTCACAGAGGCCCTGAAGGGGCCTTGTGTGAAGAGCAGTTCCAGGCAATGCATTTAGTTCAGAGAGCTGAGCTTTTCTTCACCTATCTGGAGGAGACAGTGCTGTTACACAAATGATCCTCTCTAAAGCAATATCTGTTCTCTCAAAGATAAGGACAAGAAATGTTAAATTTTCCAAAGCTCCAGTAATTGTATTGCTTTTAACCTGTGTTATGACACGCTTGATAAGAGCAGCGTATTTCATTCCCTTCTTTGTTGTAGCGTTTGCAATCTTCAGCTATTCTCCACGGCAGGTACGAGGTGATCCATACTGTGAAATGCAATCTTGTGTTAAGGAAGGATTGCAGCAATTCTAGTTTTTCCTTTTTTCCTCTATCTGTTGTTCTTTACTGTCACCAGCAGCCATGAAAGCTGTTAGAGTGGGCACGCACAGAGGCAGCTTCATGGGGTTTTTTTCACACAGTTCTGCTTCACTTTCTGAAAGAGTCCAGGATCCCATTACAGGCTTTGCAGTTCGTCAGAAAAACCAACACTTGAATCAGATCATCTTGACATTCAGTGCTGCAAAGCTTTGCGTGTGTTCAGGGCTTTCATCCTCCAGGCAGCTGTTCTCTCTGTGTCTGGTCCTAACTTTACCAGAAGCAGGGCATCGCTTTGCACAACCATGTTCACCTTGTTCCACCTTGCTCGCTGCCCAGAACAGAAGCCACACACCAAACCCGACATCTCTCTATCAAACACAGCTGCCACAAAACCTGCCTGGGCACTTTGCAAACACTCGGGCATAACACCAGTTCCATAGAAAAAAGGCTCCAAGCTGAGGCCACTGTCTGTTTTCAGAGACTGAAACTAAGAATTGACTAAGTTTACATCAAGAGAAAGCTGAAGTCCCACACGCCATCTCGCAGTTCACCTCTTCCCCGTGCTCCACTGACTTCCAGTTCCAGGTGTTACCCTGGCCACTCTCCAACTCTATATTCCACTCTCCTACTGACTCAGGTGCGGGCAAAAATCCTTGGGGCCAATCCCACAACCAGAACCAGAACTCCTTGAAGAGACACTTTCTGCTACCCCACAGACCACTCCACACTCCACCTGGTGGGCTTATACAGGGTCCCTTTCAGTCACTTCTCCACGGGTGTTCACACTGAAGTGATGCCATGCCAATAGGTGAGAAGAATAACCAAAACTCTTTAGCCCAGAATTTCACTGCCATTTTTGTGATATCATAGAATTTCCCTAAATTTTGCATATAGGGAAATTACCATGCAGACCTTTGACTGAACTGTTATGGCTGGCCATACATATGTTCTTAGCTAAAACCCCTTCCTCTCTGACAGCTCACTTATCAAACCCAGCATGTTTCCTTCCTACTTTTCTCATCAGTAAAGATGAAGATGAATGGAACCTAGCTATGCCTGCTCCTGACCCTTCCTCTTCAACTCTAATCTTGGCAAGCAGTGCCAGAGCTCAGATCCCTCACTCTCCCACTGTGATGCAGGCACACCATATACAGCAAGACTAGGAATTTACATGGGCTCTCCAGTGTGGCTGCCCAGGGCTGAATGACAAGCAAAACCTAGAGCAGCCCTTTCAAATCTCTTTTCTGACCCAGCAGAGAACACTCTGCATCCAGAATGACAGGAAGAGGTACAGAGGAAAGCTCAGCACGTGCAGTAGTAGAAGACCCAAGGGCTGCAGGAGAGCTCTTAAGGGCAGAGCCCCACCAGAGCCCTTCATTACCTGTTCTGCTCTAGAGCATCTTAGGCTTTTCCTATCATGGCTCATGGTTTTCTGCACTTCTCAGGTGGAAAGTAAAGGGATCAGATTAGAAAGGCTCAGGGTGAAGAGGGTGATCTAACTCTCTGGGACAGTCCCTGGTGAAGTGCATAAGACCTGGGAGATTTGCATATTATGTGTGCACACTGCATACATGTAGATAAGAGTAACCTGTAACAATACAGAGATCTAAATAATAAGTGATGCACTGGACTTGGTTTGACACTCAGTAACATCCCCTAAAGGCAGGAAAACTTCACTGCTGTCAACAAAGTTAAAGGCATAGAAAACCACAGTAATAGCAAATGAGAGAGATTTCCCAATTACAAATTCTGTGTAAGTTTACTCTGCAAACATTCATTTGATGATACTTGCAGATTGAGAAAGCAAAAAGCAAAAAAAAACCACAAACAAACCAAAACCAAAGCCCTGCTTCTTGGAGCTAGTCTCTTCATGTATTTTACATCAGGCAAAATGAGCTGTTTCAATTCATAACACAACTAGAACCAGCAGTATAAGAGTCTCTTTGACACTATGAATAAACCCCACATAGACAAAGATAAATAGAAGGGTGCTGCATGCAAAATGAAATAGTGAAGACTGTTAGACACGTGTGTATTTTATTAAGAGGAATACACTTCTACATCAGTAATAACCATATAAATCACAGGGCCTCGGTTCTCAACCATTTAACAATCTTCTATAAATACCCACTAAAAATATTCACTTCAAACACATTTGTTTCAATTCACTTCAGTGTGCCTATAAATAGTCACTCTGTCAAACAGGAAACCCATGCTGATCCACAGACAACTCTAATCAGTCCACACAAATCACTCCTTGCAATTTCAATGAAACACTCAAAGAATCTGAAGAATTATAAATAAGCAAAGAATTAATAAACTCTCCCAATTAATCCTAGCTGGCAGTTCCCTATTTACACACACCCCTAAAGCACAGCACACATCAGATTTCCCAACACCTGCCCTCCAGGTGGATGCTTACCTGAGCTGCTGGATTAGATCTTCCCCTTCTTTAATAACATTGAGGGTAGCATCCAAGGTGGCTGTTTGCTGCTGCTGAAACTGCTTGATAAGCTCCTGAACCGCATCCACAGAGTCAGCACACACATCCTCTAAGAGCTCCTTCTGCAGATCTTCCATCCATGTCCACAGCTGGGAAGGAGGGGAGGGAAATATAAATCAGAGAGGGATTGAGATTTAACCCTTTTGCTCTCTAATTCCAGATCAATAGGCATTAACTACGGCTGCATATTTCACATGAAAACTGACCTAAAATTTCTAAAAACAAAAAGATACATTTGTTATTGATCCCATTTAAAGAAGCACAGTAAGATAAAGACAGTATCAGGTAGTTTTTTTCAAGGATTAATTTGAATTTCAGTTTATTCTATGACAATAACTAATTGTATTATTCTGATTAATTCTTTACACAAGTAACAAATTACAATCTCCTGCAGCTGTGATAACCTAACCCTTTCAGGAGCTGAGTGCTATCAGCTGCTATTAATTTCACATGCAGCTGAAGCCTGTTGCAGAACAGACTTAAATCTTTGGTATGTATGTACAGAACTGGCTGAAGTCTAGCTGTGCCTGTTCAGCTATCCCTTCCCAGGCTTTGGGGTTTTGTTTTTTTGTTGTTTTGGTTTTTTTTCTTTCGCCCTTCCAACACTTAAACCCCCTCCTCAAAATCCACTTCAGACTCTGCATTTTAACCCTGGGAAAATCCAAACACAGGAGACAGCAACATCACCAACCAACCCCATGCAGATCCATTAATTTTAAATAGTCTTGACTACCAATTTGAAAACCACAATCACAGCAACAAATCATTTGCAAGTGCTTAGATGAGAATTTCCAGCCAGCTGTTCATCAGAGGTCTGGACAGGGGCAGGCATGTCCCAGCAGCCTCTCCCTGCCTGTAAAGCCTTAAAGCGTACCGAGGTTTCCCCTTTAAGCTTGCTCTGAAAAGTGAGTGTAAAATTCCACCTACTGAGCTGGCAACCCTCCAGCAAATCCTAATGACTCCACCAGAGAGACTCTTTTCTGTGCCATGCCTGCCCCATTAACCCACATTTTGCTGGTATATGCTGCGAGGTAGCAGGGAAGTACAGGAACGAGAAACAACACGTTGCATCAGCGCACTGGGAAGCGTCAAAGGACGCGGTGCTGGCGGCAGCTTCTCCCACCGTCCCAGGGAGCTGCAGAGCAGCTGGGCTCGGAGGGACAGAGGGGTGCACATGAAGGGCACGACAGACGTGTGTGGGTGGCAAGGAGCTGCTAAAAACATTCGTGTTCAAAACGAGTGGCTCTGGATCCCCATCCTACAGTACTTCTTAGACTGCGAATTCTGCATGTCCACGTAAAACAAGGAGACCAGGGACATCTAAGGCTCCAGCTGGCAAAGCTTCTCGCAGCCAGGGGCCACACCTAAGGCAGTCACCAAATGCTACACCACACACGTGTTATGGACTTCAAGGATATCACCCTGATCTAAACCAAAATAATCAAAGTTAGAACCTGTCCCAGCACTGCTCATGGTACCAGAAAACAGAGAGCCAGACTCCTTGTGATCTGTCCCCACCTCTGCTACTGACTCCTTGCTTGACAGACTTACAAAAACAAGTTTTAAAACAAATGCTTAAGTGGAAGGCTTTACAGTTAGATTTTCAGAGTCAGCTTTGAATATTTTGGGTAAACGCCTCTGTTTATTCATAAATGGCATAATCACAATAGCCTGCCCTACTATTGGCCTGAAATGGAATGTATTTGCTCAGGCTATTTACGTATTTTCACTTTCTCAGGAAAAAGGCATAGTATAAAAGGGCAACTATTAATAAAGGAAACAAATATAAGTAAGTAGTCAGGCTTGTGAAATAAATGAAAGAATGAAAACATATTTAAAGAGCCAAATAGAGAGCTTTTTCATTTACAGCCTGAGGTCCACGTGCTAAACTTCGGGAAGCCACCATAAAGGTAAATGCCTTTATGTATGAATTACATGCAGAATCTTCCTGGGTTTGATCCGATCCCTGCACCTGCTCAAACAGTAGGGACAGCTGCACTGACTAGAACAGATGAGGACCAGGTTGTTCAGGAATATTACTTTTTCTGCCTAGCAGATCTTCAAATAATAGAGCACATTGTAAATGTAGAAGAGAAAAATGGCTACATGTATAAATCATCCTTCTGTTTCGAGGTGGGAAAGCCAGTATTTTTTCATTTCTTTCAGTTGTCATATCTCATTTTTCCATTTCAGATACAAAAAAACGCTCAGGGAATTTCCTTTACAAAAATGAACATGCTTCAATGTTAGGCATTTGCTGTTTTCTTGAAATCATCATTAGAAAGGGCAGAGGAGAAAGTTTCCAAATGCCCACCGTGACTTCAGAGGAAAATCTTGTTTTCAAAAGCATCTCCAGAACCCAACTTTTGCCAACAGCCAAAAGGATTTTGACATTTAAGGTCCTAAATCACTTTTTGAGCATGCTTCTAAATCAAAACAGTTTTTAAATCCTTAAACTGTACCGTACTCACCTGGAACCAAAACACTCATTAATTTCTGAGAGCACTCAAATATATTAACTCATATTAGCTTCAGATGCTTCCATTAATGACCTCTGACTGTAAGGATTTGCATAATAAAATCTATCAGAATCTAGGTCATCCTTGACTCAGAGGCCTTTAATCCTCTAGACTCCAGCAATCCCTAGGAAACCCTAATACAAAGAATCAGTCAATATTAATAAGATTAGGAAGATCTTTCAGGAACAATTCACAATGGGAACCTGATTCAGAAACCTCCCAGGTTATGTGCTACAACTAATAGCACCTGAAAAAAATTGCTACCAAACCCCACTGAAAAGATGAACTCCACTGTCACTGTAACACCAGAGTGAGATGAGCTCTTAATTACAAAACAGAACGCACGTCCTGCTTGTCACTGCTCAGGAAAATCACTCCCTATTAGGGCTTGATGTTTCATTCCATTGCAACTATTTGTCCACTTTAACAAAAATCGTGACTGTTAGAGCCCCAAATCTCAAGACACCTTGTGCATTTCCAGTCCATGCTGTGACCTACTCTGAAGAGCTAGATAGCTTAGACTGAGCAAACTGTTTCAATCTGACACACTGCACAGCACAACTTCTATTTCATATTTGCAGAAATTCACTTATTCTTAGCACAAGCAAAATTTGTGAGCACCTCTCCCATTCACCTACATACTCCAAACTATTGCTAAGGTATCACTTGGTCCCATACAGGGGGCATATGTAGGTCCATGCAGACATTCCAGATATTAAGGCAATATTTCCATGTACACCTGTGGTAACTTTTACTAAGTGTGCCAGTGATGCACATGTTTAAAAAAGGAGATAACTTCTGCATTGTATTACTTAGTATGTACTCAACCAAAAATACAGAACTCTGGAAAACAATAAACAGAAAAATAATTTTTTTGTTCTTCTTTTGATTGATCTGTGTTTCGGTATCATTAATTGGATATGGAAATACTAATGCATTAGTGCTAAAACCTGAATTAAGTCTATCAGAGAGATCCAGCCACAAATCTGACTCATGCAAACCACATGTAAAAATGTTGTAATTGTCAGCTGCACAGAAGTCTCAGGCAAATACCTAGCCCTAAAACGGTCATGCTGAAGGTCCACAGAGGCTCCAGAATTGAGGCTTTATTTATCAAGGTAACCATGGCTTTAAACAAGAAAATTACTTTTCCTCTGATTCCTAAAACAGTGGAAAAGAAGAATGACACCCTCTCTTTCTTTTGGGGGAGTATCTGGCACCTCTCATGCATTGTAGCAACTTCTACATCTTTCTTGGATATAAAACACATGCCTTTTCCCTCCATCCAAGAGGTAACAGAGCTCTTTATTCCCAGCTATTTCATCTGATGCAATACCCTTCATTTTACTCAAGTACTTAATGAGACCACTTACGGAGGTTTGAAGGACATCTGTGCCTGTTACCTAGAAATTAATGTTTCTGACTTAGAGCGAGGGACCACTTTAAACAAAATCTAAAACCTAAAGAGATTGCTAAGAAAATCTTGCCTGCATGATTGGTATAACTACTAAACAACCAATGTTTTTATGTTGCTATTTGTAAACAACAGACATGAGTTATAATCCCATCAAAAGCAGTTTAAAAACACTGAGTAATGAGGCCAGTGCAAAGCAAAGAACCAGATAGTTCAATCCACGAAAACTACTGTTGTACAACATTTTTGCTAGCCATTCAAATCAAGGATGTTAATGGAAACAAGCAACTTTCCAAGGTATACGTTCTACCCCTTTAGTGTGTCAGAGAGCCATCACATACTGGAGGGCAGGCCCCAAAAGGATGCTCACGACACCTCAACAAGTGAACATTCATCACAGTAATGAAGATTAGAGCAGAATGCAGAAGAATTCAGTGCAATACAGGAACCCTGGTACCACTCCATGAATTGCAACATAAGTGTCCAGAGAACCAAGGCCGAGATAAAAAAAAGAAACACAAACAGATTTGCTCTGCTGAGAGATGTCCATCAAGCCTGTTTCCCTCTGGTATTACGCCAGGCTTGCACAAACCTCTTCTGAGCAGTAACATTCAGCTTTTTCATAATATGCATTAGGAAGTCACACAGACTCCAATTTCAGGTTAATTTATGGCAGGACTTCAGTCTGTGCTTATATTTAAGCACCTGTTCAGGTCCTGGTTTGCATCTGGTTTCACCGCACAGCCTTTAGTAAATTGCCTGTTCTACTTTGATTTCCCCACACCAATATGCTGGAGATAATAAAACTTTCCAACACAATTAGCTTTCATCAGCTGATGATTTATGCTTAGAATGCATCCAGTCCTGTTTCACTTGAAAGAAGTGATGGTCATTGTAAACTGGAAGCATATTTCAATAACATTGTCCAAAGCCACATTCAAGGTCTCGTGGAAACATGAACAGAAACACAGACGATGATGTCTGTAACCATGAGCTGCACAGTGACCACATGCCACCAGTGAAGTGTCACATAATGGCAGCACACATAATAAAACGTGACAGGATGAGATACGACCAGAAACTACATACAAAATGCCACTATACACAACTTCCATGGTAAGACACAACAGATGAGACTCCCTGCTACGAGGAGTAATGTTGTCACGTACCACCAAACCCGTTGGGAAGAAATGAGGAGTGGAAAGAAGGGGAACATTCTGTGAAAAAACACAACTGATCTCCTCCTAACCTCTTTCTTGCTTTTTCCCTTTTTCTCGCCAATTTCTTGACATTCAGCCTTGGCTGGGCTGTAGTGGGTGTTTTGGTATGCTGGCACTTTTTAATTAGTAACCTTGCCTATAGCAAAAGTATTTGCACTGCCTAAACATCTGATGCTTTTTCTAAGACCTGCATGGACCAGATTGATACAGCACAAAATAATCTCCTCTCAAGGGAAACATGATTTGGGTAGCTAGGCTTACATCAGGGAGTGTGTAGATCCCCAGCCCAAGGTCATGTAAATGTAATTTAGGGACTATTTAGGAGAGAAAATTGGCTTATAACTGAAAAATCAGATGTACATGTTCTGTGTTTCTTCTGCTACCATCATAAACTGTAAAAACATGTTCTCTTCTATTATAATTTTAGTATGTTGATTTTGATGATGAAGCTGGCTATAATTAAGTTCAGTAACTGTACCAAGCAAATTCTGCACTTGGTCATACTGATAAGAGGCTTAGAAAAGGTCTTCCTATGTCAAAGATTTACACCAGTGTAATACAGTACAATTTGGAGCTGCAGAAGCTTTCCACACTACAAAATCTGCCATTTACTAAAATAAATGCCGGTGTTATTACATTCTCCCTTAATTGTTTGCAGGTCCTAAACGTTTCATTATGTCTCAAATGGAAGTTGCACCACCTCTTTCCGCTGTGCTTTTCCCAGTGGCTGGCCACTTGCAGGCTTACCCTGATCTGCTGCCTTGAGCCTTTTGTGCAACGCTGTGCGCTATGCCCTAGGAATCTCAGAAATAAACCATTTGTGACAATTCCGAGTCATTCTGAAACTTGCTGAGGATTAAACAAACTGTGGGACCTTTCTCTAAGCAAACAGTCTTGTTGGATCCACTGACTTGAACCATTACACTGACACCTTTTTCAGCTTGCATAACTCTATTGCACACCTGTTCTTAGGGCGCAGCAGAACATGTTTTGGAGTGATGAGTGAATTCCAGGAGTGGCTTTGATGAACATTTCCTCAGCACACGGATTACTGCAGGCACTGGTTGCCCACTGTGTCGCCTTGGTATGCAGCAGCAAAGCCCACTCACTGGAACTGGGAGAAGCTCATCTTCCTCAGCTTCAGGCAATGGTACCATGGGCAGTCATGTGTCTAATAGAAGGGTACTTTATGAGAGTTGGCACATCCTATTTAAAGATGCTCATAAAAATCCCCTCTAGCTGCAGCATGAACCCCTGTTATCTGGAGAACGAGGCATACAGGCTGGAGACCCATCTCCATGACACACAAAAAACATGCAAGGGCCCTCAAAAGCCAGTGACAACCTTTGAGTGGAGCCATCATTCAGCAACAACGCTGGTGAGTGGCCTGAAAAATGTGGATAGCAAAGTGTGAACTTAGATGCAGTCTATAGGAATCCTTTGGCTAGCACATGGCAGAATGATGGAAAGAACTGCTCTTCCACGTGCCCGCCCTCACTCTGTGGCAGGTTTGACTTCCTGACATTTGGTTTATGTGGCTGCGTTTACAAGCATTTAATGCTTATTACTTTGATTCTGCCTCACAGTTTTTTGCCATCACAGATGGCAGAATTTTGTTCACTAGTGGTCTGGCTGTGCTTCAAACTCCCCTGCTCAAGAGCGGGATGTGCTGCCAGGACACCACAGCTCTTTTCATTCCCAGCTTCTTAAGCCTTCATGAAAAAAACTTGCTTTTAGGCAACAAATGGACAGGAAAGCAGGGCAACCCACACCACCCCAGCTGTCCTGCTTCCTGGGCCCCAGATCTTTGGTAGCTTTACAGAGAACATATAACTCTGGAAAGAAAGCACCAAAGTTAATGCCTGGTGAATGTCTGCATTTTGGCCAAAGCCACAGTCTACTCTCTGGAGCTGAAGAGAGATTTGCTTTTATTTTGCTGCTTTGCATATATCACAAGCAAATAAGACTCTTTATACCAGCAGAGTCCTCTCCACAGCCACGGTTATCAGAATGATAACAGTAAGCTGACAATGTATCTGTCTTCTCCAAGGAATGTGCCATCCAGGCAAGGGACAGCACACACATCACTTGCATGAGCAGCTCTGGCAGTTGAATTCTACCACATCCTCTGCTTTCTGCAAGCAAAACCACCTCTGGTGGGAATATTAGAATGTTTAGCACTTTTAAAAGCATTTTTAAAACAAATGAACAAGCAAACAAATAAACCAAACAAAACCCCCAGCATTTACTCAGAATCACAGAATAATTAAGGTTGGAAAAGACCTTTGAGGTCATTAAGTCCAACCATCCACCTGGCACCATCACCATGTTCACCACTAAACCATGTCCTTACATTCCACATCCAAACATTTTTTCAACACTTCTAGGGATGATGATGCCACCACTTGCCTGAGCAGCCTGTTCCAATGATTGACAACCCTTCCTGTGAAAAAAGTTTTCCTAATCTCCAATCTAAATCTTCCCTGGCACAACTTGAGGCCACCTCCTCTTGTCCTGTCACTTGTAACCTGGGAGAAGAGACCGGCCACTCCTTCATTACAACCTCCTTTCAGGTAGTTGTAGAGAACAATAAGGTCTTCCCTAAGCCTCCTTTTCTCCAGTCTAGACATCCCCAGCTCCCTCAGCTGCTGCACGTAAGACTTGTGCTCCAGACCCTTCACCTGTTGTCCTTCATTGTCCTCCTCTGGACACACTCCAGCACCTCAGTGACCTTTCTGAAGTGAGAGGCCCAGAATTGGACACGGTGCTTGAGGTGTGGCCGAGTACAGGGCCACTGGCCACACTATTCCTGACCCAAGCTGGGATGACACTGGCCTTCTGACCCACCTGGGCACTGCTGGCTCATGTTCAGCCACTGTCAACCAGAACCCCCAGCTCCTTTTCCATAAGGCAACTTTCCAGCCACTCTGCCCCCAGCCTGTAGCAGTCCATGAGCTTGTTGTGATCCAAGTGCAGGTCCCAGCACTTCACCTTATTGAACCTCATACAACTGGCCTCAGCCCGGTGATCCAGTCTCTCCAGATCCCTCTGCAGAGCCTTCCTCCAGCAGATCAACATTCCCACCCAACTTGATGTTCTCTGCGAACTTGCACAGGGTGCACTCGCTCTTCATCCTTTATAAAAGCATTTGCATTTTTCACCCCCTTGTCTTGTGATTTCTCTGCTTATGATACTCTTCCCATCAAACTACACTGGTTCAGCTCCCAGCAAAAAATAATGTTCATACTTATAAGAGGTATGAGACTAAGGTTTGATATTTCACAGCCCCGCAATGAGATATTGTCAAAGTTCAATTTTGTGTGTTGCTGTGTCTAAATCTCAGCTGTTATTGTGATCCCATTGAAGGAACAAAATTTCTAGCTTTTGAACAAGGCATTCTAATGCTAAAAAAGGGCTGGGGCGTGAAATGGCTCTTCAGTGAATATATTATGTGCACAGACCCAGGTTGTGTCATTTTAGTGCTCTATGTTTTCCTTGTTTTTTTTTTAATCTGGACATAATACAAGAAAAGGAACAAAAGCGCTGTTCAGGACAGGAGTAGTGTGTAAGTACGTAAGACAAATACTTTGTGGTAGACATGTTCAAGAGAACTTCCAGAAGTTGCCAGCAAGTGGAGTTGCTAACCTGAGTATCCCCTACATCACAAATCTCTATTATCTAAAGGGCGATTGCTCTGAAAAGCCAGTATTAGCAGTAAAAGTCAAACAACAATTTTTAAGTTCAGTAACATTAACTTTGAATCCTGGGTCAATTTACGATGACTGGCAGGATTACACTATATATCCCAGAACCACTGTCATGTTTGCTCCGTGATTAACTTTGATAAGTTCTGCCAGCTCTTGTGACCAGAGTCAACAGCCACCAACCTCAGCCCCATGAGCTCTGTGCTCCCTGCTTCCCAGCAACCCTGCCTCAAAGTGAGGAAAGGGCCCCGTCAAAATTAGTGATCTGCACTGAAATAATCTCCTAATCACAATGTTCAACTGAAGCAGAGAGAATCTAATTTCACAGGTCTTGGTTATCAAGTAAAATTAAGTTAGCAGAGCCTGCAATAAAACACTTGCTGTTCGTGACTGACAGGGCAGACTGACTCCATTACTCACTTGAGTAACCCCACTGATCTCTGTGGGGTGACCAAGGTGACCTGCTGACCACCGAGAATTTAGGTTATAGTATAAGAAGTTGTCTGACACTTAATGATCCAGGACTTCACTCTCAGTTTCCCATGACCTTACCAGACAAGCTGTTCAGAGTGAAACTTTCCATACCAGGTATCTGCCTAAGGCCGAACTTGATGAATTTTGAGGTAACAAGTCCAGAACGAGAGGAAGAGGAAAAAAGAAGTTACTTTGCCTGTGTTAGGAGTTTTATTTCTGCTCAAATGAGGTGCTCCAGACCCTCCATGCTTTTAAGCAAGGGTTTGAAATTTTGCAGAGTTTAGCCTTAATGTCAAGAATATACATTACATCATCTCTGTGAAAATTTTCCCCAATTTGGTCACCCAGAAGACCTCTGCCAAGTTCCAGTTTGCACACGTTCAGGAAGAACCTGTTAAGAGTCTGGCAGTTCATTTTTCTCTACATTAAATATTTTCTGAGCAGACTTATCCTCCTGTTCTGTGGGCCAGGTAGAGCTGGCTGGCTCCATATGGATCTGCAAGCCCTGAGCACCTTGTCCTACTGCTCTTCTGACCCGCTGAGGGCCCACGACCCAAAACCACACTACTCCACCTCTCTGGCTTCTTCCTGCTGTCCTGCTGGACTCAACACAGAATGGTAATCTGAAGCCCATGGAGAAACGAGAAGCATTTTGGTAGAACACGCTTTTCATGCCCTAAAGAGCTACAAAACCATTGCAGAACTGCTTTGTAGTACAGTTAACACTCATATACTGTAAAAGGATCCAGATTCAGGCAAGTTCCTTCTTGTTCTTAAATTAACAACTGCATTATCAGCCAATACAAGTGACACAACACACTTAAATCATCATTTAATTAAGCAAGAGTATTTTAAAAATTTGTAATGATATGAAAATGGCGACAGTGCTGTTTCCTGTCTAAATTCTAATACTTGGAATTGCAAAGTACACTCCAGAATCATAAATATAAAATTGGGAGACACTAAAATATTAAGATTCAGTCAATGAATTACAAGATGTTTTTATTACGTGCCTTGAGGTTTTTGTATCTTCAGGGTGTGATTTTATCATATTTGCAACCTCTTCTCCAGGAGGCTCAAAACCTATTCTCTTTTAAACAGAATCCAATGCCAGCCAAGAATCCTGTATTATCATTTGATACTAGCAGCCGAAAGCTCACAAAAAACATCAACTATCATGAGATCTGTGATAAAAGTGCAAGATCTGACAATCCCACCAGTAAAAACCTGAATTCAATCACACTTAATCCCAAGAGAAATTATTCAGGTATGAGACTGTTGAATGCATTTATCCCACTGATAATAATTTATAACTTTACCCTGCCATACAGATAATTTGATTTGATCCCCCAGGTACCAGGTTTCTGCTCACACCATCAGGAATGCCTTGGTCTAAAAGGGTATGAAAATACTGGCTACAAACTAAGAGAGCATAATGAATGCTGTAGGACAGTGGGAGACACAAAGTCTCTTTTATTGGCATGGTAATAGGACAACTACATTACTCATGAGTTATGACACTCGCAATCACTAAGGGGACTGCTCCAAATTTGTGCCTCTAAAGTGTTATTACCATACCAGGAAGTCCTCGTTTCAGCCTCTTCCATGTATTGTAAGTAAGGTCACTTAAAAAAAAATAAAAATTATTGTTATGCCTAATTGACAGTATTTTTGATATTCCTTCAACTATATAAGTCTGTGTTTGGCAGAAGGAATGCTCTTATAATGTTTCCATGTGAAATGAGCAGTGATTCAAGTCTACTGTAGTATAAAAAAGCTACTCTTAAGTTTCATTGCCCATGGGATATCTGCATTTAAATGACTCCCTAATGCTGAAGAAATTCTAGGAAGACAGACTACAAAAGGAAACATTCCTTTGATAAGATCACTTTTAAAAACAGGAGCTGTTAAAAGTTCCTCAGATGCTGGGAATCTGAGCAGTCACATGTGGAGATGAAGAGGTGGGCAGAGTACAGGTGAAGCAGTGAGAAGCTCACAGTCAATGAACTCATCCACACTTGGGAATTACCACATCAGAAACACAATTCGTTGTGACAGGAAGACTGTCAGAAGAAACGTGTTCATTTCAGGAAGATCTTTAGAGTATTTCCATAAAAACAGTACCAGTAAGACCAATTCTTTCTATTTAATTCTCCCTTTCACCAGTTCTGTCTCTATATGTTAATACAACATGAAATAATGAGGATTTGTGAAACTTAGATGAAAAATACATCTAGGCCAAAGTTTCCCGCAAAAAACCACGAAGGGAACCTTTTTTTCATTTCCAAGGACATAAGAGAGTTGTCCGTAGTTTAAGAAATGGTTATAAGAACCACAAAGAATGAATTTAATAATGATGGTTAGTATTAAGTAACTGATAACGCCTTCTAGAATGATGCGAAATATGGCAGGTGTTAAACAGGTTAAGACGCCAAACAAACTGCTTTCTCCTCAGTGCGGACACTCCCGGGTGATGGCTTTGGATGGTCAGAGTATAGAGCAGCACCAGGCCCAACACCATGGCAGGTAGGAGGGGTAAGGTTGCTCGGGGAGGCCTGTGCCAGCACTGAGACTGGAATGGCTCCTGGTAAAAGCAGCAACGGACCCCAGACCTCCCTCTATTTTACTGCTGCAGCAAAAAGATTTTTTAACTTAACATCTGCTATGATTTAAACTTCACAGAATCACAGAATGTGCTGAGTTGGAAGGGACCCACAAGGATCATCGAGTCCAGTCCTTAGAACTGCACAGGACCATCCCCAAAGAGTCACACCCTGTGCCTGAGAGTATCATCCAAGCATTTCTTGAACTCTCTCAGGCTTGGTGCTGTGACCACTGCTCTGGGGAGCCTGTTCCAGTGCCCAACCACCCTCTGGGGGAAGAACTTTTTCCTAATATCCAACCTAAACCTCCCCTGACAATATTCCAGGTAAGATCACCCCAGTGCAGAGCAGAGAGGGACAATCCCTTCCCTCGCCCGGCTGGTGATGCTTTGGCTGATGCCCCTCCAAGGACAAGGTTGGTCCTCCTGGCTGCCAGGGCACTGCTGGCTCGTGTTCAACTTGCCACTGACCAGGACCCCCAGGTCCCTTTCCACAGCATTGTTTTCCAGCATCTCATTCCCCAATCTGTCTGTTCATCTGGGGTTGCCCCATCCAAGGTGCAGAATCCAGCACTTCCCCTTGTTGAACTTCATATGGTTGGTGATTGCCCAGCCCTGTAATTCATTGAAGTCTCTCTGCAGGGCCTCCCTCTATCTGTTATTATTTAAATTTATCTGTTTCCTATTTGCCTTGAAGAATGACAATTACCTTGGCTAACTCGCCAACTTGACAATACACATGAAGGGCCAAACACAGCCAAGCAATGAGTAATTTCTACTTGAGGCCATCTATTTATAGAATAAAAAGGCAAATACACATCCAAACATGTGCTAAGTCTCTCTTGTTGTAATGCTTTGCCCTTTGCACCAGTTCCCCCCTGGAAGTCTTCTGTTACTTCACTGCATCTGTGGGGATCCCCACAGCTGGCAGACAAACACTCAAACCACAGCAATTTCCTCACTTGTTATTTTTGGCAAAAGAAATGAGGTACTGAGCTGTGTGAGTCCCACCAGTGCAGAAACATGTCCCTGAAGAAGGCAGGTAGTGACACACAATGAAATTCATTGAACCTCCAGCAACTCAGTGTTTGGCACCCGCAGAAATGAATTAACACAGGAGTAAGTAAGCACAAACTTATTTTCTCTTGCAGAGCTACGGGGCGTCCTCAGATTTTGGGGAGCTGTTGGAGACTGCCATAACTTTAGCAACCCAACCCAACAGCTTTCATTCATTCTGTGTCCACCTTGACTTCGCTGATGCCCCAGTTTCATGCTACAGCTCCCTTGATTGGCCCCCTGGGGAGAGAATCATAGAATAGTTTGGGTTGGAAGGGACCTTTATAGGAGAGAGGCACCCAGAGTCTGTCCACTCTGGATCTCCTTAAAAGTGACACAGAGTAATTACTGAACTTTCCAAGAAGGCATCACAGCACCAATCTGTCCCACGGGTAAATGTTAATGAGGCAGACATTCAGCATTTACTCTCAACATCTATAAAACAGCATTGATGCTATCTCAAAAGGCTGTTTTTTTAAAATAATTTTCAAAAGAAGTTCATTTTTATACATCTGCGTTTCTATTCACTAAAACAGGGCTCACTAAAACCAGGTGGGTGGAGCAGGCAACTACCTTCTTGTTGAAGAAGGACAGAAGTGAGTATAAGGCACTGCAATCCCAAACCCCTAATGTAGGGGAGCTCTATTTCCCAAACTCAAATCAGGCTACACACTACCAGTAACCCTCAGAAGAACTTTTGGTGATAGAACAAATATACCAAAAACTTCCTAGAGTCACACCTATCTTCTTTTTTTTTTTTTTTTTACTTGTCATCACCTGCATAGGTGAAACAAGGTCAACCACAGTAGGAAACTGTTAAGAAATAATTTTAATTGAGGGAATAACCAATTAAGTTTCCCCAGCGGCAAATCAGCAGAGCTGCAGGAGTTTGTACTACTCTGAAAACAACAGTAGTATTCACAAGCTGAAAGTTAACTATATTTCAGTGCATTGCAGAAGCAGGATATAAAAGAAAACCCTTCACGTACCAACAGCTATGATGGAGATGCTGTAACTCTGTCTTCCATACAATATACATGAACACGTGCACACACCAACTTCAGGGGCTCCCCACCACACTGAAGCCTGCTGTACACAACTGGTTTGTAACATGTAAATCAACAACTACAGGCATGATCAAGTGTGTTTTTGCAAATGCAGAGCATGAAAAGAACCATCCTGACTAATTCCATCTCTCTCAGCAGAAATCCTATTTGTAAAAGTCACTCACCACTGAATGGCCTCTGGTCTGCAGAAAAATGTGAAGTATGCTTTAATTATATCCCCAGTGGCCTCCCATTTGACGTCCTGTCCACTGTATCTCTGGCAAGACAGGCTTATCTCTGGATATTTTTCAATTACACTAAACAGCATTTATTCAAGTCCTCACTGATTCAGCGTATCAGTATGTGGCTATTTGCTCTTTAACAGTTGTTTTGAAAAGTGAAGTCTGCCCCACTAAACAATGTAAGATTTTCAGTAACACTTAATAATAATGGCTAAATTAATTAACATTACATTCAAATTAATCCCTCTGAGGATTTGTATCACGCTGCTGGCATGCTTATACCTAATGCGTTAATATCAATTCATGTTCTGGAAAGAGAATTCTTGTTTTCTAACAGCACATCCTAGTTGAGAATTAAGCGCCACTTGATTTGCTGTCCCTGTATTTTAATGTACTGTAACATTCTTATGTTTCATTCACATTTTACTTCCTCTTTACAACAGTTAGCCATATGCATGAAATGAGCCAGATAATATCAGCCCGTGAAGATGCCTTTTCTCTGTGATCTGAGTTTTTAGCGTCAGCTTCTTGCAGCACCCTACAACACACAGCAAAATTCCCTCATGCACATCTTACCTCTTTGGTGTGGGTATGGAAGGAGACTGACATGTCCAAGAGAAGTTTCCTCTGTTCCACCCTCCGGACGAAGTCCTGAATCCGTACTTCCAGATGCCGGGCTGCTTTATAGATCTCTTCAGGGTCACATTCCCCAGTCTGAGCCAACTGCTCTGCAGCCTCCAGAAGCTTGTCTGCATTGGTGTATGTATTCTACCAGCAAACAAAGCAAGAAACACAGTATGAGTAATACAACTGTGGCGAGTAAACCCCTGAAAGAGGCTGTTTATGTTTTCGAAGACATGAAAGCAAGTGATTACCAGAGATTTAAAACAATAGTAATATTTGCTGCTGCCACTTCCACCTGTGCAAGGAGAATGTATAAAGCCACACAGACGAACCCCTGAGCACACAGGAACTAATTTCTTATTTGAAACACACCACCCCAGCTCAATACTGCCAGGCACAGCAACAGGGCTGCCCACTTGTTTATTTCCAAGTTCCCTGCAATTTCTCAAAGACAATGTGATGAAGCAAATGGGACTGACCACCTCAGAAGCCTACAGTGCCTCACGTGACACTCAGCCAGCAGCTCACGCAACAGCCCTCCAACAGCTATCACATTCCAGCATGTAATCACGTTAGCCAGAGATGTCTCAGCCCCAAGAAATATTTGCCTTCCACTGGCTTTTGTGAGACAGCTTGAGAAGACCATGTCTTCAAGCTCCTTCTACTTCTTTTCCCGTTCTGCCTCATATTTTTAAATGGAGTAAGTCTATATGATTAGCTTGCAGCTGCCAGTATGTAATGCTCATTTCCAGTTTGCCCGAGGCACGCACTTGCCCTTTGTTAACATAAGAATTTGATCACTGCACCATCCTGAAGGGATTTACCCCATAGCCATGGCCCTTGGTGTAGGACATGTATTACTCCTACTTTACAGAGAGGGAACTGAAGAACACAAAAGCAGAGTGATGCATCCAAGACATGCCACACTGTTGAGGAACAGAGGGGAATTCCATCAAACTCACCTCAGGTTTCAAACTACCTGCCCATCCCGTCTCTCCCTATTTCACATTTCTGGAAAATACCACTCAACTAATACAGCAGAGTCTCACAAACAACAGCAGAAATGGACAGGGAGTGCCGTCATCTTCTCCATATCCATGGCACTAGGTTTAGTCAGCTATGTCCAGTGAACTGAACATAGCCAGCCCTTGCTGTCCTAGAAAAGCTTTCTTCACTCAGGATGAGGCCTGTGGTATTCAACACTTCACAAAAATAAGAAGAGACGAGGATATCAGCTCAAGGGTGTTTCGGATACAAGGCAGGTTCTTTAGAACTACTCAGCGTTGGCTTAAGGCTGCTCCCACTGGGAATTTTAATCTCCACATCAACAGAAGCAGAATTGTAGCACTCTCCTTTTCAAAATCCTCCTTGGTTTACAAATGCATTCAAATGATGCATATCCACAAACCACCTTTGAGCACTGTGGACACACACGCACTGCTGAGCGTTAAACGAACAGTGTCAAACATAAAACCCATGAACTGAGTCATGTTGTTCCTACTTAGATAACATCCTGCTGCAGTCAACAGTTGTTGTTTCAGAAAATACTCAATGCAAAGATGGAGCACTGACCTCCAAGTGTTTAATGGGGGAAAATATTTCCAGTTATAAAAAGCAGAAAGAAAGAAACCAGCCCATTCACTGTTCATTTTCCCAGTTTCTGAGGGCTGACTATAAATATACAGTATTTGCATTTCTCCTTTGGGATTGTGAAGAACATGTTCAGACAGTTTTGTTACCAATAGTAAATTTTTATTCCCTCACTTTCAGGCTACTCCTATAATGGTTAGGCTGTTAACAACAGCAAAATGTTATGTTTTAATAATCATTTTTTGGAAACCTCTTTAGTTGAAAGTTTGTAAAAAATGTTCCATATAATGTGATCTGACTTAGGGTCCAGTTTCACTTAACAGCATCCTTTCTGAATGATCCTTTTCCAATAGTTTTTGGAGCAAATGCCAAAGCCAGCACTGTTTTTCAAAGTCTAGTCCAGTCTAGGGTTTTTCACACATTACCGCTACAACAGCTCAAACACCAGTCCAGCTCCCTCAGAAGAAGATTGTTCCTGCTTTTATATATATTATTTAGTATACTTTTAAAAGTCTTCACTCTCTCCTTATGGCACGGATTTGGGACACAGAACACCTTTGTTGAAGTCCAGTGTAAATACAGCTTTGCTGCGTTTGTCCCCAACACAATTATGTGCCCCTCTGCTGAAAACCATTACAAGTTTACTGCCTCCAACACACGCTATACCAAATTTCATGGGGATAAGGTGAGGTGACTGACACAATGATCAGATAGAGATACACCGGTGAAGGGGATGTAGGCTGAACCCTAGAATTTGGGGAAAAAAGAGCACAGTCTGGCTTCAACAGAGGCTCTGGCCACACTGCACAGACAGTAAAAGATGCAGTGGTCGCACAGAATCCCCTCTGCATTGCACGAGGTTCTCCAAAGGCAAAGGGAATTTTCTGCAAGGAAGCGGGTTGGGTGTGGAAGGAGCCCCACACCGACACACAACTGGGCTGTGACAGGCACTGTCACCATAGAGGGATGCTTCCCTGAGGCATTCATACCTAATTTTGGACATGTTTGCATAAATGTGTCATGCACAAAAAGCTTGAACACAGTGTGTTTTAACTATGCAAGAGTTCTCATTCACTTCTTTTTCTATCTTTCCCACCGAGTTTACAGGTAAGTGTCTGGGTTTTAAAAACAGGTGCAGTTTACGATAGGGAAAACACTAATGGTTTTATCCCTGCCATTCTAGAAGGAAGGCCCGGTGCTGAGGGATTTCCAGCTCACTGTTGCAAATTTAAGAGGCTTCATACATTTCAGATAAGCAACTACATTTGGGAGTTAACCACACTCGCCTTGAACTCCAGAGTTTGTTGTACTCATGAAGGGACAGTCATCTATTGTCATCTGTCGAGATGTGCACACAGCACAGGCCAAATAAGCTGGAGGTCACTTGGTGAGGGCCTGCTCTATTCTGTTCTATTCATTTGCTTAAAGTGCACATAAATCATAGCAGAAGCTGTTACACATATCAAACATTTTCATGTACATGTATTTCTGTACAAGTGCTGACCTCTGCTGAACCTGAGAGCTTCATATCCTGGTTGGTACTGCAATGCCGCACTGCTTCCCTGCTCCCTACATTTTCATCCCGAGCTTGCTTTCTTGTTAGTAAGCTCTTCAGAGAACAGACCCTTATTTTATTTGTTTGAAGCACTTTGTAATTTTTCAGCGCGACATAACCCTGGATCATGCAGGGTGAGAATCCAAGAGAGAATTAGGTCTTATGATGAAAAAAAGCATGCAATTCCTCCTTGTCCCAGTACCCCCAGCCAGAAGAGGTTAGCTCAGATTCCCAGCCCTTCTGAGATATAGCAGGACCTACCAGGAGCACAGGATCGAGGTGCATCTCCAAACTGGCACCAGGAGTCAAAACTTTGGAAGAAGGTGAGACCTAATGCAACTGCGGAATTAAATTTCTCCTGCTAGAAGGACAATCATGGCTGTCCCATTTTCTGCAAACCACAGACCCATCGAAGGCTGTCTGTAGCACCCTGAGGAAGGTGACACCAAAAATAACTAATCCCATGAAAAATGTCTCCTCTGCATCTGTGGAAATTAGTTCCTGCCAAGCAATAATACCACAAGTTACACAGAAAAATATGAGTTATAAAATTACACACTTTCTGAAATGTTAGCGTTGTGTGGCATTGTTTCCTAACATTCCATTAACCCATAAGAGAACTGTCATGTGCAAGCCCTTGAGGTTCCCAGTGATCTGCTAACTGGCATTATACGCTCCTGCACCGTGCCATGCACACAACCAACTTCCACCCCAAATCTCTTCATAATCTTTCTATACCAAACTTTGCATAATGACCTATTTCAATCATGAAATCTGCAAACACAAGGAAATGAAACTGCACCCTTCAGGTTCCAGAGTGGAAATGGCTGTAATATATGCTTGTGAAGTTCATTTTAGATGAAATCGGGAGGCTTTCATATGTCTCCTGTTTCTTGCAAATAACAACAAACACAAATATGGACAAGAAATAGACTACTAAACCTACACAACAATCACTCTCACAATTCAGAATCACAGGTGATTGGTGTCTTATCCCATGGCAATATTTACTAACAGGATTCCCTATAACTTTATCTCATTAATTGTTAACAGTTTGATATTCCGTAGAAAGTTGAAAAAAATGGCTTATGAAAAAGCTGATGTGAAATTTTTCTGTTGCATTTATCATGCTTTCCTTTGCATTTCAGACCTACGAGCACCAAAATGTCAGGACGTATTTCCATCTCTGATCCAGGTAGCAGATCTAAGCCAAGATTCCACAGTGTCTCCAGGTTACAGCACACGAAACCATCGTTGCTTTGAAAATGTACTATCCAAACACAACTCTCTCATCAAACTGTCTAAGAGGTTTCCTTAAAGCTGAAACAAACATTATTTTGCCCATAATCTTTGTGCCAGAGAAGTGTTTCACGAACTGTTCTCTTCAAACCTTTTTAACCCAGAGTAAGAGTTGCACCAATTCTCAGCATCAGAGAGCACTTGGCTGCATGCAGTTTGTGCTTGCCCTCAACTGTTACACAAAAAAATAGCATTGCATTTCTCAGGACAAACCTATTAAAAGGTCCTAATTCTGATTTTAAACTATTCGCAATTTTTTGCCTCATTAAAAAAAGTTAAAATTAAATGCGAACGTACTGAGTAAAGCATCAGTTAATTCTTGGACTGATACGGGGTTCAAGCAGAGGAACACAATTATTTTGCCTTTTTTCTTTATGATATGTATGTCTAATATCTTAGTCACTTAGAAACAAATTGGAATGGAATGCAACAGTTCAGCTGGAAGGGACCTACAATGATCATCTGGTCCAGCTGCCTGACTCCTCCAGGGCTGATCAAGACTCAAAGCCTGTTGTTAAGGGCATTGTCCAAATGCCTCTTAAACACTGACAGGCTTAAGCATCAACCACCTGTCTAGGAACTCTGTTCCAGGGTTTGACCACCCTTTTGGCAGAGAAATGCTTTCTAATGTCCAGTTAGAACCTCTCCTGGCACAGCTTTGAACCATTCCCATGTGTCCTATCACTGGATCCCAGGAGAACTTCCCCCCCGCCCTCCTCAGGAAGCTCCAAACAGCAATGAGGTCCCTGTTCAGCCTCCTTTTCTCCAAACTAGACAAATCCAGAGTCCTCAGCCACTCCTCACAGGACATTCCTTACATGCCTTTCACCAGCTTGGTTGCACTCCTCTGGATGCCTTCAAGTGCCTTAACATCCTTTCTAAAATTTAAAAAAAATAATGAAAGTACCAATCACATATATATCTTTGTGTTTTCACTGACCCTTCCCCACATTTTTAAGGCAACAATCAATTTAGTGCAGCATTTTGGTTTTGACCCAGCTGCTTTTACAGAAAATTATTCCATGTAGTTTTTATATACTCCTAGGAACTACACTTGTAACTCGCTTATTTCTGCATGTTTCTAGGCTGATTACATTGAAAATAGCTGTGTCTAATGCTAGTCCAGGGCAGAATTCATGCCCTTAATCTGAGCAATTTTTTTTCCAGAACAATCTCCCCTTGCACAGTATTTTACAGCTGTTTATTGCATTTGAGAGGTGTTCATGGTAATGGTCTCCACGTTCTCGGATGTGTTGTGAACCATCAGCCCATCAACCAGAGGAACACGTTAGCTGCAAACACCAGGAGAAACACGAGGCAGGGGAACAGGGCAGGTGATCAGACACATTACCACATTAAACACAAACTACAAACCCCAGACTTCACTTCCCAAGTGGATGTTCAGGTATGTGGAAGGGGAGTGAGACAGCACCAATCTGCCTTATTCTGTATCGATCAAGTGCCGGGGCTGTGAAAGGCAAGTCCAGGCAAAGGTTCCTGGTATTGATTCAGAGAGCTTTTGTCACCTGCATTTTATCATGTAAAAGGTATGGAAGAAATGGTGTCTCTAGAGGCCACTAAGTACCAACTAGAGAGAGAAAGATGACTAGCTTAGATGTGATCTTTTTGACTAAAGACTGGTGATGTGAATCCCCTATTATGCCCACAGGCTGAAGCTTAGGGGACTTATTAGGCTTTCTCTGATGTGATATCTTCTTTATGTTCTTTAGAGTTGTGACTCGACTCTTCAACGCCAAAGATGGAATCTCTGTATTAGACTCCTGCTGGGAAGATGGGATGTCGAGACAAAGCTCAAAGCCTGATCCATCCCTTACTGAAAACAGTAAAAAGGATCTTACTGACTTCAGGGAGAAGTGGGTCAGCCTCCTCGCCATCTACCCAAGCTCGCAGGAGGAGACAAAAAATGGCAAAGGGCTAAAAATAGAACTCTGGAGGCCTTGTACCCCTGTTTGGTGCACAGAGAGAGAGCAGCACTCCTCCCCAAAGAAACTACAGCACGATTCACCCTGGCAAAACTGTAATTATGGAGCTGATTCTGCATTTCTTCTCAAGCCTTATAAACTATTGTTATCCTTAATTATGAAGCTCGGTTACTGCTATCAGATTCTTTGCTCAAGCTACTTTGTTAAAATTAGCTCCAGCTCTTGGTTGAGGTTAAGTGATCACACAGTCAGGCTTTTGTGGAGAATTATATCTTTAGTAACTTGATATTCTAAAGCTAAAATAAGTGACCACAATGAAACATTTCTTTGATAAATAAATCTAGGATTTAAGGAAGCATCCATCTTTGTCAAAATTCCTCCTCCCTTAAGAAGGGCAAAGGCTAAGTGTATATGATGATCTAATATAAGATGTGATTTTATTCAGTTTGAATTTCACATAATCAAATCAAGAGCTATATTCTTACTTGTGCTCTATTGCTATAATTCAAAACAGACTTACCAGGAATTAGAGCTAGAGAAGTTAAAGGCAGAACATCTCTCTGAGGTCATGCAGCCACTCGCTCTATCAGTACAGGACTGTGCCCTACTATGCACCAGAAGGGAAACTTTAAAAAAAGACCTTTAAAAAATATCCAGACTAATGAGATTTCCATCACCTCCTTCCTCTTCAGACTGTTCTTCCCTTAAATACAGAAATTCATCTTGAGTTTTTCCTAGTCATAATTTCACCCCAGTTCTCCTCGCACTGTGCTTCCTGAAGTCTGAGCTCTCCAAATCCTACGTGCTGTTACATTCATCTTTTTATGATCATGTAAGAACATGCTTACTTTTAAATTAAATGAATTAGTCACATCTGTTTAACTACTTTTAACAAATAAGGGTCTCAGTGAGTGCAAGAACATGTGAGTGTGTGTCCAAGTACCAAGCACTTGAGAATTTCAATGAAATTACTACTGTTCTCAGGACTGCATCTCTCTGCAAACACAGTGGAGGAACCAGAGTGCCTGGAATGTCTCCTACAGTTCAGCACTGCACAGAAAATCTCACTCCCAGCTCCTGGAAAAGCTATCTTTGCAGCTGGCATATGGGATTGAAAGGTCTTTACACCTCTCATCTCCCATTGTGGGACCACAGATCATTCACAATGCTTTCAATTATCTTTCTTCAGACATTATCTGTCTGAGCATCTATATTTACAGACCTGTTGTTACTTTCCTCACCGGCATTTTTCAAGGAGATCTTATTGCAGCCTCTTGATACTTAAAGGGGCTTATATGAAAAAATGGAAACAGACATTTTTAGTAGTGCCTGTTGCAATAGGACAGCAGGTAGTGATTTTAAACTAAAAGAGAGTAGATTCAGACTAGAGATAGTAAGTTCTTTAATGATGAAGGTACTGAAACACTGCAGCAGGTTGCCCAGGGAAGTGGTGGATGTCCCATCCCTGGAAACAATCAAGGAGGGGCTCTGAGCAACCTGATCTGGTTGAAGATGTTCCTGCTCATTGCAGGGGCTTTGGACTAGATGGCCTTTAGAGGCCCCTTCCAACTGAACCCATTTTTTCTATAATTTGAAGCTTAGCTCTATTCAGGAACATCCACAGATGTGGGCAATGTGAATTTGTGTTTCATTTCTGATGGCTAAGAGGCCATGTATAATATCATGCTGATATTAATGACTACTTTACACCTCCAGCAATTCCATTATTTCTGTAAATTACATAATACATATATTTTAAATATCTATATATATTATACATATAAACATAAGGGAATTTTTGCTATGAATTAGATAAAAAATATTCCCAGGAAAAACTAGGTGGATATAACAGAGAATTCTCACTGACCATTGACAAGAAGCAGATATTTTTACATGTATTGTTACTTTTATTTATGATTTTCCCTCAGGGTTCACATACAAACCAAGATGAATTTATTATTTGAATTTAAAAGAGTGACAGTTACACATTACATCAAATGCTGAAACCCCAGACAAATTGATTCAAAGCTACCTTAGACCTTCAAACTAATAAATAAGCAAGATTAGAATTAATAGCTGGAAACACATTAGCTAAAAGCTAAAAAAAAGCAGCTAAAAGCTGCTCTTTGTGGTATTTCATACTGAGTGCTTATGTTAGATTAAAAAAAGTGTTGACTATGGTATATTTTATCCCCTCAACTGTTCCTCTCAATCAGGAGTGCAGTCATACATCAAGCAGAGAATACTCCCATAACCACAATCTTGCCAATTAACTCGTGTGATCACAACCATTATTCAATGAAATGCCCGTGAAATACATAGTGGAATAATGTTTTATATTACATTTAAAACCACACAACACGTCCAATATCAGTAAGTATTCAAAGACACACAGATGCAAATGTGTGTACATGCCACATATACACAAAGAACAGGCTGCCTTTTTAGCTCAGTGGGGTAAGCTTGATTATCACTGCATTTTTCTATCACCGCTAAGAATACCATCTATGCAAGGACTTTGCTTTGAATGCCACCAGAGCTATTTTATTCTTCTAAATTAGAATGAGAGACAAGGCATTTCATTCTTTTGGTAGGCAGAAAGACTACACCCACCAAAGGTTTTACCTGGCGTCCGGCAAACTTCTCCTTTCCTTCCCAATTTATTTTAATTGGCATATATGTGCAATATCCTCTATTAAATAAACTACTAAGCACTTGCTTAATATAAGTAAACAGTTCTACCCTTTCCAGGGACGCAATCTGCATACTCTCTGTTATAAGGAGGGCATATCCTTGCACAACTACACTGGAGTCTGGTGCACATCCTTGAGGAAGCTGCAGTTCACACTACCAGAACTGTTGCATCATGCACTTTGTGAGATGTGACTTAAGAAGTTTTGACATGTGAAGCTCCACACAGAAACTGGAAGAAGACCCCTCTGGCACAAGAATGAAGTTTTAGTCCTATAAAGGCCATCATCAGTGTCTTCCTCATGACCAAGAGAGGTGGCCAGCTCGGAAAGCAAATTACACGTAGGCTCAGTTTGTGCTTATATTTTAATTCTTAATTTCTGCCACTACTCTTCTGGGAGAAGAATACCCAAACAGCATATTAAAATGAGATGATGAAATACACCTCCTGCTGCTTCAGTATTTTATGGTGTGCACAAGGATTTATAAGAATTAGGAAAGATATCTGAAAATTATAATTACTGGCCAGGTTTTATCCTAGCATGTGATCCTTGGTAACATACATGAAAAGAGCTTGGTCTCTTCCCTTTGAGAACATCCTTGTACAGGAACAGAAATGTGAAAGTGAGCAACAGCAAACAGAGCAGAACAACGATGACAACACAACAGTAGTTCTGGTTCCAAACATGAAACACAACTGACATTGGTCAGTGTTATGGAGCACAGTGAGTGAACCAGTCGAACAGTATTATCACTGCCCAGTGATTTGATAATTGACTGAGAGCTGCTCAAGTGACCGTCTGGTAACTGAGCCTTTGATCCTCAGAAACAATGAGGAAAACATTTTATTTTGGGGAAACGACAAAGGAGAACAAGAAGGCAAACTGTCCGAAGTGAAATGCAGCTCCTTCTGAAAGCTTCTTAAATTATTAATATCATCAAAAAAAAACCCCAAAACCTTCTTTATGATAAGGGGAAAAGGGAAGGCAGGTGGAGAAATGAACGTGCAGCAGCTCAGAGATGAGCAGCAGCCAGGAGGGCACAGTATTGTTTTCTGTCCCAAAGGCCCAGTTCACATCTTTTCTGAGCCCTGCAGACATGAGTGCAAACATGACAGCTTTATCAAGTCCTGCTGGTCTCCTGAACTGAAATAACTTCAGGCATTCTGGGTTTAATATCATGCTCACAGTTTGGAGATTCCAAAGACGCAGCAACAGCAGTATTAAAAGGCTTTGGACTGTCAGCAGCACGGGGAAAAGTCACTACCAAGTACAACTGGCAGTAGAGTTACCTTGAAAAGAGAGGCAGAAATAAACCTATGCGAATGTGAATTCTCTAAACTGCCTGGCTTTGTTTCTAGTGTTGAGTGTTTTATGAAACCTACTTTAAATAAGACAGCAAAGCGTTTCCTCTCCCTGTTTCCCCCACAGCCACCACCCCAACCCAGCTATGCTTTTATTTCCATTAATATGGAGACACGTTCTAACACCTTTCCTGAAGCACATTTTGAGTGACATGGGACTGTTTATAGAATGATATAATGTTTAATGGAAGCAAATTCAGCAAAACATTGACCAAAATCCTCCGGAGCTTTCAGTTTAAGAATTGCTACACAGATGAATACAAAGTCTAGGCAGTCTGGAGCATAACACAGTGCTGCGTATACATCACATAACAATCATTCTTTCTCTCTGTCTGGTAATATACGACACAAATGCAACACAGGCTGCTGCAAAAAGGTAAGTGTACCACTAATACGTTACAGGACCTCAAGATTTGCAGTAAACTCTTTTTTTCCATAAGTGAAAAACCACCTCTGACAAGCAAACAGATTGTTGACAGAAAAAATACAGAGGAGGATATGCCACAGACCTCTAACAGGGTCAGTGCACTGCTGCTACCTGAGGAAGGATGCAGAGATTTAATTAAATTTTTGCTGCTGCTCCTTTGAAATACAGGTTACCTCCCTGACACGCTGCATTGCACTCACTCCCACACACCAACCCAGGTGGGAGTGGTACAGGGGGTGCTCAGTGAGGGCATCATACCCTGTGGTGCAGCTCAGCTGGTGCCATGTGCTTGCACTGTCTGTATTCCCTCTAGGCTCAGAGGGAAGCCCCTCGGTGTTCTCCTGGATCCCTTCTATTTGTCCAGGTAAGTTTAACTCATAGTAAAGAATCACTTTTAAATTGATCACTTCAACAAAAAAACCACAAAAAATCCCTTCCATCCAGAATAAACTTCACACTTCAGTGCACTGCCTGCTGGAGACAGACACACAAACAGAATGAAACACCAACACGTTGGTTTTGTTCACAATTTGGATGTTTCCGTTTGGAATAAGGAGGTTTCTCAACATACTCTGTGAAAAGGAATGGTAACACACCACCTGCCCACCACTCAGATAACCTCTACCCCCACCCCCTACTCTCTGGACCTCAGCTAATCTGATGGAGGAGAATGCCCCTCTGCTATCTACAAGAATAAAACAGTCTCCCCAGTTTCAATTAAAGCTGAAGTAACTTTTTACTTCATCTCCTTGTTCCGGCTCAGCACCCGTAGGAACCGGTCAGCAAGATGGTCCCTTTGGATTCAGAATCTCTTCACTGTCAACATTAATTCATCTCTCCACCGTGGTTTACACATTGGAATTTGTTTCAAATGAGTAGAAACCATTCTCTGAATCTTACTAGATTTAGAAACCAATTTTTCACCACTGTTATTTCCCTGACATGTGAACTGTCTGTACAGCTTACCCGTCAAATTAGTTCTTCAGAGGTGCCACCAAAGCAAAATGGACTAAGGGCTTTGTCTTCCCTAAAATTTAAACGGATTAAAATCTCCCATAACAGCTAGAGAGATGTACTGCATACTTATAATGAGGGAAAATAGAAGGAGGTTTCACTACCCTGGAAGTAATAGACCATTTTATTTATTTTACACCAGACTTATTCTTTTACTTCAGAAAAGTTCCAGACAGGAACTAACATTTTTCATGTTGGACAGAAAGCATTCATGTGGTGTGCGTTTTAAAAATGTGTTCTACTGTGTGAATGAAATTCAATTCAGCTTATCCATAAGCACAACCAAGATTTAGAACGATAGCATGTTTTTATTTCTGGCTCTTATTAGGGGGCCACACATGATCTGAGATAAATATATCTTAATAATGACTGAGAGTGAGAGATGTGGTACAGAGGCGTTCCCACCAGAAATCTTCATGCTATAAAATGTATCGATTTTTGGCAAGTAGTAGATCCCCAAGAATATTGCAGGCATATGAGATAGTGCCTCTGTAGTCAACATCTGCCAGATTTTTTACTATAAAAAAATCCTGACAGCTTTCTAGTGTATTCTTTATTTAGTGTTGCTGAATCCTTCCTTCTCCCTATCCAATCCCCCTTCCTTCAAAAATCCCAAATCAGCCCCCAAAGGATAAGGCTGGCCATGATATAAGACAAAAGCAAAGATCAGAGAAATTCTATTTGAGTTGTCTTTTGATCTCTCCCTGCCTGCTGTCCCAGAGTCCCAGTATTGTGCCAAACCCCAAACAGTAGGATCTGGGCACCTGCCCCAATCCTGGAGGCATGTCCAGCAGGTCCATGTGGCAAGTCACACTCCTCTCAGCATTCTCATCCCAAAATAATCTCCTTTTTTCATGTCCCTATGTTAGCACACAAATCGGATTGTGCTCTGTGCTCTGAAATACCTTCTTTTTCTTTTTTCCCCTGTCCCACATTTACATGCGACTATAAAAAACCTGAATTTACAACGGTTAAATGACCCAGTGACCCAATTCCCCATCCCAGCCGGGTGAGACGGCTGGTGTTTCAGCGTGGCTGCACAGCCCTGGCCCTGCTGGGAGGCTGTTTCTCTCCCATTCGGTTCGCAGTGCACGACAGAGGAGTGAAGCCAAACAGCGCCCATCACTCTGTGTGCACTGAGGAACTGTGCTTTGGCACAAATAAAACTGTGAATCTTTTGAGAAATGACCTGCAGCTGGGAGGAGAGAAAGGGCCTGGAACTGAGAGGAGCAGCTTTCCAGCCCAAGTCAGAAATGGTTAGTTTTTTCTCAAAGGAGGAATGGTGTGAATGCATTCCTGTCTGGGCAGTGTTTGTTTGAACCACTTCTGTGGTGGGAACAAACACATACGTCTGCTTTTTGAAAGGTTTCAGCTAGATCCGCTTTGAGCCCAAAGCAAACCCCAGAAGACAAGAGAAAATAACACTGAAACTGTTCCCCCACCACTGCAGGTTTCCAGTCCTTCCTGCACTCAACTTTGATGTGGGGGCATTGACAATTCCAAGTTCTGGTTATCAACATAAATCCTGGCCACAGGCAAAACACCCAGGAGCCAGTGGCCCAAACCCAGTGCTCTCAGCCACCTCTCCTCTCAGAAACACCCTTGGTTCCAACAAACTCTCAGTGCACTCGCTTCAGCTCTCGGGTTGACACATTTAACGTGAGGGCTGCACTTTCCAGTCCTGACAGTAACGAGTCACAAATGCCCTTTTACGCTGTGCAATTCTGAACTGAGCCTTTACATTACTCCAGGGGAGGCAAAAGCAGGCTCGGCTCTGTGTCTGCTGCATAGCTGTGGATCTCACCAATGCCATGAGGAGTCACCTGCACTGTGCAGACAAAAGCAGCACTGAAAAAACCTTATGCATTGGAGAGAACGCTCTAGTAAAAATCAATAAAAAATGAGGCTCTAATAAAAATGAGGCTTGCATGTTAATAGGAGATGGTGTCATTGTTTTGGAGCACATAGTGGTTTCTGTTGTACCAGCTGCATACTAATACAGGCAGTCATGCTAGAGTAACACGTGTGCACACACTCGCTGACAGCTCAGAAACACCTCCTGTCTCGGCTCCTGACTTCTTGCAAATTCTGCAATTTCTTTCTCCCAGAGCTAGCTTCATTTTAAATGTAATGACATGAGAAGGCCGATTCTGCCTGCTTTTCTCATGTCAGTCTTAGAATTCCTCTCCCTAGCTCAGCAAAGGCAGAGAGGGACCCACACTGCTGCATGTGGTAGTGCTCCGAACCAGACACTAAACAAAGGTGCCTAAATGCCTCAAGCCAGATCCCATTTCCATAGTGACACAAAACAGTGCTTCCTTGGGGCTTGGATATGCAAAACCAGACCTCACAGACCACTCTTATGGAGAGCAATATTAATGGCTGGATTACAAGCGCTGAATCAACAAGTGAATCATTTATATGGACATTAGGATTTTTGTCCCCACCCACACACATGTGATTTCAAAAGACCTCTATAAATCCACTGATGTTACCCTATTTTTATATGGAGGAAACTGAGATTGGAACTCTATCCCAGGGAAATAAATTTTAAAAATAGGTTTATACCCAGTAAAACGCTGGTTAAATTCTTTCTATTTATAGATAGTCAGTATAAAACCTTTTCAATAGTCTCATAATGCACGTGTAGTTTCTAGACAATTCAAACACCTACTGTGGGACTAAGACATTCTTCACCTGAACAATTAGGGATCCATGACAGGAAAGCACAGCCAAGCAGCTTCTCTGCAGTGCAGAGCCACGGAACTGGACTCTCCACTCCTTAGAACAAGTTAACTATATGCAAATTTTCTGAAACTGGAGGCGTGATTCTGTTCTAAGTATTGTGCAGCAGAGTGATCAACTGGATCCAGTTAGTCTATTTCCAGAACATTTGCACAATGAATACTTAAAACCTGACCTTGAAAATTATTTTGCTCTGTTACTGAATATAAATCTCTCATATTGACTTAACCTACATGAAATGTCCTTTACCAATGTCTGCAAAGCATCATATTTTTTATTTGCAGCAACATCCTAAGCCAGTCGCTGTGGCTCATGTGCCATTCTCCTAAAGCCAGCACTGGCACAGCCATGGCCAGCTCCTTCTACTGCACTCTAACAGAATCAGAAAGCAAAAATGCTGCTGTGTTTCACCGTGTCACTTTTCTCTCCTCAAGCCCCCCTATCAATAGCCTCAAGAAATTGAAGAGTACCAGTCCACCATCGTTACAAATGAGATTTGGACATTGCCGCAATTAATCTTCCAGAATCAATAGGTACAGTTTGATAACCCACTGACCTGCCAATAAGAAGAGCACAAAGAAAAATGACCAGAATGGTCCAAATGCCTTTAGATGACGATGGTTTTCATCAACACAGACAGGTCAGCCAAAACAGAAGAGTTCATGTAAGCAGGTACATTTCACAGAAATTGCCGATTTTAAATACCTTTTGTTTGAGCTGTAGGTTTATTCAGCTGAGACATCAGTACCACATTGAGTATATTTTTAGTATGCAGTCTATGTAACACATCAGTGTTATAATTTTCCAATGTTCTCTTTAAGAAGTTTTGGACCTTGAAGAAACAAATTCCAGGATTTTTCTTCTTTAGGCAACTTTGGGTGTCTTTTCTGATTCAAAAAGAAATTAATTCAAAATCTCAGAATTCCCCACACAATAGAAATTCTGTTTTCCAGAACCTCTAGAATTAAAAATACATATTTCTTAAATAGCTCCATTGTCTCCCTGTCTGTCATGGGAACAGAATTATGCATTTATAGGCAAATTAAAGGAACATATTTTAAAGACACAAAAATAAACCTACCCAAATAAACCACTGATAAGAAGCTTGCTCCTGGCAATTGTAAAAAATGCACTGTGTTGCCAAGCCTTGAGATTTTATAGGGAGCATTTAGATTGTGAATCATGCTGCAGGAGGTTTAATGAAAAGATCCAGCTGTCAAGCGATTTTGGAAGAAAAGAAATAGGAAAGAAAACCACCTCAAGCTGGAGGACAAATACACTGAACTGCAAACTCAGAGACAGCACAGCTCTTCACATGACTGCCAGGAAAATTCCTGTACTGTTACAGACGCTCTAAAAAACAAGTCCCCCACTCCCACGAGATCACGGAGTACCAGTGGCCACCAATCGAATTCCCTCCTTGCAGGAGATCAGCCAAGTTTCAGCAGCCCCTGCTAACGGAGTCTCCATGGGCATGTCTGGACCATGCAATGGAGCATGGATGGTCCTGATATCCATAGCATGCTCTGAACAGTATCACACTTCCTCAGCGAAAACATCTTACATGACCTGCGTCTGACTCCGGTCTGGCAGTCGAGTCCCCACAGCATCACGTCCAACACAGGCACTCTGCTCAGCCCTTCTGGTTCCTGCTCAGGCTGTGCAGGACCACTTCAGTATCCCTGCCCTTGCAATGCAGATACATCCCGATGCCCCAGAGGCTTCTGGACTTCGTGCACAAAGTAATACTGTTGCTTCCATGATAACCTATCTGGCCCTTCAGGAGGCTCTTAGAAGGGTTTGGATCCAGAAGTCCTGAGATAACCTTCACAGACAGCCCAAGTATGGGCAGTCTCACTGATCTCTGCTGCCCGTGGCTGCCAGCTGCAGCCTGCTGCCAGCCAGGAGAAGAAACCAAGAGCTCTGCAGCTCCTGCACCATGGTACCAAGACCTGTGTGATCTGCTGCCAGTGAGCATTTTTTTCCTCTTTGCGTAGAACTGAATACATTTACATATACGAAGCAAGCAGGAAAATGCAGACTGTGGCTTCAGAACTTGCTAATGGCCATGCAAAGGATGATGAAAATAAGAGTAGGCCTGATTTTTTTTTTGTTGCCTGTCTCATGCTTTTGTAATTTTTAAAAAGATTTGGCGTTACTGAAAGCACAGTTATTATTGCCAACTTTCAGCATATTTCTTACCAGGCTGAATTGTTTGCTTTCTCCCTGCTTTGGCCTAGTATTTCATCCTACATAGGATTTCAATCACCCAACCCAAAGGCAAAAATCCGGTATGCCCAGCAAGCCATTCTTTTCAACAACCAAGTAGGTCACAAAATTTTAAAAAGAAAAACAAAATAACAAAATAATAATTAAAAAAACCACCCTGGGATAATGCTTCCTAAGGGCTTGTTATCAACATGGGCTCCTAATTTATTCCTAGCTGTTTTACATCAGTACTGAACTTCATGCCAAACTTTAGAACAACGACATCCAACAGAGCTGGAATTTGTATGGGAAAGCACTAGGTTTTTATCCTGAAGGCCAAACAAGTAGCTGTTTGCAATTCAGCTTTGGCCTGACTATTCCATTACCACACTTAGTTTTAAAGCAGTTCAAGTAAAATTATGTGGGACAGAGACCACAGAATACCATTTTTACCTGCAGGATTTCCTACTGAATCCACTGGATATTTCACAGGACAAACAATATATCATATTTTTTTAACATACTTACACTTAAGAGTGCTTTTTTATCTGCAAGAGCTTTTTTGAAAACTCTGAACTGCCAGTATTGTAGGAACAGCACAATGGAGGAAGTCAATACTCCAGACAGGAACACCGGAGAACAAATTACTTCTCAGGTGAAGAATATCACCTGATCTTTGATTTCTCGTAGCTGATACAGGCCCTGGGCTTTCAGGCCTCTGTTGAAAGCCTTCCTTTGCAGGAAATACATTTACCTCCCTGAGATGAATGAAAGGAAGAGCTAAATCTTAAAGGAACTATGCATGGACACATAAGGTGCGCTTTGATGGTACAAAGCCAGCGTTTGGGTGTTTATCATCGTCTTCCAAAAGCTGTCTCAGAGGAGGGCAAGCATGGATACCCAAGAACAGGAAAATTGAATGGCTTCCCAAATGCCACACCGCAAAGTCCGGCATTTCTGCTCATGTTGTCTGGCTCTCCTTTGCAGTAACTCAAGAACAGTCACTGCATCGCATGTGTACCTTGGCAAAGCGGATCCTGTCAAACTGTCAAAGTCAGGAACAGAGGACCCAGACACGTACCTAAACCAAAACTCTTTTAGTCACAATGCCTGAACCAAGAGCTGCCACACTGGGCACACCCCATGAAGTCTGCTGGCACACTCAGGCCCCAGTCAGCCTTCCTGCTGTGTTTGACAACAAGGGACAAGCCCACGCATTTTGAGCCAGGGCTCAAAGCACAGAACAAGTGCCTTGTTGCGTGCTGGAGCCGTGAGATTTTACCTTGTAGACATCAATGCTTTTGGATTACCACGAGAAACACACACACTGTTGCAAGCAAGCACAGACACAGGTACTAACACAAACCCAGGCGTGGCTGTGAGCTTAGTGTGGCCTGAGAGCAGCTTATCCCATGAACCACCACCAGGTATTAAACCACGGATTGCTTTGCATTTTTAAAAAATTAAAATATTAGGAGGGTTGTTTTCCTGAGTGACCTTGAACAACGTGGGTTTTGGCAGGGGTAGGAGAACACCACGGGACAGCGAGCGAGCCAGCTCCCACTTGTGCTTCATTGCACTGGGAGACAGCGTTTGGTCTGGACCAGGAGCCCCGGCTCCCTTTGCCATCAGAGCCAAAGCTCTGCAGCGCATTGCGAGTGCCATCTGCAGGCTGAACGCCGTGCTGGGGGGCGTTCGCCTGCCAAAACGCGGATAAACCCACACGACAGAACAAATCCTAACAGCATGTCTGACGGGAAAGCTCGGAAAGGCAGAAGGAATAGAGAAATGCTCGTTTCCAACCATTAAAAGCAGGAAAGCGCTCAGTTCTGCGGCAGCACAGTGCGAGGGATTAACAGAGCAGCTTCAGAGCATCTTTCCTTGGCTCACAGCTGCTCTTTGTGAGCAGGGCAGGGTGCTGAGAAGGGCACCTTAATCTCTGACTGCTGGGAATGCCATTCTCTTATTCATAGACAGTGAATAAGAGAAGGGCTTCCAACACGTACAGCTCAACTTGATGGTGCTGAACTGTCGCAAGAGTTTTCCAGCTGGAAGGTGTTCTGTTTTCAGGGTAAGCTCCCTGAATAAAGGAAAAGTTGGAGAGTCTAATGTGAAATTATCTTTGGATTTACAGCCATAACTGGCTGGACTGTGGTTATCTGATTTGCACAAAATAATTCCAGCCAGGCAAAGAGGCCATCACTGGAACACTGTAGCTACATCCAGAGGGATATTCCCTCGGTGGTATCCTGATAATGCCTCACTACTAAATTTCACTGCGTGGCAGGCGCTGTGCTGTGCTGAGGTTGGCATTTTCAGGGCGGCAGCCTGTGAACAATATCAGCACTACCTGAGAAACAGCTGCAGGTATATCCAAGGTAAAAACCTCCCTCCCAGGAGCTCAGGCTTTTTAATCCAAATTCAAACATTTGCCATCTGTGCGTTCCATGTAATATAAATACAGTCAGAAAAATTGCCAGAGCTTTGTCTAAACAGCAGTGATGAGAGAAAGAGACCCCAAATTATATTTCCTATTGCCCACAACACAGAGCTGTAAAATCACTGACATTTTCCGAGCACAGCTGTATGCCGGAATGTGCTCTGTTTGGGCCATGCCTGATTGAATCATTACATCCAGATTTATCAATCTGTGGAGTTTCTAATCAGACAGAGAGGGAGCACGTTCCACCTCTCAATCTAGTGCCTTGGCAGGTCAGTCAATCAGAGCATTTCTCAGCACAGCAATCCTGGATACACAATTGTGCTTTACATGGAGACAGGTCAGGCCAGGAATGTTTTGCCCTCTGTTGAAAATATCAAGAAAAGTTATGAAAATTGCTTCTGGTCTGACCTTTGCAAATGCCTTCCTGAAACAGCAGGAGATAAGACCAAATATATCAGAGCCAAAAGAAAGTAGATTTTGGAGAATAGATCTATACCGTATGGCAGGTTAAATGTTTTTATCAGAAAATTGCCAATAGCAAATACTATTGCTTATACTGTCAATCTCATCAGGTGTGTCAAGATGACACTTTCTATTTTATTTTCTTTAAGAAAAAAAGCCTGAAGTCTTTTTATTGCCATTAATGCTAGTAATTAACATCCCGATGAAGGCAATGGGCAAGCTCAATGATTTGTTTAGGTTGTTAGCACATGTGCTTTATTACATGGCTATACTGGGAACAAGTCCTGCTAATTATCCTCCCTCCCAAGCTATGGCAAAGATGTTTGCTAGCTTGAGAAAAATGGTAATAATTTTAATTTAACTTAGAATTAATTACCAACCACCTCTAAAGAGTTAAGCATCAAGAAGGGAATTAGGAAGAATAAAAACTGGTCATAATCAGAGCAGGGAGAAGATTTATTCCACCAAACTGACCCGTCTAGAAGCTTCTGCAAGAGAACTCCAGGTGTGATAAATTTATGGCCTCCCCTCTTACCCTCACTATTACTCTTTCCAAAGCAAAGAGTATTATATTCTCAAGTCCTTGACCTCAGATAAAGCCCAAGATTCCTTTCACTTCCCCTCACTGCGTGTCCCCATGTCCATTTGCCAGCACCACATTCCAGTGTCACCCTGCAGACAGGCCTCATAAATTAGCAATGATATTCTGGTGTGAATGCACCAGAGACTATTCCTGTCACAGACGTAGGGAAGTAACCAGGTTCAACTTGTGTCAATTATTTCTAATTAGGAGATACCATAAACTTCATTCTCGGAGTGCAGGACGGATCACGACTCTTCTCAGCTGTCCAGGCAGAGCAATGAGATGCTCATTGATGCTATCACATAAGATGTAAAGGAATCAGAGCCAGAGGAACCTGAGAGGTTCTATAACCCCACAAATTACGCTTTTCTCTTTCCTCTTCACCCCCTCCTTTGAACACGTGTGGTGAGCCAGCGAACAAGATTCATTTGCTCTGGATTGGGCCTTGCGAAGTGAAAGGAAATGTGTCTAAAGTTCTTCACAGACAGACATGCTGAAATAATATAGAAGGACAATTAAGAGAGGGGTTAGAAAAGCCTTTAGTGAAATAATTATATTCTGCCTTACCCTCGTACGTGCACACGCCAGCTGCACATCTGTGAGGTTCCTCAGCCCCGATGAGGGTGTGTATCTCCTGATTACATCAGCCAGCAGAGCAAGCCTTAAATGAGCTCTTGTTCTCATGTGCAGACAGTTACATGGCTCGCTCTCATCTCTGTTGTCAAGACCATGTTATTTTTCTGTCTTTTCTCCCCTGTTCTTAATTTGTTTCCTACACCTCCAGAGAGGAGGTAAGAAAGGACAAAAAGCGCTAACCATGTGAGATGTAACTGGAGTTATGAAGCAAATGTATCAGAGGAGTGAGATTTAGAAAACATTAATGCCACAAAGGACATGAAATCACCCAGGTTCAGCTCCTGTATAGTGCCTGATCTTCATTATCATCTGCTAGCCCAGCATGGCATCCCGTAACAGCTGATTCAAGCACATATTCTGGAAGGACATCTAATGTTGATTTTAGGGTGAAACCTCACACCAGGAAACCTCAGCCTCGATGAGGCCTTGTAGAGCTGTGGTTTGCAACCTCCAGCCTCAGGTCCCTTTTAATACATTTGCAGATTTCAATTTTTAGAAATTCAAGCCTGTTACCAGAAGGCTGAAAGCCACAGGTGGTCCCATGAAATCTTAGAAACACACCAATCTAGAAGTGCTGCTCTCAGGCTGTGTGATTTGTCAATGGTATGTAAAGATTTCCCATCACAGCTGAAAGGTAACACCAAAGTTCATTAGCAAGCCATGCAATTGGATACTCCATCAAGAGCTGAACATCTAATTTAAAGAAGAATGTTGGTAATCTGAATGTCCAACAACATAGATAAGAAAAGACATTTAAGGGATTGGTGAATGAGAACATGCTAGCAGAATTAAATATGTCTAACAGGGTTAAGAGACACATAGGAGAAGACATGCCAACATCCCGCAGGTATTTCAGGGTTATTAATTCATCCCCCTTCCTGGCATTTATCTCCTTAAGACTGATAAATAAGACCAAAGGGTTATAAACAAGGGAATAATAAAAAACAAGAGATCGAGAGAAACATAAATTGAGTATGAGGGAGAGAAGAAAAAAATAAATATCAAGTCAGTAGTTCCCACCAGGCAGTGAAATATTTTCCCTGATGAAACAGTGAAAGAGGTATGTCCCTGTTACTGGAAATACCTTAAACTAACCAAGGCCAGCACATGGGAAGGGTTCTGCAGAAAACCAAAACTAAAGTCTAGTAAATTTTTGTTCTAAGCCATAGTGAAACATTTGAGCAATAACCAACCTTGTGTGCATCAGGAAGAAAAAGCGTTTAATACATTCTGCTTTACTCATATCAATCAGGATTTTATCCAAAATACCCAAAGCAGAAGTAGCTTCACCTATCATTTACAGATAAAGGATGCTTCAAATCTAAGCCAAAATGCTGTAACGTGATCTGACAGCCAGAGCTGAGACTGGATAATTTATGGCCATGGATACTTACAGAAAAATTAGAAAAAAAAAAAAAGAAAAAAAAATCAAGAAAAGAAAAAAAGAGCTATTCAATCCATGGAAGAATTTATCAAAGGTTCTCTCTCTTTCAAATTCCATAAATAAAGATGGGATGTATGTTTAAACATCTACTATGACCACGCTTCAAGGAAAAGTTATGAGATTTTGGCTTCACAGCAAGATTTCTGGACAGATCTTCCTTATGCTGTGCTATGAGGAAAATTAATGACAATAACAATGTCTACCTGTAACAATTGCCTCTCATTCCCAAACAAGCAGAAAAATCCCTTCCACATAACACACTGAACTCTCAGAAGCAGAGGAAGGGTAGTTGCCCTTCCTGCAAACACACTCAAATCTTTCCCCTGCTTCTTGACCAACTGCTGCTTCCCACCACATGCTCAAGGCCCTCAGTCTCCACTGCAAGACTTACAATTGATTTTCTCATCACTCTCACTCATAACCATTATTCTCTACGTCCCAACAGTTTGTGTTACTTTCCCGTAAAGTGCTGGCAATTTCCCGTGGGCTTGGAGACCTTTCCTCGACCCAGCGTGGTGATTTTCTGAGTGTGCGCCGTGCTCTGCAGCGCGTGCTGACTGCCAGACCTCGGACACGGGACCCTGCTCAGCTCCAAGTGTTTGAGGTGAGCGGCGTGACCCAAAGGAGCAATGGCGTTTTCTCAATACACAAAAGGACTGACAAAAACCGCTCCGGACAGCAGAAGCCTCCGATTCAGACTCTTACCTGGGCTACCTCTTCAAAATCATCGTGTCTTTTCTGCAGCGCGCGCGCTCTGTGCAGGGACTTGCCCACGCCGGTGTGTTTGCTGAGAAAGGCTTCCCCGTGATTCTCAATCCAGTCCAGCACCTGCCAGGAAGGAAGCACATCCAGTTACCTCTCCTGTCTCAGCAGCACAGAGAAGTCCTGGGGGGGTGAGGATGAAAGAGCTGCAGAGGAATGCTCTGTGCTCGCCGTGGCTGAACACACACAGATCCGTCAAAGTCCATTCCACTGCGCACAAGATAAATGTTTATAGATGCTACTGGTAAATTAGGTTTATTGAATTTTTACTATTCAATTTATTTTGAAGTGTAGCTTCGTTATTTGAGCCTGGCAGATATTAAATATTTACTTTCACATAAATGAAGTTTGGGGAAAGGGAATCAGAAATCTGGAGTCTTTTACAGGAAGTACCCTCCTCTGAAGAGCTCCTTGAGTAAATTGAAAACCAGCAATAACTGATTTCACATCTCAATGTGACTGAGTACAAAAGCGTGGCAGAAGGATCCATTAAAATCTATTTTTATGTGAGAAGAAAGCATTATCAGAGAAAATGGAATGAAAAGGTTAAGAAACCTTCACAGCAGATCATAAAATATTGACAGTGGGCACCCTCCAAGTCTTTCAGGTTTTGAGTTCCAGATGTTACTGATCCTTACACAAAAGTAGGGTGACAAATCTGATATTCTGAGAGTTAAAGAGGATTTTCTTTTTAAAATAGATCATCTGTATGTGCACTGTCCATGTGGAGTTTCTTCTCACAACACCACTGGCACTAAAATTTAGATCCAATCTGTCTGGGGTCTACTCAAAGCCGGGAATAAAAAGGATTTGACCATATAAGCCTGGGAAATTTCAGGATGTGATGGCCACACTTCCTACATCTCCTTCCCAATACTCAGAAGCTAAAGGGAACAAATAGCACCGGATCAGCCCTGGTACCCCTGTAACAGCTAGGACTTCATTCAGCAAGGAGCCCTGCACGTGCAGTCGCTTGTGGGTCCTCACTGCTGCTGACGGACTGGGAAACAACAGCTGCTATTTCTGTCCCACCGAAGGGATAACACACTGCAAGCACTCCCAGAACAGTGATACTGCCACAGATAGTACTGATTAAGCCCAGAAACCTAAGAGAAGGAAAATGGAAGATGTGATTATTTTTTCATTATTATTATTATTATTATTTCAGGAAAGTAAAACGATTTCATGGCTTGGTTGTACAGAATTTAAACCACCTGGGCTCTGAGCTTTTTCTGTCGTGTGGATCCCAAGCGTATTTTTATAGGAAGTTCTAAGTGCAAACAAAGCTTTATACACATATTCTTTGGTTCCAACCCTATTTCTTTGCTGGGAAAAGCATTTTTTAATTCATATTTTGTTCTTACGACATGCTTTTCATCTACAGAGTACAAATAATTTCACAAAATGGGGTATCAAAGCAACTTCATGTCCTGCAGGGACAACACATACTTGGCACAAGTCACGCTGTGGGGATGAGGAAGCAGGACCAGATGTGTGAGCAGTTCAGTCAGCACTTCCTGCTTCCCTTTCGCTCACCAGTTTGTGTCCCAAATACATTCCTTCAACCTGTTTCACAGCCATGTGCTGACTGGTCTGGTAAGAGCTTTTCTGCAGTATATTTTTGACTAGGACTCTCTATATAACTTGTAATAACAATTATTGGAGGGCGGCCTTCTAGCATCGGTGTCACTAACAGTCTGCAAATAATTCCGTTAACAACATCTTTCCTCAGGAGCTTTCACATTATCTATTAAAAATGGAACCAGCTCCAAACTCAATTTTGGAAAAAAATCTCATCTAATATTATTTTTTAAATGGCAAATGACTTTAATTTAAACAATGTTCCATATTACATTAGTATGCTGTATGTGCTTTCTATTTATTAATAATTGATACCAACTCGCTGTAACTACAGAAAACTATTCCAATAACTTTTTCATGCTTATAGCATTGAAGTAGTAAGTACATAATTATAATTTCTTTTATCCCAACCAATGTTATACTGGCCTGATTTAGTCACTGTTAGGGGACTGTTGACAGGGGTTGACTCTTCCATTTTATAAGCAGATGTTTTGTTACAAGCTTCCATTCAGAGTAAGAAATAAAACACACGATACCCACTTTCAATGAAATTGAAAATGAAGACAATGAAGCTAGACCAGAGTACTGACCAAAATATGGATACATTACTCTCAACAAAAACAAAACAATACAAAACAAAACCAATACAATACAAAACCCCAACCAAACAAATAACCCGAACAAACAAACCAAAGCAAACAAAGTGATAAAACACTCATAGAGAAGGAATAAACCTTTGTTCCAGGACTCATCCAAAAGCTGGCAACTCCTGCAGCAGTGTCTTACATCGCACTTGGGAAGTTACTCCATACTGATGTTCCTCCAGCCTGACATTCCTCTAACACGAAAGCTTCCCTCCAAAGTTACATATGCAGGTATTGATTAGGTTTCCAAATCCTTTAGTTTATGAAACTAGATATAAAATGCCCCTCAAGGTACCAAAGTTGTAAATCCACTTAAATTGCGAGCAGACAAGATAAAAAAAAATAAATCTAGAAATCATCCCCTAAAGACAGTTGTTGTAACACCCTGTTTGGTTACTTCTTTCGTATGTCCTTTCTCTGCTTAGAGTGCCATGTCTCCTCAGATTTTGTAGAGCCTACCTTCTCTTCAAAAAGTTCTAGTTTAAACTGTTTTATTGTCTTTTTCTGCTGCAATTCCATCGAAAAATAACCACAAATAACTACTTTTAGAGAATAACTTGCTTAATGGCATTTTCTGTGTCTCAGTAACCCATATTAACATATCTGACCACTCCAGTCTTCAGTGAATAACAGGATGTTAAGATAAGGCTCTGATAACCCTTATTAACAAAAGAATCCTCACTTATATAAAGCACTTGCATCTAATAAGCTCACAATAATTTGCAAACATGGAGAAATATCACATCTTTGCTTCCATCATCCAAGGCACAGGAAGTTTGCACTCAATGAGGAGATGAGGTACGAAATAACTGAGGTACAGAGTAACTGAGGCAGGAAATAACCAGCGAGAACATAAATCTGGATGGACACAGAGCACTTACTCCCCAGTGCAAACAATGAGAAATGTTCAGCAGTTAGTCTGTGGCAAATGCAGGAACAACTCCGAAAGGTCACAGTTAAACCTGAAATTACCAGCACTTGTAAACATCGGCGTATTTGGAGAAATTCTCCCTTACCCTGAAGAAAGGAAATGTCTTTAGAACAGCACAACTGTGTAATAATTCAAGATAAACATTTAACATTTTAATTGAGAGCACAGACTGTATAACTTACTGTACTGTCGAAAATTAACACCCTGAGATAGAGTTAGCCACTGAAGTTACAGTGATTTAGTTCAAATAATTTAATTACCCCTTATAAACTTAAGGAGCTTGAAGATGCCATTAAGATGCCAGTTAAGAGTGTTTTCCAAATTCATCTTCAAATTTCCTAATTGTCCTTTATTGCAAAGCCGGGTTTTTTCCTAGCTAGAAAAAGGCTGTAAGTCATGAGTTCTTTGGAATTAAAATACTGTGCTACAGACAGATCCATCACCTGAAGTGTTTCTTGAAACATAACATTTATTTGTAACTCCAGTATATACCAACCCTCTTTCTAGTCTGTGTTTACTACTGTACTCGCACTAGTTTGAAAGCTACTTGAGACAGGGGCCAGGAGCTCCCTCCTGCTTTGCAGCTCCCAGCACAGGAAAGTGGGATCCTGCCTGACTGCAGTTTGAATCCAGGCTCACCTCTGCTCTGGGGACTCACTCCCCGCGTAGGCAGCATTTCCCAACCCAGGCTGCTGTCCATTCGATAGCCCTGCATTATTGAAAACATAACTGAGTTCACACTCCAAGGCACATCTCCAAGCATGGGTGCAGCTGCCCCTGGAATCACTTCAGAAGCATCATAACCCACAGACAGCTTCTGAAAGGACTGGAGGATAATAGTCCTGGTATTTTACCTTCACCTGTGGCAAATTCCCATCCCACAACCTTACTGACCCACTCACTAGTGGCGAGTTCACTGGGGTAGCTGTTCCTGTGGTTCCTCTGCCCAGTCCCAGAGGAGGTCTATGGGACGAAATAAATGAGCTGCTTTATTCACTCTGATGGTAACTTGCATGGGACTCCAGAAAGAGCGCATGTGAGGCTGGGAGGTGAGAAGGTGAGTCCCTTTCTTTGCCAGATGGAGATTCCTAATACTGTGTTTAATTTCCAGTTAGCAAAAATACATACTGCATCAGGCTCAAAAGCATGAATGTTTGTAGGAGCCTGTAACAGAAGCAGAACACAAACCAAATGCTCAAGAAGCCCAGCTGATGTCAGCAATGTATATTAGTGGGAACATTGCAGGATATGCATATGCACTAAAAAGATGTTAATATCTCCTTTTCTTTCTTTCTTTCTCTTTTTTTTTCAGCTAGTTTAATATCAAAAGTGGTAGAAGCAGTATTTTCTTTTTATCATGATGTGCATGTCCTGTCTCCTGACTCCCCAGGGGCATAATTACACACCCAACAAAATAAACAGCGAACCCAAGTCACCACAAAATGAAATAAAACTCAGTACAGTTACAGCAGGCTGACCGTGCTGGCCATTACAGTCATCATACGGCTGGATAACCACGAGATTCAAAACGCTACCCGGAGGAAGAATAGCCCAAACTGCCCTTTGAGAATGATCTGTGTAATGCAGAAATAATAACAGTGGCAATTCAGACGGGCTTCATCTGAGCACAGCACTGCGAGGGAGGTGCTTTGCAGAGAAACGCCTCCAGAGCCCTCTCCACACTCCTTTTTGGCTGAGGATCAAACTCCTGCCTAGGGCAAGTCTGAGACCCAAGGCACACCTACACTGGCAAAATAAACACTGCCCGGGTGAGGTCAGGGGAAAACCTACCTGCCAGTCCATTTGCAGGGAATAGTGGTTGTATGGGATAATGTAGGAAAACATGGGAAGAAAGAAATGGAAATGGTTTTAAAGGGAAAAGGTTGAAGAAGTAATCAGGGAATAATTAAGCAAATTCTGGGATGATAATTGCTCTTCCTCTAGGCTAATTTGTATGATGGGAATCTGGCAAGATGATTGCATTAGTGCAGTTAAGGTCAAGTCTTTTAATAACTTAAAAAAGTTAATTTGATTTTAAAATAAAAATTAAAAAAAAAGCAATGGGGCACTATTTTTAAAGGGCAGACTTTTCAATGTAGCTCTTTGAAAATGGAGTCTCTTTCTGTAGGTATCTTTCCTAATCAATAAACGTGAAAACTAAGAAACATCTCATAACTTTATCTGATTTAAATCAAAGCCTCCTTGGGAACCGATTCTTTCCTAGCAAGTCCTCGTGATCTCCACCCATTTTACATGAATACAAAATTTGAAGGGAGTAGTAAATCCATTACTTTAAGGAACTATATCTGTTTTTGAAGTTGGTTGAAAAACTGCATTTTCACATCTTATAAACTGTATTTCTTTTAGTAGAAATGAACGAAGATGAAATGAGAATGACTTTGGTAAGAATCACAGAATCAGTAAGGTTGGAAAGGAACTTTAAGCTCACTGACTTCAACCACTAACCCAGCACTAAACCATGCCCCTAAGACATCTACACATCTTTTAAATTGCTCAGGGATGGTGACCTGCACCACTTTCCTGGGCAGCCTGAACACCTTGCTCAAATACACCAGGCACCGAGCCCTGCCCTCGTCCTACAGGATTTGATGCGATGTGTAAGGTGGTGATTAAGATGCAGCGTGTTGTGTCAGCAGTGACAGAGCACCCCGACTCCTGCATCTGACCCAGGCCCGTGGTGAACAGTTCCATTTCCTGAGCAAGGTGACCAATCGAAGTGCCTTGGCCAAGGGAATCTTTAATCTCTGTTACTCTAAGACCCACTGTTGTTGCCATAGTGACTCTTAAAACTAGGTTACTCTGAGAATTGAAAATAAATCATAACATTTTACACTTTAAGCAGTAAAGAGTCAGATCTTGATCTCAAAACAGCACAAATCTGGCATAACTCAAAGGGGTTAGTTTAACTCTTTGGTAGCAGAGTTGTAATAAATTCCAGAGCAATTCTACCCAATTTATTCAGCTTTAAATGAGGCCCCATCTCAAACAGGTGGGTAAGCACCTAACTTCAAACACATGGATAGAGCCTCTAAACTCTGCTAGGCTTATGCCAGTGAAAGGAAGCCAAGCAGTATCAAGCTGCCACTATCAGCACTTTATTGCCTGCTCGAGACACTATGGACTAACTAAATCCCAGTGGGATACCAGGAATTCATATGGCACTTCAAAACTCGTGGGTTTAGAGTCTCATCACCATTTCCACTCACAAGAATCAAACCTTATCTTTACCTTTCCTGTAGCAGCTATTGCGCTCAGTAACTCCAAGGCCTTGCATGTCTGAAATTCCTATTTCAGAAGCTCTGCTTTTGCCAAGCCTGCAGTTTGTAACCAGGCAGTGCAGGTAAAAGGTTCGTGTTTCAGATCATACTTTACATCCACAGCCCACTGTAAACGTTTTGTTATCCTGCACAGCAACAAAACCCAATCTCTTCTGTCAAAGCCCTTCAAAACTGCACAAGCCTAGTTAGTAACACTCCCTGGCTCTACTAGATTCTGCAAACACAAGGCAGAGAATCTCTTGGGTGAAGGTACTTCATTTTCTTCCAGCAGAAGAACCAGAAGCTACACATCATACATGCATACGCGAGCAGCTCAAAGCAGACGTGCTCTCAGGATACTCACAAACCACTCCCTTCCTGGAAGGGAAAAGGGCACCTCAGTGATAATTTGCACATCTGCCACGGAGCCCGCTGAATCTGAGCGGAGGCAGTAGCCAGTGTGGGATTGTCAACTTCTATCCATTGCAATCCCATCTCCTGGATAATGTGGCTTTGTGCAGGCTGGCACGGCCAGCCCAACCCCTGGCCTGCTACCAGGCCCCCCAGGAGAACTTGGTGTCAGCAACAGCACCAGGGAAGACAGAAGTAACACTGAGAATAGGATGAAAAACAAAGCAAAAAATCCCCCCAAACCCACAACAACTCAAGGAGACTTAATAAATCCTAATCCTCTGTAATGAATAAAATGCACACAAAGTCTGACTTAAATCAGTTTCTTTTTGTATTCCAAATCATTGCTGAAAATAGACTCCTTTTCCCTCCTATCCCTGGCCCTGTCACAGCAGGGTAATGTCAAGTAAAGGTCTAGCTGAGAAAATACACCAAAATACAAAGGAACTTATCCTCTGGCTTTTCCTGCCATTATTAATGGTTTATAATAGAAGCCAAAACAAAACTCAGCCATTCTCATTTGTGGTTTTTACCTCATAATAAAAACTGAGCTCCCTTTTTGATTTCTTTCTTCATTATAAATTTATGTTGGTGGCACAGTAAAGTATTTTTAACAACTTTTTAAAAGATGGGGATCACACCTCATGTTTAAACGAGAAACATCATCTTTGGCAGCCATGAAATTGCTTTTATTTTCAGAGGCATCCATATATGAGTCTAAAACTCAGATCTTGTTCCCACCAGAAGCCACCGCAGTCTCAACTGACAGTAGCAAACGTGGGCCAAAGACCCCACGTTTGTCAAGTTAAAAGGCAGGAATTGGTTATACATCCAGCAGCATCTGACTCTCTGGACACACACCATGCTCTATTTCCCGTTCAGTAACTTCTGAACACGTGTGGCTCATGTGACAGCATGTCCCAAGCTGCAGAGGTTAATGCAGATAAGGGCACTCCTCGTGCACAGACACAGCTCTGCTGATGCAGTTCAGCAGTGGCGGGAGGGAACCGTGCCTTACTCTGTTCACGCTCTTTGGTTCAACATGTCAAATCATGCAAGAGTTTTAAGAAATAAGCAAAAAGCAACAAGGATTTCATATCCAAAGTAGACTGGAATTGGAGTGATTTGGTTCAATGCCCAGCACTGCAGTTCAGCAAATGACTCAACAGTGCCTCCTTCCATTGGCATTTCTGAACTGACATTAACCACATTTACAGCTGAAAGAAGCAAGGCTGGAAGAGGAAGGCCTTGGAGTGAAATCTGCCTTTCACTTTAAGTCTTTGCAGCCTCTAGCAATATGTGGCTCCAAATTTGGTTAGGGATTCTAGGAACCTTTCCCAATGGAGAAACGTACTGAAATATTACAAACAGAAAGCAACATCATGGCAGCTGTACAAAAGTGAACAGACAACCCATTGAAAGGCAGGGTTTTAAAATCAGGTGTAAGCTGCTCCAAACCCAGTGTGGTATAAATACATAATTGCTGAACATATACCTATACATAAATCCTGAAACACCATAGCTTAATCTGTCCGCGTGGCAATGGCTAATTCATCTTCAGAAAACAACACAGGCAGCCTACCAAGTTCTTCTGCACTGAATTCAGCTCAGACATTAAGTAATAAGCCACTTCTTTCAAACTGGCTTGAGGTGTGGTGTATCCCACCATCACCAGACAAGCAATCGGAGCTTTCAGGGGTTTTGTTGGGTGCATTTGCTTGTTTGTTTGTTTGTATTAAGGTGGGATTGAATGAAGAGAGCTACACTAATTAACATAGTCTGAAGATTGGCCAAGAGGATGAATATTGATGCTTCTTCAATCCTTTCTCAAGGAAGACCTCTTAAAATGCTACAGCAATGTTCCCTGAAGTCAGTAAAAAACCTTTCACCACCATTTTGCCTTTCCTTTTCACCACAGCTCCTCTGTGTATTATGTATGTACTCAACTGTGCCTGGGTCTCTTTCAAAAGAGAACTAATGCAGCTGCTATTAAGTATGATTTTTTAATCACTCCCCACTTTTGCTCTCTAATTGTAGCTATTCCAAATACCACCACATAATTAAAGAGGTCTTTTCAAAAGAAAAAACATGCAGTCCCATTTACCCTTGGAGGGAAAAACAACCTTACAGACCTATCAGTATTTTGCTGCACACTGCAACTGAATTAACAAGAGGAATTAAATACAGAGCCAATTAAAACATTTTTAAAACCTCCCTTTATTCCCTTGTCTACATTCAAGGAAAAAAAAAAGAAGTCCCCATGAAGTCAGATTGTAGGTGTTTTTATGAGCTTCCTGGACATTATGTGAAAGTTTCACCTCTGCACAATTTCTCATTTTAACAACAAAAATCTAACCTCTGTACTTAAAACCCCCACTAGTTTGTCAAAAGTAGAAGGTCCATGTTGTGTTCTTTGCAGTGGGGGCAGCCTTGCAAAGCACAGCTGATACCAGTGAACACACCATTACACAGCTACCGAGACTCGTGGGTCCAGAAGAGTGTCAGAAAAGTCCTAAATATGCAAAAATACATACATATAGTCTTATTCACACTTCTCACTGCTTCTGGCACCTACATATATCCCACAAACCCATCTGGAAGCAGGATTGTAGGAGTTTATCCAGACAAGACAGTGCCTGCAGCAGGATCCTTTTTCATCAACAGCTTCTGCAGTGGAAATCTCTACAGAATAACAACTCCCCCAGGCACCTCCTTCTTAGAAGCTTCTATTGCAAAAGCATGCAAAATGGTCATGAAAGAGTTAACAGTGTGACTAAGTGAAGACATCTTAAATATCTCCCGTAGTAATTGCCTGGGCACCAAGGAGACTGTTCTCAACTTTCCTAGCAGAGGTTCAAAAGTTGATGGCAACTTGCTGTAGCATTGCTCTTCCATTCCCCACCCACCTCCAAGAACTTTCACATTAGTGTAGATCTAGAAACCTGGACAACAGTCAGAATTTCTTGTCTGCTCACAGATATGCCACCGTCCCATGAGCAACACAGCCGCTCACTTCATGCCACGATGGGGCACCCAGCACCTCCCACACAGCTGCTCCGCCTTAACTCACTGCCTTTTCCCAGGTGTACGTGGCAAAAATAACCTGGTGTCAGCCTTCTGCAGATGGTTGTTATGCACTTGTACAGTTCTTCACATCTAAAGACATATCGTGGTGGTTTGAAACTGATTCCCATCTGGAGAACAGGGAGGACATGATGTGTCCTGGTCCCATCCACCTTCATGTAAAGAGAAGAGTTAATCCCAGCTCAAGCGATTAGCGAGATCTAGGGTTTAGTTACGTCTCTCTTGGAAACAGCATGTTCAGCTCAGGGCTCTGGCAGAGCCGGCTGGGTGTAGGCTGGGCATTTTCATAGCAGTACTTGTCCGCTTCGTCTGGGCACTGGCTGAGGTCACAGAGCCCCAGCCCACTCCTTCACTACATGCCACCATCTGGGAAGCAAGCTCCCCAAAAGGGGAATGGGAATATACACAGGCCTCTCTTACCCTGAGAAAGAACTTCTTTCAACTTAACATTGCTTTCCTTTGGCAAAGTTCACATTCATCAAATGTATCCCGCTTATCTTTTATTTTCTTGATTAAATATTTTACTTCAGAAAATTTGGCAACTGCCCCTCTAAAAACATTCCAAGTAAGAGAACAATAGACAGACAAATGAAGAACTAATGTTTCTTCCTTAATGCCTGGATTGTTACTAATGTTCCCAGAATATTGTTTTAAAGCGAATCAAAAGAAAAAGAAATATCTTCAGGTTAAAAACCTTGTTGTATTCTTTAAATGCTGAGCTTCTTTTAGAGCAAATTTCAAAGCTGAGTGTGGGTGGAGACGCTATAAATAACAACCTTTGTGCATGTTCCTTCTGTACAAGACACAGAAAGTGTGCTCTGCATCAGCACAGAAAGACACTGCCGTGCTCTGCATGAAGCTTCTTGAGGTAGCTTATTTCTCTCACAGATATGCTGCTGGTGTTGCTGTTTGAGTCTTTTCTCCAGCTCTCAGGCATCAATCCTGGCACAGAGCTGCAGCGTGATGACTTCGCAATACAACTAATCAAGTCTGTCAGTCTCTTACCAACACCAATATTCAGAAATACTTTCTTACCTAGGGCACATAGAAGATTTTGGTCGTTGCTGTCCATACAGCACTAGTTAGAAAAGTGATTTTGCTCCTTCTGAGGCTAATACATTTTCCCCAGGTCTCCCTTTCTTGTCCCATGTTTGTTCTTTCAGATGAATTTTACAGGGTGCAACTGCCGGGTCAGGCAGAGCTGGAGCCAGATCTAGTCTTAGGTCTGCTCCCCTCCCCTCCCCGCCCCATCTCTGCTGTTTGCTTGGTCATAATCAGAGTTTTCTGAAAGAATATCTGAGGTCTCTCATAGCTCAAGAAGATGGGAAGAGCATTGTCCCAGGCAGAGTAAGCAATAAAGCAAAGGCAATCCAAAAAGCACTTGATTTTTCACTCAAGCAAGCCTCCATTTCATCTTGCTTTATGGTTGTTTCCCCCACTTTAGTTTATGCTTTGAAGTTCCCAGGAAGAGAAAAACATGATCATGCTCAGTGTCTGGCCCAGTTCCTTCCTCATGTGCACTTACGTAGGGGATCTCTACAGCTCTTCCGTACCAACAGATAAAACAATATCCTAATTATTAGAAACCTCTTGTACGTTGAGTTAATGCTCAGACTCTGCTGTGACCATCTGTACTAGGGATTTCATTAGTTCTTCAAATAATTATTTAGCATCTTGTGTTTCCTCCTACTTCTAGTAACATTCTGTTTTGCTTCTCTGGCACCACACTGACAGAAAAACAGCATTTGCAGACTGTATAGTAAGTAGAGACACATTCAGGACCCAGCTGATTTAGATTTCTAAGGTCTTGACCTCCAAGTTGTTGTTACTAATGACATCTATGATCACAGCTCATCTTCATGTTTGTGAACACAGCATCCCTGTTTGTGAGGAAAAGCTTTCTGATCCCATAGAGAAATCTGTGCATTTGAAAGTGTGGCCCTTTGTGGCTTGTGAAGTATTTTCCTTGCATTGGTGTGCTTCGGTTTTTTTCTCAGTGGGAGGGTCCAAAATGTGAAAGGACCCCTTGAAATACAGCAGGCACACAGGAGGGAAAAGAGAAGCTACATGAGCTCTTTAGAAAGGTACATTATCCTCAAATATGTAAATAGAGCTATTGATTTTAACTCTGCCAACGACAGATGTGCCTATGAGCTTCAAGATAATACAGAGTGGATAAAGGTTCAGAAAAAAGCACAACTGTTCCTCACAGTTCCAACCCTGATTTGCTTTATGGTCCCTTTCAGTGCCTTAGTTTGTAAACCAAAAAGAAATTCACTGATAGATAAATGTCAGACTAAGATAATGATACTGTTACTGCTATCACTAAATGTACATTTCGATAGCATCAACCCACTTAAATTGCTACTACTTTAAACAAGACATTTAAAGGTAAGTAACAATTAGAAAGGACTGATAAAGCAAGGATGAGCTTCACAAGAGAGCAGTCTTTAATGCAAGCACTGTGCTCCAGGCCCTGCACAGGCACTCCCCGCTGTGCTTGAGTTGTCTCCTTCACCACAGAGGAAACTGCTGACTGACCAAGATATTAAATAAAGCACTGCTTTGGGTTACTGTTGGGAGCAGATGATTTAATCATCCCGGTTTAACAAGGCTTACAATCACAGTGCACAGCAGAGACGGGTTTAGTAAGAGAACAAATCCCAACTGGGACAAATGAGTCTCGGTACAGAGCCCCGTGGCAGTGACAGGAAAACGCACCAGGATGGCACAGACCTGCAGAAGTCTCAAAGAGCCCTGCCAGGAACAGAGCCCTCTGGGGCTGAGCATCATGCCAACAGCTAGGAAAACATAACCCTTCTCCATAGGGCTCTGACCCAATTAGAGACTAGAGACACAACACAAGGGTGCAAACCATGTGGGAAAGGAGAAGCAGGAGAACAAGGATAAAAGGAGTGGCTATTCATCGGGGAGTTTTCTGGGATCTCCTGTTTTTTAAATAAATAGCCAGATGTCTCAAACATTTTATGTCGCCGTGTATGTGCGTCAGGCTACGTGCAGAGAGAAAGGCATGCAGTGCAAGGCTGTGTCTGACCTCCTGCCCGTGCTCCCCTGACACTGGGTCCTGCCCAGGGATTCGAAACCGCACCACAGCTTTGCTCCTGCCGTAGGGCCAGGGCAGCATCTCTTCTGCTCAGGCCGCCTGTCTGTCAGTGCCTGCTCGGGCAAACCAGCTGTGCTCCACACATGGTGTCCAGGGCAAAGAAGTCACAGCTCAGGACTGCAAGTGGGGAAAGGGCTCAGTTCCTGTGGTGTGTGAGCAGCTTTGCCTGTAGCACACAGACCCCACACTGAGCCAGGCGCTCCGTACGCAGGGCACAGCAGAGCTGCAATAAAAAGCCCGGGGTGTTTGCATCATTGTGTAATGTGTGGCTGATTCTTCCACATGTCACAGCAGAAAAGGATGCTGTGAGGGTTTCGAAAGGTGAAAGGCCAATGACCTCACAGATTCACCCAAGGAGGCCAGGGGTAACAGCAATGAGAAGCTGTTTGTGGGAGGCAAATGAGTTGATTGTGAGTCCAGAGTCGTGTGGCAGGTGGTAATGCAATAGTAAACTAGAATATATGTGCAACCAGGATCAGACTTAGGAATAGCCCTTTGAGCCAGCAACAACCTTGAGCTGTTCAAGAGGAGCCACCTAAATGACTCCAAGAGTGAGAGTCATGGGCAGAATGAAGGGCGGAAATTGCAAGGGACTTTCCCTAAGAGCCCTTTTTAATGAAAAGCTCAGTTTTCTCCAAACTGAAGTTTTCTGTGAAAAACTGCCTTCTTTCTTGTTTTCCTCATAGCTTGGTGGCTCCTGTCATCCTGAACTTCTTTCTCTTCTTGTTTCCTGACACCTTGTGCACTTTGAAAGTCTGTGGAGGTAAGCAAGCAGTAACAATACCCAAAATACATTTTGATTATTTAAACTTGCTTTTTGTTGGAGCAAAAGGGAAAACAATAATAGAAAAAAGGTTTCATATTGTGGTTTCCCTCCCCCACAAGTTTTCCTCCTTATTTGGGAAGGGAACTGCCTCAAGGTCAGAAAATTTTATATGTTGCTGAAGCCAAAAATAAAAGTAATTTTCTCCATCCCTCAACACACATTCCATCTAAAAAAATCCAAAAGGCAGGAGAGAAACAAGTCAAGAGCTATCAAAACAAAGGGAGTAGAAAGGTGAAAGACCAATGGACAGGCCTGAAATACGGTTGGTCTGCATGTTTTCACATTTGAAAAACATTTTTGTTAAAAGGGAGCTATAGCATAACATAAAAGAAGTTTATAGCTGTAACGGAATACATGAGTTTGAGCCAACCAGCTCTGTCTAAATATGCCTGAAGGGTTACCCCAGCCTAGGCAAGAGCTTCCAGAACTCTGATCCAGAGTTACAACTTCTAAAAACAAGCAAGAAGCTTTGTAAGTAGGAGTTCCCTATGAGGATTATGAAACAAAAGAAGTTGCCTAAAAGTTTCCTGTGAGCTAAAACACTGTGTTCAGTCCAAAATAGTGCATAACCTTTCTTCCAAGGACAGAAATACCAGAACTGTTTAGTCAGGTTGGTTTGGTAAGGCAGCTAGAGGAACCAGGCACAGCCAACAGGACATGCTAACACAGCACAGCCCTGTGGAGCAGGGCTAGGGAAAGGAGCCTGTGGCCAAGAGCAAGGCAGAGCTGCCAGAAAGAGGAGTGAGAACGAGCGGGAATGACTAGCATGGAGAGGAGCAGCGAGCAGAAACAGGTAATGGTGCCAGATCAGCTCAACCTAAATTGGCTCTTGCTACCCAGCAAGACATAATAATCTCAAATCACGAGTGTAATTCATTACCAGAGGGGGAAAGTAACCAGCTGGCTGAACAGCTGCTCTGTGGAGGAAAACACAGAAAAATTGTTATAGTTATACTTTGGGAACTAGCTATCATTACCCTCTTTGTTGTCTGGCAAGGTTTTTTCTCACGTCCATGAAAATACCTTTTGTTGGCCATCAGTCAAAAGCAATATGAAAGAGGATCGATCACTCTGAGTGACAGGCAAGGCCTCAAAAAAGCTGGGAGGTCATATGAGGAGATAATCGAAAGGAAAGATCAAGGGAAACAAATGGAGTAGAAAAGAATGACTATTTTGGACTTCTAAACCAATGCCTAAAATAGCATATTTATTTCTTAGCAAAACAGGCCTTTATTTCATTTTTAGATAGTCCCAATAAATCCTGTAAGACCTTTCCACCAGGGATAAAACTGGAGCAGCAATGACTTTGAGAGTTTAGAGCAGGGATTTGTGAATCAGACATCCTGAGATGAAAGGTTCTAGTCATGAAGCTTTCAGTGACCTTTGGCAAGTTGCTCAACATCAACCTTTTAGAAAACCCATAATCCTGAAATGAAAGAAACCTTAATAAGCAAGAAGTACTACTGTTATTATGACTTCTTAAAGTTACAGCGGAAAGTCTTCTGGAATTCCAGCCTACATCTATTCAAAGACCTTATTTTTCTCCATGTCCTCGGTGACAGTTACTCATTCTAACAATTGCTTTCAAAAAATAGACATATTTCTGGAGAAAAATCTATTTTATTTCTGTTCTTCACCACTGCAACCCTCGTATTTTTGTAGGGCTAATCAGTAACAGGCAAGACTAATTCTTTCTCCTCCTTTGCCGCGACAATAAGAGCCAACAATGCCTTTCAGAAACAATAAACTACACGTGATACTTTCAGGGATGCTGACATGCAAACAGTCCTGGGATAGAAATAGGCAATGAGGACATGATGCAAAATGACTACAAATTCTGTTTAAGTTCGCCTAGGACTGACTTCCCTGCACTTTGCTGCCGAGAGAACCCTGGACCAGGGAGCCACTGAACGCCTGGCAGAATGGCTAGAGGTGCTTCACACCACAGAGGGTCTGGGGCTCTTGCATCCTAATACATCTCACCCAGCATTAGGTAACACACTGAAGGTCTTGTCTGAAGAACCCACCTTATCACTATTTCCCTGACAGTCAAGAATTCAAGAGGGAAGTAGCCATGGTACAAATCAGATCTTAGACAGACCAAGTCATTCTCTGAAGATGTCAGTGTCTCTCTGTTGACTGTAAAGGGAGACTACGTGTTAGAATCCTGACTTGGATGATTCAGTTACACTCCTAAAGACAGGCAGGATAAATACAGACCACGGACAGTTACATCTACCTACAGAGAACGTACTGCATCTTCGTATCACCTTCTCCATTTCTTCACACTATGAGTTGCTTCCTTTTCATCCACTAAAAAACAGATCCTAAACCTCAATGAATCAGTCAATAGGATTTCAGAGGGCTTCCACAAGGCCTTCTTAGCTAAGTTCTCAGTTAGAATCCAAACATTTCCAGTTCAAGAAGTAGTAAAACAGACCATCTGAAAGTACTATGTCTTGAAGGACAGACAGTGCTCTGAAGAAGAAAACACTTTTTGACAGACAAAGGAATTTTATTTTTCAGTTCCTCTTTTCACTTCAATAGGTTCAGAGATCAAGCTGTCTGGTTCAGATTTCTATAGATCCTATCTCCCAAGACAGCTGTGAAGCTCATCAAAGTGTTCTCGCACTGCTCATACATCAGTGCTAAGTAAACTTCAGTTGGTAACTGAATCTGGCCCCTGAAGTTCGATATCCCTTGCACCACTGCTCTGTGTATAAATTAAAAAGTGATCATTATTATTTTTTCATCAGTGGCTCTTCAAAAGCACAAAGAACAATTGTCTGCTTGGCTTAATAACTATAGAGAGGAAGAAAGAGACAAAGGTTGTTTCCAGATAATTCAAAGTTACAGTTTAAATCAAACTATGAAGAGGACAGTATATTGTTGATCGGCACCTTTAAGGAATTTCCAGAATGAATATCATTAAATGAAAATTTAAATGTATAGTTTTCTGTGATGAATTTTGGCACAAACAAATACAAGATGATACTGGCCTAAATTTAAGAGCATTGTCCCTCTCTCTCCCATGAGTTTGGAGTATTTAAAGCAATTTACTTCTTAGCCTGATAGCCTGAGACATCTGAGGTGTTTTTACACTATCCACTGATCACTGGTTACAGGTGCAAGTGTGACTGCCTGGGCAGAAACACAGAGCCTGTCTCTGTACCAACAGCAGTCTCAACATGCTCCAATACCACCGTGCCACGTGTTTGCACTCTCGCTCAGAAAGCCCTGCTCTGGCCCTTCAAAGGGCAGATTTCTAAGACAGAGCTGTTGGTAAAGAGGAAAAATGCATGTTATTTCTTTCAGTTGTGTTCATTTTCCAAGAACTCTGTCCCGTTTGTGTTGGAAACCCTGAGCGCACTGTCTATAAATGCTGTGTGTCTTTGGAAGCTAAAGGAACTAGGGAAACATCCCTATGAAATCACCAGAAACTGAAGAAATAGGTGGGCAATACTCCCCTTCCTAGCGTGGCTGCCTTGTGCAGCAAATCCAACACAATCTGCTCACTGAGTAATAGGGATTGTGTAGCTGTGCAGGGTGATCTTATTCTACTACTCTCTGTCACCACCAGAGCTTAGAGGTAAACCTACAGCCAGTAGAAATCATCTGGATCTCTTGCATAATCCCATGCTACTGTGGGTTCAAATTAAGGAATGACAGTCCTTTTCTAAGAGTTCAAAATAAGCAAAGAAGTCTCTCAGCAATGCTTGTGTTATTTAAATGGCCATGTCATTACTAATTACTTTCACAGTATCTGCAGGATACTAATCAGCACAAATAAACCACCACTTCGCTTTCAAGCCAGAGCTTGAAAGTTACGTGTTAGTTGTCTTCAGAAGATGAGTGGGGCCACAAATCTCTTCATTGCCTGGACTCGCACTCACATTGACTGAAAACGTGCCATATCCTTTGGCAGGAACCAAAGGAATGGAATGAAAATTGCCCTGAAAAAGCAGTTGCCAAAATGTTTTATTGCATGGTCTGTGATGAAGAGTGGGTGGAAAAAAACAAACAAGAACCCCTGTTACTACAATTGTACCATCCTTTACTGCATGACTACTAAAGCAGAGCAGTACTGCAGAAGAGGCTTTACATACCTGGGTTTGGAAACACATGCGTTTATTATTAAGTTGGTCCTTTGGAGCTCTGTAGGTAAAAACTGTATGGTGATCTATCAGCATTTTGTGGTGACATATTTATATCAGAAAATAAACCAGGACACTGGCCCCACCAATTGCTGGAAGGCCAGAGTTATTGAGAACAAAGGGATTTATCTCTAGGTCACGGATAACAAAAGGTTGTCTTCTCTCCCGTTGCATCCCACTGGGAGAAGGTTGCCAAGAAGTTTAACTAGTGTTGATTTCTGAGTCCCTTTCTCATTAATTTTTGGAGCCAATACAACCATAATTAGAACCTGTACTCATTATCACTCATGCCTGCTAAGGTCACATAGACCTTCTAAGTGCAGAGAAACTACAGCAGGAATACTTTGAAAATGTAAACATATCATATAAGTGACAAACATTAAGTGCATCTCATGATTTGAATCAATTTTTGATTCTCTAGGACACTTTGAATTGTAATGTTTTAATTAGTGATCAGTGGTAGCTGTTTACAAGCTAAACCTGCTCAGATGGCACACAGAGCATGTGATGTGTTTTTGCAGGGTGCTGTGGCTGAAGTCATCTGGTGGTAAATGTAATCTTGACTTAATGTTCCCTTTTTCCCTAGCAATCGTTTGTGAATAAATCTCTTGTTTTACAAGGCTCAGTGAAGGTATTTTTGTAAACAAAGGGTAAAAGGAGATAATACAGTCTGATTTCTTCTCTTTTTGAAGCAAACTATGACAAGTTGGAAAACTACAGAATGTTGGGAGAACTCTTCCCTGCCTTGAAGTGATCAAAACAACTGAGCGCACACATGCATATGGCAGGGGGCATGTACAGACCTAATCCTCTAAAATCTTGTGCGAGAGCTAAATGAAACATGAACTGCCTCAAGTATCCCAGCATTCTTCTGCAAATGGACTACAGAGATCACATGCATCACATGAAGTGTTCAGCATTCTCAGATAGTGCATGGAGACAGATAGACGTTTGCAGGACATTTTTCCATACAAATGATGTCAGAATCATGTCCTGATCTGTTTTCTCTGCCAGTAAAAGCCAGACATGTAACAAGTTAAAGTGCTTGGTTATGAAGAGAGACAGCCTTTCCTCTGCGATACTCTGCAGTCTCCCACAGCAATGGCAGCTGGTAAATGTAATGATATCAGAATGGCCACATGGCCTTTTTATCCATCACCAGAGACAGATAACCATGCAAGGGAACCAAAGCTATGTCCATTAATGTATCTGGGCATGAAGCCAACAGAAGGCAAATCCCCTAACTTAGAGAAATCAGATGAACCTGACACTAGTCTAGCTTGACCTTTTCAATAACCAAGAGGATTTGAGACATCGCTACAGTTGGTAAGGCAGCAGTCCCAGCTTTGCTAGTACCCTTACCCTCTTCCCAGGATATGTTTGCTAGTGTCATCTTGCTGTTTGCCACTGGTCTTCATCTGGCATGATTGGCCTGCTCCATTTTGCCACACAGAGCCACCACAGCTACCTCAACGCTTTGTACATAGCCAAGAAGCCCCACCAGCACACACAGGACCTCTCCATCCACCCGTTTTTCAGCTCTTCCTTTACAGGCAGCCAACACAATAGTGAAGCAAGAAGAAAGCAGCACCAGCTATAACCTTGAATCTGTGGAGAAATAGGCTGCCGGTGCCAGGCTGAGTGTTGGCATGTATGTGTGGAAACGGTGGGAAGAATTTCTGTGAGAAGCAGTAAAGCCTGCAGAATGAGAGCAGCACTTTGACTATTCTGCCATGAAAGTGTGTTAAAAAACCAAGTTCAAGGCTTGCCCAGACCATTTCAATAATGCATCTAATGGGTCTCCATTTTCCTTCAACAGGTATGCTTCAGGCTTTGCAGCTTCACTTGAACGAGTTTATTACAAAGGAGAGATTTCAGCTGAAATTCTTGCCCGTATGAAACAAACGGGATGGAGGAGGCAATGAGGTGAAGAGCAGCCTCATAAATTTACTTCAGCTCTTTCAAAGGCTGCACGGTAACACCTGCTCATGGTGCAACCTTTATGCCACTCTTGCTGTTTCAGAGTGTTGCTGCTCATGGGGGCAAAAGGGACATATTAGAGTGGAGAGATGCATGCAGGGCTGGCAGGATAAAGCAGGATCTAACAGTGCCAAGCAGTGGAAATTTGAGACAACGTGAGAACCACCTCAAATCTCAGTAGAAATGGAAATGGTGTTATTTGCTGGTAAATAGTCTGCAGAAGGGTAAGACAGAGCAGAGAGGGGCAAAAGGGAAAAGGGAACAAAAACAGAAGAATCTGCAGGAATTACAAAATACCACTATGAAAGTCAAAGGGATTTTTCCCTCCCTTGCAGGACAGAATCTCAGCACCTTCTCTTCCCACAGCTGTGTTCTAAAAGGATCAAACACCACAGCTCTTCCCTATCTGAAACCAGGGAACTTCTAAAAAACAACTGAAAAAATGAAGTATTTTACGCACTCAGCATCCCAACGTCTTCATAACGCTCCTAAGTACTTTTGGTGTTAAAGGAGCTCCTTGTCAGTTGCTGCCTCTGCAGAGCCTCATAACAGCTCACAAATTGTCTTAACCGCTATTGCTTTTGTGTGAATGGTGCTCGGCTTCCTGTAAAGGCTGCAAATACAGTTTCACACAATTTATTTCCTTTCCTTCTTCAAAACACTATATATTCATAAGTCACAGTCCTTAGCACTCCATTATTTACCGTGGTTCACATGTGCAAATGGATGTAATTGTATTAATACATGGATTTAATAGCAAATAGTCTTGTAAAATGTCTCATGGTGTGAGGTACAATGATACTTTATAGCATTACATGTCTTACATTAACATCGTAACATGGCAATCCACAGTGTCTACACTGGTTTTTTTCCTACAGCACAATCTGTATTTTGATTATGCTGTGACTGTAAGGATTCGGTCACAGTGCAGTTCAGCCTGAAACCCAGCTAGAATCAGAAGTATTGCCCTGACAGTGTGAAACTACCTGAGAACATAGCCCTGGCCTGCCATTAGTGCATCCAGCACACAGTCTGGCCTTGCAAATGGTGCAGAGCACACCAGGAATTATATGAATGAGCCCTGTTTAACACAGTTTAACCTTCAAATCCAGTCCAAATGGCACCCACTTGGCCTACATAAAGCCTTCATCTAGCTAATCAGTTCTGCAAGACCTCTCTGTGAACACTTGATATTGATGCCCAAATACTCGATCCCTCTGGCAAGACTAACTAGAATAGTTAGATGAGGAATTACTGATCTCTCAGGATCCATAAGGATCTCTTCTTGAAGATGTGTTTTTCCCAAAAGCTATTAATGCCATTAGTAGCAGACTGAGAGGATGCAATATAATCTTGGAGTCTGTATTAAGAATGTGCAAAACAACAAAACCTTGTCCCTATTCACACCCACTTTTAAGACAAGATTGATATAGAACAGGTGGCACGAAGAGAAACGTATAGACAAACAAGTGAGGGAGTGAAAGTTTGGACCCAGAGATCATCTTCCACCAGAGTTTTTACTGCACTGGCCAACAGCTGGAGCCCTGGGACATCCTGACAGGGAAAACTGCACCTGTGAGAACACGCTTAATTCCGAGCAGGGTGGAAAGGAAGAGGAGTATCTTCCTCCTAGAAACTACACTGTATCATTACTTGTCTAGAAGACAGCAAATTCTAATAGACTCTCAGCTCTCCTGTCAGGATTTGTTCTCCCACATGTTTTCTTTTTAGATTTGAACCAGGAAGAACTCAGTTATAGGTTATTAAATTTTGACAAGGCAAGAAATTATTATAGATAAATGTTGCATATATTTAGTGAAAACACACAGGTAAACAGCTTCATCTGCCAACTGGTGGGCATTTAACAGAATAAACATAATAGGAATTGCACGACAAATATACAGGTGTTTATTTTCAAAGCCCCCATCAACATCCTCAGATATCTTCCTCCTCCTCACGGAATCTACAATTCATATTTCATGTTTAGCTGATAATTTCATTTATGAGTTACAAAGCATTTATCTTGAATAGTACAGATGTTTAGTGAACAGAATGATTCATCTCTTCCTCTCTACTTTCTAAGTAGGACAAAGAGATGCCTCCACTAAGCGTGTGCTAGGATGGAAACATGTCTGTCATCAAGTTGTTGCTTCCCAGATAATAACTACCCATTAAGAGAAAAATTTGGAAAGACTGCTGCCAAGAGAACTCACACAGAGTAATGCTCTCTGAAGTGACTGTGCTCCAGTGACTCCTACTGCTTCTTTCTTTTCCTCTCACCAAAAGTCACAGTACATACAAAGACCTGTTCCTTTTGACACCCAGTGACAGAGCCGTGCATATGTGGGAAGCAGAAGTCTGAATGGGTTTCATGAATGAACCTCATAAACACTTCCACTGAATTCAGAAGATGTAAGAGAGAAAGTTTCGGTTTGGAAAGATTGAACAGAAGTGTAAATCACCCTAGGGAATGAAGAGTATCTGAGAAAATATGGATTCTTACCAACATTATATACCACAATTAGAAAAATCATAAAACCATCAGAATCTACAGAGCTTGATTTTTGAGATTTTAACCCTAAAAAGGTATTAACTTCATATAGTTTACTGAAAGTATTCCAACTGAATTCCAAGTACACGCTCTATTTAACATGTAGCTTATGAATCTCCTTACCATGCAGTATGCTTGCTGACACATAATGAAAGTGAAGTTACTTAAATTAAGCATCCATTACATTCAGTCTCAATTTTATGGCATGAATACTTTTGTGAGTTTAGAGGGAAAACCAGGCAGGTGAGACACTGGCAAACTTTTCAAGACTGCCAAAGAAATAAGTAATTTGCATTTGCAGAGGACATCTACAGCTGCAGTTGTGCTGCTGCACTTCACTTATGGCACTAAGAGGACCACAGATCTGCATGTTGAATAAAAGTTGCCTGTCCTTGGTTGTTCATGTCTGTTTTGTATGTGACAGTTTTGTTGCTCCATCTCCTCCTCATTTTTCACTTGGAGGAAGGCAATGACATAAAGAACCCCGGGGACATTAGAATGCTCCATGAACATGGTTAGAGCATTCAGCCTCTTCATTTAAAGCAAGTACCATTTTGCCACCAACACCTGCTTCAGGCTGTAATGGGGCCCTTAAACAAACCACACCACCCTGAGTGAGCAGAACCCTGCAACATCTGTCGACTGAGCTTGCTTAGCTGGCAGCTACAAACACGGCATCTCACACTTACCATCACTCACGCTGCTGTGCCGGGACTCATTCGGGTTCCTGGGAGAGAAAAGTGATTCACCTGGAGCCTAAACTCTCAGAGGTGAGCCCGTACCCCCCAAACTGTATTTCTGGGAGACGGGCTCTGAACACTGGGGTGTGCAATTCATTTGAGCCAGCAAACTCATAGCACAGGTACAGTGGTAATAATGCAAAGATCACCTAAACACCACCACTAAAATGTCTGTTTATGTTGTTTCCTCACGGGAAAGTGAAATACACCATGTTCAGTTGCTTTCTACACTTGAAAATCTTTTTTCTATTAACTTTCTCAGGAACAGTAGAATACCTACAGCTAATTGCTCACTTGTGGAAAGTTAATCACTACAAATCGCTTCATATTCTTATGAGGAATGGACTGATCAATAATCAATGGACTGATTGATGATTTCCAACATGAAACAGAGGGATACTGAAAGGTGCATTAGGATTTGAGTGTACATAGAGCTGCATGTGAAATCTTGGTTATGTAAATAGCTTCGAGATGAGTCACCAACCTTTACGGCTGCAAAGAAATTGTCATTTTTCATCTCTGTTAGTAATGACATTACCTGTTGAACATCCTGCTGGAACACACAGAGCTGCAGCCTTTGATGTAGCCGGACCTTTCTGTGTTGCCAGATGCTTTCAAGGCGCCGCTGGTGATGCAGGACTTCATGTACCACATCCAGCACCTGGTGAACAGCCTTGGAGTAGTTTGCAGTAGCGGTGAGGGATTCAGAATTGCCAGGGCTCAAGGGACGCTGTAGGACATCCAGCAAGGCTTTTCCATCCTGGCTCACCTGAGTGAAGAAATAGGTCTACTTCACTGCACTGATTCTTGAACAAGCAATAGCCAACAGAGAACATTCTAGCTCATTCCTTTTCCCCTGCGTGTTTTCCTTATTTAAGTCAAAAAGGAAGAAAGATCTCACAACATCTCTTTTTGACTTGTACTTACACTTTCAGCACTTGCCTTTTGTCCCCAGAGGGCCTGCTGTGTGGCTCAGCAGGAGCACAGGTACTGCCCTGCTGGGGCTGTGCACACAGAGATCCCGAGGCTGTGTTACGTCCTGACACTCGGGCACTGAAAATGCTTGACAGATACTGGCTGGTGACAGGTGGCATTTGCAATAGCAGGCCTATTTCTGTGAGGAAGTGGCATTTTAAGAAAACCACAGATGGCAGAGTCATTCATATTCTGTATGATAAGGGAGAGTCCTTTCTTCGAAGGATTACTAAGTATGTCTATACGTTGAGAAGGGTGACATTCCATTCTGCATTTCATTTAGTGGCAGTGAAAAATAAATTAGTATGTGACAGTGATTCTTTTCTTTCCCAGGAATAGCTCACAGGGACCTGTGGTCTCCATTTTCAATGGACTACAGTTTGCTGGCAAATGCAAAGCCCACTGCACACGTGTAACCTTTTTCGAGAATATTAAAACACACTTGCAGTTGCAAAGGCATTTGTGCATTAAAAAAACGGAATGACAGATTTTTTAATGCCAGAATCTTTTTCCTGGAACGTTCCTGGGGCATTTTCATATTGCGAGGGCAAAATGAAAATTGGAACCATAAAAACCAAATTGCTTTTAAAACCGTGTGTGCTTGCGCTGATTCTCTAAAAATGGCTTTTAGAAATATTTTTGAGTTGCAGATTACAAAATTAAAATATCTTGTTCAGCAGAAATGGTAAATGAGGACAACTATTGGAATCCCTCTCTTTTCCCAGCTCAATTTTCTCTTTTCCCTCTAAAACAAACTGCAGTGAAAATGAAAACATTTTCTGAAAAGTGTTTTTATTTCTATGCAATCAAAATTACCAATCTTGGCAGAGAATAGATTAATGAATGTTTTTCATCCAGTTTAAATTTTGAACATTATCAGTCAAAGTTAAAACACATCTCAAGGATTTCCAAGTCTCATTTATTTCTGTATTATAAGTTGCTTGTTCGAATGTACCAAATATCCCTAAATACCCAAACTTGTGTTTTTTGGCAAGTCACGCCACATCCCGGTCTCTTGCAGCAGTGTGTGTCTGGTGCATTTTCAGGAGAGAAATCAAGAGACCCTTTGAGATTTATACCGGGGAAAACTGAAGTCAAATCTCGTCATATTTATGAGTATTAGGTGGGTTTCAGGCAAAGCCTTGTAGATTTTTTAAATATTCAGGGATATTTGAAATAAGATCAGGAAATAACTGACAAGTCCATACGGAGCAGCTTTCCCTGAAGATCTGCTGAAGATCAGCTGGAACAATTTTCCCTTGGTGGAATCTTCTGGGGTCACAGAGGGAACAACAATACTGGATAGTGGTGATGTGAGGGAGGATTTTAGGAGGAAACACTGAGTCACAGGTGTTACCTCGGCAAGATTATGGACATGGCATTAGCTGCTAGTCAGGAAGAAGCAGCTTCTAGACAAGCAAGGAGATAAGGAACACTACATCCTATTTTATCTGTGGGAAGACAATCAGCAACAACTTCATCACTGCAAACAGGAAACCAAGGCTATGGACATATTTGGGTGGCTTATTAGACCAGACACGCACTCTTTACAGTGGCTAAAATTCACTGTGTATGTTCTCTGTGTTCCTGTTACTGGGTTCTGGGATTACAGCTGGTCTGAATCAGTCCCTGAGTGGTGTTACAATGGTTTTAGTACAGTCTCTGCTGATTTACACTAATAACAGTCACAGAAGAATTGGAACTAGCAATAAAGGTTCAATAGTATACCAGTAAGAGACACGTGACTGCACAGAGAATACAACAGACACGCTTTACTCAGGACATCTTTCCTGAAGCTTTGTGCCATAATACAGACCAATTAATACCTACAGCTTCTGCATTGTCTCTTACTCCTTTCTCTTCTACAGGATGTAGGCTTTGATCTGTTGCGTGGCAATTTGTTTCTGTTGTCTGTCTAAAAAGCCTCAGAGGTTGCAAGTTATGATTTTTCCCTGACGGGCCTTCCAGTTATTCTTTGCACAGCCAGAGATAAACACCAGACCTCAAGACCTTGTGTTGCCCTGCTAATAATCATCAATACACATCAGTGGCTATTCGAAGTGCTCTCCTGCTCTCCAATTCATGTGCCTGTCCTGTCATACTGGACTAAACATACGTCAGGGAGCAGAGTGACAATCAGGTAACCAGTGGTACTCAGCATTCACAAGGATTACGTACGTATTCCAGGGTTTCATAGCTGCTGCTGCAGCTCTAAAGTTCTTCAGCTTAAAAAGTTTATTTTCCAGAAGTATTTTTGTTGTATTACTGCATTCCCCATCAGTAGGCTCAGAAGGTTTGTGCTCTCAGAGTTCCCCAATGAACAGATTTCAGGAAGGAAGGGAACAAGTTCACAAATGGAGAAGTTACCTATTGTGCTCTCACACAAATAATTATGACTACAACTATGATAAGATGGGGGAAAAAAAGTCTCCCTAAGATTCTTTGGGTGGCTCTTAGGTTTTTGAAGTGAATCTGAACTGCTTTGTTTTACTCTATAACAGAACAGAATAGGCCCATAACATCACGTATGTTAGCTAGTATCCTAGTAAATATCCATATCAAATGGTTCTTTCAAGGAATGATTGCTGTATTTCAAATCTTTTAGAATTATAGAAACAGAGATTTTCAATGACTGCAGGAAAATAGAAACAGAATTTGAAATAACTTGTATGAAATCCACAGTTGCAACTAGAGGGCAACAGGGCTGTTCCGTGTTTGCTCACACAATCCACTGTCCCTAAGAAGCCTCAGGACTGAATAAGGAAGCAGCCTTTGTGAGTGCAACCCAGACCTGCTCATTCCAATTGACTAACTCTCAAATTCTTGCAGGCGTTTGGGAAAGAAGAGGTTTCCAGCTAACGTTCCTTACATTCATCATCAAGGTATCTGCACAACTGCACCGTGTGTGTGTGTGTGAGTGCCAACCAACAAGCCCACAAGAGCAAACCAGTTTCTCTCCTGTTTTATCCTATAGATTCTTACAAGGCCATGATGACCAGAACAAGGGCTGAGCATGTGGGAGAGCTACTATATTCCGGTCTGTAGTCTTCACCTGGTGACTTACTAAGTACAGCAAACACTACCACAGTCCTCCAGTCCAGCCTGGGGAACTCTGCAAGGAGCAAAATCCCTTCATAGCCAGAGAGACAGTCAAGCACAGCACAGTACAGGAGAAATGCAAACAAACCCAAGTGTTCAGGTGATTTGTGGTTTAGTTGCCAACAAGCCTGAGTCCTGGAGACATGAATAACATAATACAACAGGTAATATACACGGCTTCCCACCCCCAGGGTAATTTGTTGGTTGGCCCATGTTTGGGATGAACATCTAGCCTAGTCTCCTTCCTAAAAAAACTCTCCCAGATGCCAGGAAGGTCCTGCAGCCCCTATGCAAAATGAAGTGGACTAAACACAGCCCCTGGACTGCCCAGTCAGATGCACTGAACGTTGGCTGTTTGTCAGTAGCTTTTATTTCATTCTGCACCCTGAATGGGGGGAAAAAAGGGTTAAGAACTTCATGTGGGTTTTTTTGACAAAATGCCAGAGAATTTGCCTTAGCATTCTTGGCACCCTCTTTTAAAGGAAGAAAACACATACCCTATTTAGGCGGGAGATATTTTACCACAGTATATACAAATACATCGGACATGGTGCTGAGGGACAGGCTTTAGTAGTGGACCTAGCAATGTTAGCTCAGCAATTGGACTCAGGATTTTAAGGGTCTTTTGCAGCCTAAATGACTCTGGATTCTGTCTAAAGTAGAGTCTTTTGTAGCATTCATTGCAGTTAGGACCTTACATCACTTTGTATATTGGAGGGAAAAGCCTTTGGCATCCTCTGTGCCATTCGCATACTATGCTAGAGCCAGGACTCATTCACAGAAGGAAAGCAGAAGCAGTAAAGATACTGGTGGCTTGAAGGGGTTCCCAGTTCAGCAAAGGCAGTGAAATGGCTCTTCTCTGGGGTGCTAGCACTGGTTCTAGATTTCACTTCTCTATGGGGTTTGTCCCTCAGATTTGTCCCTTTTGTTCTGCCCTTACAAGGAGATTGCTGGGAGTCACCTCCTACAGCCTGGGACTGACTCCATCGCTGAAAGAGCTGCAGAAACAGAAAGCAGGACCTACCTCGTTTAGGAAAGCTAAGCTCCTAAAGGCAGTCAGATGTCTGTTACCACTTCCCAGTTACTCACATTTGCCCGGGAAGCACATACCTCTGTGTAGGCCTGTGTCACTTGCTCATAGAGGGTCTGGTGGTGGTGGATGGCCAGTTCCAGGTCTTGCATTTCTGAGGGCAGGCCTCCGTCACTGCACATTTTGCACCAGGCGTCCACACCTGAAAGGAACTGAATTCCAGGAGCCATGAGCAACAGCAGTGACACAGAACAGCATCTCATCAGCATCAGAACACTTCGTAGAGTGCCACGTATGTCTGCTGCAATGACTGAGAAAAACATAACAGTTACAAAGGAGTCCTTCCAAGCACTTTGAAATGGCACATTCCTGTCATCTCCTCAGTACTCAGGGGACACCTAGATCCAAAAGAATGTTTTCTCTTTCTTCTGGATTAAAAACAAATGCTCATTTAACCAGGCTCAGCAAATACCCATTCTGAAAGTCTTTGCATACCATGTAGGGAGGTCACAACATTGCATTCCAAACAGGGAGGCTGCAATATGTTTAGGAAAAAAACATCAGCACGAAGCACAAAAGGACAAAGTGACAGCTCCAGCTGTTTTTGGCATTGTCTCAGCTGTCAGTCAGTTACCTGGTTTTAACACCACTCATTTGGGCAACAGAAAACTCCCATTAGAACCACTGCTGACACGCATTTCAGCGGAAGGTGGACACTCTGTATTCAAGGAAGTTCCCAACCCAGGTCCAGCTCAGTGGGATTGCAAACAGGATGCCAAGGCTTTAACCCCCTGAGTCACACGTGTGCTCCTGGCCCAGGGCAGCAGTGATCAGATACCGTCACCATCTGATGACTGCTAAGCTGCCAGTGCAAAATGAGCTGCTGGTCTCGGTCCAATTCCCAGTGGGCAGGTATCCATGAAAAGGAAGGGAAAAAGAAAAAAGGCATTGCCATTGCAACTGATATGGTTTAGCACCTTGGTTGGAAGCCTTAACAGCCAGCCAGAAACTGAACACTTCGGGGAACAAAGGAGTGGAAAAAAATCTGTTTCTACTCTTAAAGGTCTCCAGAGGAGTGCTGATGCACTTTGGCAGAACAAATTGGGGAAGCTCTCCTGGGTGCTGCCTGTTCTGTAAAAGAAAAGGGGGATTTAATCTCTAAGGTTCCCACCCTGTTTTTCTTTTAAGAAGGACTTAGTTCAGTGACACAGCTCACATGTTCATATTTTGTCCATACTAACTGCCTAATGCCACCTCATTACTTCTCATTAATGTTTTCTCTTCCTCCATCTTTCTCTTAAACCAGCCTGCCATACTTTGGGCTATTTTTATAAAAAAGAACAGCTAATCATATAACAGATGCAGTGCACTGTAGGATGAAAGTATATTGCCACAAAACCACCCCAGGATCACGGCTTTATCCACTCCTGAAGTGTTCACCTGTGACTTGTTAGTAAAGCACTCACTTGCACCATGAATTGCTGTGAGATTCAAAGCAAAGAATTCCAATTCAACTCTGGCATCAGCATCCTTTTTTATTAGTACTGTAAAGCTATTCACCATGCTGCTGTGTAATCAAGACTATAAAATGTTTGCATTGTAAACACTTCAGTGCACAAAGATTCAGCGACAAAGATGAATTCCTAAACATTCATGTCTACCAAGAACAAATCTGTCAGGGACAACCGTGCTTTCTGTAAGACTAAAGGCAAGGATGGCATTGGTTTGACTTATGATCTGTTGACTCTGTTCAGATGAAATCCCCAAGCACCCCCGTATAAGGCTGAAGTCATCATATTTTGTGCCAAGGCAGTGGAATTCACATAATTTCCTATGCAGTTTAAGAGCACAGGGCTGAGATCAGTCCCTTTTGGGGCTGCTTCCGTGAACCTCTTGGTCAAAACAGTGAACAGACCTTTGCACCTTCTAGACCTGTGCTCCTGCTGCTGGAATCACACAGTTATGGCTCTTATCAAAACTGCAGAATTCTACCAGTTTTAGGAAAAGCTCTTACAGTCATGTAACTCCTCTATTGCCACATCCCCAGACTGTGATTTGCACAGCAGGTGGGAGCAGTCTCCAGAAGATCCGATGCATATAACCACATGCCCACCTTGTTGCCTTGCATCTCTCTGCTGTATATAGACAATGTCACATCAATTACCTTGGTAATTTTGCTTCTGCCACTGGCAGGAGCAGTTGGCATCATCTGATTTAATAGAGAGAGCAAGATTTTTTTTAAATGATTTTTGCAAACTGTTAGTTCATGCCATAGGACTATTGACTCGGGTATTTTGGAAAGCACTTCTGTTAAATTTTATTGTTTGTCACACACTGTGGCAGACACAGTTAGTTAAATGTAGTTAACTTAGTTAAATGTAACCTTCATGCTAGAAGCATACTCATATAAAAAAAATCACCACTTGAATGAATTGGAAAAAGTTGCATTTAAAATTGTAAATTACTAGCTGTTAGTTTGGAACAGGAGCCATTACTGTCCACTGGATACTCAGTAACATTTAAATTTAAAGCTTAAATTTATAGTTAGTCTATTGACTTGAATATCTCCTGTTGGGAACATAAACCCCACTTAAATGTTATTTGAAATAATAATTGTCCATAGTTTTAAAGGCTTCAGGAAAGATTGAGAAAAATTTCTCTCCAAAAATAAAGAAGTCCCAAGGATACCTTTGTGCCTCTGATCCAATCCAAACGTAACTTTAAAGTAATGACCCACACTTACTCCTGACTCACAGCCTATTCACCTAAGTTGCAAATTCTGTATATAGCTTCTATCAGGTAATAACACATTCTCAGACCACTTGTCACCAACTCTCCTCAGGGACTGCTACGCTGTGTCACGTGGTTGGCCCCAAAACACAGCTCAGACATTTTGTACTCCGTATTTCTCCACAGTTTTTGAACAGTCCTTCAGCTTGACAGGCCTTTGTGTGGAAGCTGCAGGATAACCAGGGTCGCTCTCCTAGGACCCAGAAAATTTAGAACAGAACTCTGCTGTGCTTTCATGCTCCAGAATGGCTGTGGGGAAAGACGGGAAGAAGGCCATGAAGCCACTTTCCTCAGTGACTTTTAATATCACTCAATACCCTGAATTTTTTTGTATGAGGCTAATTGTCTATTTCCTGTTGCTATTCCTGGAATTTCCCATGCAGAAGCTAGCTTGGTCTTCTGCCTGCATCTTATACACATCAACTGGCTTTTCCTTTTCCTCCTTTCATCCAATTTTTCCTGCCTTTTTTCTTTTCCTCTCTTTTTCATTTCCTTTTCCTCGTACAGAGGAGTTGAGGATGTGCTTAGACAGATTTGGGCAGAGATGAGAGATGAGAACAGAAGTCTTCCTGGCCGGGGAGTAAAGTAATATGAAACAAAAGGTCAGGGGTCATTTTTTTGAGAATCAGCACAAATGTCTAGTGTGTGCATCCAACACCTGCTACCTTAAACAGTAACTCTGCTTTGTGCGCCTCTGAGAGTAGGATTCTGACCCAGAGTTCACTGGTTGAGATCTCTCAGCTGACTGAAAGCGTTCATTTGTTCCTTCTGCCAGGATGTGTAGAGTGAACCCCTTATGAACAGCTCAGCACGCTTTCAGAGGTTACACCCAAGCAAGGGAGGACACCTGGCATGTGTGCTCCCCCCACCTGGCACCGAGGGAGCCGGGATCTCGGCTGGAGTAAACCAGCACAGTCCTCTTGAAATCACAGCGAGATAAAGCACGTTGTCCTGTGTTCTCTTGCTACTTTGAATAGCCTCAGACATACCTAAACATACAGAAGCAGATTCTCTTTTGCACTAGAATATCTCCATGTTAGCACTAGAAAGGAAGGGGAAAAGAAAAATAAAAGAAGAAAGAAAGAGGAAAGAAGGAAAAAAAAACCCCAATCAAGATATTTGTACCAAGTGAAATTATAGGACATTTGGGAAATGCCTCAACTGAATCTGCTGAATGGTACCCTGACCTGGTCACAGTGATTGTTTGGAGTTTAGTTTACTGGCTTTTGATCAGACATACGTGTTGAAGGATCCCTGGCTGGAGGCTAAGCTGGCAAGTTTTGTCTTTTTTTCTTTCTTCCTTTTTTTCCATTTTTAATCTTTTCTTTGCTGTTTTCTTGATGACGGCTTAGTATGTACAAATTGTGCTTAAATAATTAAAGAAGACATGTATGTGCACACACACACACACACACACACACGAAGAACAAAAAACTCAAAGAAAAATAATTTTTAAAAAGCTTTCATCCAGGAAACCATTCAGCCAAGTCGCACTCAACGTGCCACATGTATCTGCAATAAGAGCCAGGAAAGCAATGTGATTCTGAGGCACATGAAGACAGATGTGAGGTTCAATTCCCAGCAGGGTTGACTCAGCCTTTCATCCTTCCAAGCCAGACAAATTGTATTCTGTGCAGTTTTCTGTGTGGGGTCTTTAAGAAGAGACCTTGAAAAACAAGTTTCTTCCTGCTCAGCTTGCATGTTTTAGAGACCCTGGAGCTTTTCATAAATATCTGTCCCAAGCCAACAACCTCCTTGCAGGCTGGGGTGTGCCAAAGGCTGGAAGATTACAGACCTAACAGACTTGCTTCCTGTTGGCATCACCGAGAACTCCAATCGATAGGAAGGAATGAACAAAGGGACTGAGGCAGCTTATCACACTGGAGAGAAAGGCAATCTGCACATCAGATCAGTGCGAGGGAAGCGGGGACACGCTGGGGGAGGAATGGCTGGATCCACAACGAGACTGCCCTTACTCACGGAACAAAGGGAGAAAAACCAGATTCGATCTGCAACAAAGGAAATAGCGTGTTTAGCTACATCTTTGCTTCACTGGGTTTATCTGCATCTTTGCTTCATAGATTTAAACCCTATTTATTGTACATTAATGAAGCCTTGATTTGAGTTTCAAAAAACCAAACTGGGTGATGCCAAATAATAGCGTCACATTTTGCATGAATGTTTGACAGACAACAGACTGTTACAGACCAAATCTCAAATACCTCACTCTTTATACTATAGAGAGGTCAAATGACTAAATTATTAGCATTCAGGTCCTTGGTTTATCCTACCAGAGTTACTATGGCAGGGCTGAAATTTTAGTCCTGGCTCCTGGACACGCTGACACCCACATTTCTGTTTTTGCAGCAGTCTGAGTTCAGTTTTGCATCAGCTTTTATCTTCCACTGAATTTTCTCTTACTGCAAGTGAGGAGCAACTGCTGCCACAATTAGCAAATTCTACTGTGTTTTAGTAAAGTAAGAGGGGCTTCTGTCAGACACCACAGACTTCAGTTTGTTGTGAACAGGTGCCAAGGCAGGACTGGGTTTTTCAGACCCATCCATACAACTGTCAAGAAGAAAGACCCCAAGCTGAAAGTGACATTATTGTAGCCCTTTTTCAAGTTAAGGCTGAGGCATAATACCCACTTTGAGAGTATCAAAAAGGCAGGAAGACAAAAAAAAATATTCAGCTTTAGTTTTGCAGACAGTTCAATGTAGTTTTCTATTTTATTGCCTTTCATGCTGTACAATACCTCAGCAACTACTCATAAACAGCAAACCAGACTGAGACTTTGGAAAAATAGGGGATCACTCATTAAAAAAAAAAAGAGCAAAAAACTTCCCAGACCTAAACCACACAAGCAAGAAATGGCTAATTCATAATAACCCTTAAACATTTTCATTGTGACTATAGACTGGATATAAGTTCTTGTTTTGATTTTCCTTTATGAATACATGATGATTGACAATTATTAACAGGAAGATGACACCTGAACACTACGGTGCCTGCTGTAAGGAGATGAAAGTTTCTGTACTGGGCATCTCTGAGTGTCAGTCCCATCAGAGGCACTGACTGTGCTTCCATGAGTAAGTGCCCAGTAGGGTGAGTAATTGCTCTACGCTATGGCCTGTTGTCAATAGCAAACACAGACTAAAGTAAAATCCATCATCATTCTACAGTCAGGAACAAACAATAAGGAAAACCTTTACTCTTTGAGCTAACCTTTTCTATACATACGTTCTGGCTTAAGAGGCACAATTTCTGGCTTATTTTACAATTTCTTCTTCAGATGCTTCAGGGTCATTTAATAAATGTCAAGCACACCCACTTAGTATCTTTGATATTACTCACTTGGGAAAACAAGCACACAACAACACTGAAAGGAGCCACAAAGCAATGTTTGTCACTGGAAAATGAATGTAATCAACATATGATCAATGCTCAACCATCATCATTAGGTGGACCTGGTTTAGGTATAAAAAGAGCAGAAGGTTTATTCACTGACATACTTTAAATCTTTTCTAGCTATGAATTATGGAATCATTCTGGTAGTTGTTAAAGACACGAACCAGAGTTCAGGCACTTGGAAAGTTTTCTTGGATGTTCCCAGCTGTCTCTGAACCCTCTACTTACTGAGGTCTAGTAAAGTCTGGGGCCATGGAGAACACTGCAAGAGTAAGGGCTGGAATGAATTCTGTAGGTTTCTTTAACAATAATGCTCTTCGGCTCCTAGAAATTGTCTGCTGGTGTAGGTCCCTGTCCTATATGTGCACAAGAATGTGCACATAGCACATATACATTTGAGCGCAGATACATTTTCCTGACCATAAATCCCGAATTTATCCACAGCACTCCTGAAATATTAGGCAATAGAAATAAAGCAGCTTGTTGCTCCACCAGTACACTTCAGTTATGGTCAGATTCCTTCCCATTATTACGGTGACAACATAATTTCTTACCCACCAGGGAACATGGGCCTGTTTTGGGGTGGGAATGTTATTATTTGTTTTTGAGACACAGAGCCACTGGGAACAAGGCTCTCACCCTCAGTGCACACGAGCCAAAAGCCATCAAGTAATAATTGCAGCATCATCACCACCAACGCAGCAGTGGATCACTTTGGCACTCTCAAAAGCAACTCACCTGCTCAGCTTTCTGGTGGAAGACAGCAGACATGGCTAAGATGGTGCTGCGCTCATCCAGGGCTGCAGCAAAACTCTTCCACTCCTGATCCAGCTGGCTAGATATTTGTTTGATTTGCTGGGAAGCATAATGGCCTGCCTCGGAGAGCCTTGAAGCAACAGACATGATTCGATTGATGTTGACATAGGCATTCTGAAAATTAAAAAGCACACATAAATAAAGAGGAGGAAGGATTGTGACTACCCTCTGCCTTCATTACACATTCCAAACACCATCAGCTGGAGTAAAGCCAAGCAGTTCCGTGAGAGCAATCAAGCACCTGCTTAAATATGTGTGAATAGCAGGCATACTACCTTCCACTCTGAAAATGCATCCCTTTGGAATCCTTTTGCACATCTATGCCGTTATTTAACACTGTTATCTCCCCCTCTGTACTTGAATTCATTTATGTAAAACTAATTTGCCACACTTTGGCTATTTACTCACCTGTTAGGGTCTACTCATTGCTTCTATCTCCTTATTATTATTTCTGTTGCATTACTTCATATTTCTGGATGCTCTATCCATGTATTCATGAGTAAAATGTTTGCCTTCTGTCCTTTGAGAATTCTCTGATAATCCTTTATAGACATGCAGTGTCAACAAATGGAAAAGTCTTACAGAATTTAAAAGAGCTCATAAGGATATTCTATAGAAATGTAAGTGTTTCCATAGAAATGTCTATTACATTATAGCCTTCAGTTAAAATGTTATCTTTTTGCAGGCTATTTTAAGCTGTTCTCCAGCAGAGATATTATTTAACTTCACTCTGCATTTAGAAGGATTCAAAAAGCCTACTAAGGGGGTAATATTTTCTGTTCTTTCATAAGAATTTTCCATTACGGTTTTTATTCAGCCTTGAAGAAGTGCAAGAACAGTTTTTTCTCAAACTGAACTGTGGACAGCAATGTACTTGCATTACAATACCCCCGTTCTGCATAGGAACGTAGTGCTGAAAATAAACAGCCATCATGACAATGCCTAAGATGCACCATCAAAAGACAAATGACAGCTGTCTTGCAGATTTTTGGAATGTCATTCGATGTAAGCACTTTTCCTTTCTCTTTCCTCCTCAGCAGATGAAAGGAGTACCTCAGAATTTGAGATGTTTTGCTAATGTTGACTTACTGCTGCTTTCTTGTCTCACTGAAGCATTTCAAAAAGGCTTTAGGAATTTCTGAGAGTAGGATCTGTAAGACCCTTATGCACAAGGACAGGCGCAGCCCTGATGGTTTTAACAGCATTACTCATGGGCAAACAATAAATCAGAGATGGAAGTGTCTGTTGGAGCAGGATCTCATCATGGTGAGTGGGAGCACAATGTGGAAAGGTATCTGCCAATCCAAACATGAAACACAACAGAGCACTGCCAAGCCAGGCACAGGTCCAAACTAAGTTGTAAAGCAGGACAAAGTATGTCTGCAAAGTGTGTGGGATAACTATGAGGTACACTCATCATACCTGCAGGTGATAAAGGGGAAAAAGATGAGGTCACACCCCCTAAACCACTCTGCTCTCCCTGGTAGAACCATGACTGTGAAAGTTGTCCCATAAATAACACAGAGCTAAAGCAATACCCAGCCTCCAGTTTTATTTTTTTTTTGTCCTTTATCAGAAAGTCTTTTCTTAAAAATTGGATTCAGCTCAAAATTGTCAGATTAATTTTAAAGTATTTTTTTTTCCAGTACAATTAGAGGAACCGATCAAAACTGTTATGGAGTTTAAAGAATACTAAAAAAAAGATACTCTAATCTGAAATTTTAACCACCGGCCACAGTCAAACACTTCCTCGTGTCCCTCTAGGTTAGAATCTGGAATTCAGACTAAATATTTAAGCCTTTTTCCCAGAAAGTCTTTATGATAAAGCCTCAACCAAGATCATTTTGCAGTATTTCAGGTCAGTCCTGGTGGACAGCAATGTAGCATCACCGCACTGCTACAATACAGTTGCCAAAACCTGGATGAGCTGCGCCAAAATAAGACACGGAACTTCGCCATGCTTGAAGGAGAAGTTGCCAATAAGTTTTGATTTCATGTAAAAAATGGTTGCTTTCATCCTGATTTTATGTTTTATTCCCCTGCAGAATTATCTCGGCCGCTGCAATGCAAGGGGAAAACAGCTGTGAGTGCCTTGGTTCCACAGCTCCGGTGCATAGGCACCTTAACAAGCAGCAGGGTAAAGGGAAGATTACCTGAACCACAGCAGATGTTCTCAGAGGCTGTTTTTTAAGTCAGAGAGATGTATATATTTTTATGCCCATTGTATTTTTATACAGGGATGCGGATGATTTCTCTTTCCTATGTGAGAATTTTTCGTGGAAGAGTCCCCATGCACTAACTCCATGCCTTTTCCAGCAGAAGGCAAGGAGCAGTCTGGGAATCACCTGCCCACACCTCCACTCTTAGTGCACCAAGTGGAACCGGCTCAGGGAACTGAGACTCCTGAGCTCCCCCTGCTCATTCCTGAGAGATTCTGAGTGCCTGAGCCTTCCAGTCCAACACCACCTGGGATGTGCCCTTCTGTACAGATCCAACAGGCCATGCAACGGAGCTACCCCAGCTTCCTGGCACGTGCACCCTTCATCTCCGCTTTATTTGTCCCACCTCAGGGAAGCAGAGACACAGAAGTGGGGTTTGGACACACAAGCCTTGCCCAAGGTCTCAGAGAAAAACACGACACAGCTCAGATTTGGCTAAAGAACTGCGGCTCAGGACAGCACATCCTAACAGACATTTTACAATCTCAGGACCTTTAGCCAGTGTCACTATTATCAGAAGGAAAAAAAAAGGAATCTCTGGGAAAAACTGGAAAAGATGGGATTTCTGTTGCAGAATGAGACAGAATGCAGTATGGCTTCACAGTACTATATAATCTACTTTCAAGAGAAAAGCATTTAATTGACCAAAAGCCACAAAATGCAAGATATTTCTTTTCCACCTTGAAGAAGCACAAAATTGTTAAGCATCTTTTTTTTTCATCTTTATCTGCCAATGTGTAATGTTCTGAGAAAAATGAAAAATCTATACTGACAAAATTCAGCTGCTGACATTTCACAAAGTTAAACCTTCCTTTCCTTCTGGTTTGTTCACTTGTAAAAACAGAGCGAATTGAAAATTTTTCTGTCACTATTATATAGATCTTCTTATCTTAATATGAAATAAATTAAATAGAGCAACTAATGTCTGTGACTTTATTTTTCCTTTAGCCTCAGAAAAGCCACTATTTGAGGTGCATGGAGAGTCTCACTTTAAGCCTCATCTAAGGCCTCATCTTTCTTTCAAAACAGAGGTGCCCCCAAAGAGGACCACAAGGGATCACAGATTTATGGCTATATGGGGACCACAACAGGTCAAGCAATGAGAAAACAATGTACTAATGTATAGAAGTAAAAGCAATTCAGTTGACATTCTGTAGTCATGGCACTAGGATACACCAAAATTTTGGCTAATATGCATCCTTCATCATTGAAAAAACCTTAATTTTACATCTATTTGCAGACTTTCCAAAAGCACTCCCCATGTGAGTATTATTTTGTATTGACTTTATTCCAACTGTGAAACTTTAATCAAGAAAAACGGGGGTTTTTGCCTTCTAAAAATCACCGGTCTGGCAAACAAAATCAAAATTTCCCCGCACGTTCAGCTCGTTCAGTGCTTTGCAAGCGCACACACCCCTCTTTGTCCAGCAGTTCGCAGTCCACTCCTGCTGCCCAAGCGAGGCCTGAGCATGATCAGTCTGTGTCCCCCGCCAGTCCCCCAGGGCGAGCACAGCGCAGGGGAGAGCCCCCAGTCTCAGGACAAGCACTGACAGGAGCGCAGTCCCTATGGGGCAGTGACCTCCCACAGGCAAACACGGTCCTTCAGCCCCATCATCTCACAGGCGTCCTGGGAGACCTTCCCTCTTAATGAAACCCTCCAAGCCTGGCTGGAACAATACTTTCTCAGGATACGCTTATGAAGAGAATACCTTACACTCACAAAAGAAAAACGAGCAGTGAGAAGCACTAAATCTGCAAGGAATTTGGCCGCGTTCATCTCGTTTCCTAGAGAACTAGTTGAGATACTGTGATGGCAAGCAGCAAAGGTGGGCTGCTAGAGAAGGGCTCTGCAGATTAATTGAAGGCGAAATTTGATTGTTGAAGAGCTGTTCTTTAAAAAAAAAAAAGTAAAAATAACTAGTTTGCACTGTGTTACTGTGAGTTTAGAAACCATATGTGATACAAACCTAACATAAATCCAAAGCAAAATGTTTCAGTGACAAAAAAAAGTCACGAGATACCTTTAAGACCTTTAAGTTTCTATAACAAGGCTAATTACACGTAGCCTGTTGCAGAGTAACATGGGATGGCATTTTAGCTCAGCCTACAGGCAGAAAAATACCATTCATTCAAGAGAGACGTTGGGAATTTTCGGCAGACACTATTAGCCTGTACATTGTAATTGTAATGTGTTTGAAACATATTGTGAGTTCGGACAACATGGATCTCCACGTAGTGGAGACAGCGGGACGGGCAGCAGTGACACCACGGAACGCTGCCATTTTTATGGATCCCCCACAGAAAGGGGGAGCTGATTCTTCAAGGAGCTTAACACATCCAGGCATAAAAAAAGTCCAAGGAAAGGAAATGGCATGTATACCACATATCCAAGTGCATAGCTACAATCAGTTTGCTTTCTGCCACATGAAATACTGGGGTTTTGTTCTCTAGGGAATTTATTAGATTATTGATACTGCTCAAAAAAGGTCTGAGTTAAATATTCATGTTTGTGGAAAGTATTATTGCTTCAGGATAAACATTATACAGCTGTGATAAAGACCACCATAATTTATTTTGAAACTGAAGTGAAAACAAGCACTGCCTTGAATCACAGGAAAAAAAAATAATCTATGGTCCTTATTTGAAAGAAAATAGCACACTACAGTTTATTACCTCAAATATATGATTTCCCCACATCCCACATTGATCATTTAAAAGGAAGAAATATTATTGTAACAAACAGAGCAACAAATTGTTTTTCCAAGCAGGAGCTTTGGTCACAGCATGTCTATAGAGACGGATGGGAAGATCATGCGACAAAAGGCATGACCCAATAAACATTTGGAGTGTGTATTTTCCAGAGGAACTGAAGACAATATTTTAACTGTTATTAGTTATACAAGCCTTAAAGGGCACTAGGCACAGTGTAAGGAAAAAACCTCCAAACAACAAACACAATCAAAACAAAACACCTTAGAGGTTTTCAATCCCAATCGGATCCGACTTCCACTGAAGTTTGTAGGGTTTTCCCCCGCAAATTATACAGCCATCCACATATTCTCTCAATACCAATTTTAGTGTATTGACAGAACAAAACCCATAAGCCATAAACAACACCAAGCCTCACAACCAAAAAAAGTGCTTCAAGTTTTCATTATGTTGTTACTCAGATTTCTGACAGCTGAACTATTCTCAATCCAATAGCTGCCAGGACTGATGTATTGCATATAAAAGGATCCAGCTAAGTTATACACTACATTTCTACCAAAATCATAATTATAAAGCAAATTCCCAGGAAAAACTTTATAGTGTTATCTAGTTCACTCTCGAGGTCCAAAAACCAAAAAGATTTATATATATATGTAAAACCAACAACAGACAAAACCCGGCACCATTTAACCGGGTCTGAAAATTCATTCTGGACCCAACGTCCATGTCCTGAGCCCAAGGCATGTAAGCTAAATATCTGAGTTTTGCCATTGGCATGAGAGAGCTTAAAAACTCATCAGATATCAATCTGATATGAATTCAATGTTTGTTTTATCTTATTAAAACTTACTAGATTCTTAAGTTTTCAGACTTGTGTGGGTCACAGTACTCTACTTGGGACTGCAGGGTATTAATAACCCCTTCCTCTGGTAAAGAAACTGGAAAGGATTCCTGTCATTTTCTTTTTGCAGCCATGTGTTACATGAAGAGATTGGGAAATTCTGCACTATAAACACCAATGAGTACATACCTAATAGCAAATTCACCAGAACTACAGTTTTGTCTCTAACACCTTTCGCATTATGCTACTGAATCCTAATCCTTAACTCCACACGTATTTATCAGTGGGTAATTTAATGCAAGAATATTCTTGATGTGCAAAAGTAATTTATGTATATTAATATTGTAGGAGCAGAGCCTTTGGCAACAGATGGCAAGACAAAGAACATTTCTTCCTTTGAAACTGTACAGCACCTGTAACAGTGACCTAAACCTCCTCCTCTTCCTGCAATATAAGCATCATCAAATAATATTTACTAGTCATTTTCCAACAGAAACCATACGGCAGCACTGCACCGCCGTAAGAACAGCAGCTCCAGGTTAGTTCAAGTAGGTTATTACCCTTTTCCCACCGTTTTCCAATGTCCTTTCAGCTTGACACATCCCCACATCTGCTGTTGCAAAGATAGGAAGCCCAGCCCTCTGCATGCCAAGCACCCTGTTTAATTCTTCAGGCTACAAACTCACCTCACGTGCCAGCCTGTGCAATGCTGGCATTGAGATACCCCCTGGAAATGTTGTGCAGATGCATAACCCAAATACAGGCCTTTCAGCAACAGGGAAAGCCTGGAGAAACCTATTGGATCATGAGGAATTTCAAGCACTGAGTAAAGCCCTGATATTTCTCAAAAATACCACGGAGGCCTCATTTAGATTGGGATTAAAAAAAATAATTTAAAAAGGAAAAGACAAATACAGTCCTGAGTTGCATCTGTATCCTGAAATATTTCTAGAGTCTTTTTTAAACTGACTTTACCATGCTGCAGTAACAATACCACAACTCCTTATCTAATCCCTGTTTGACAGCTGAAATCTGTTGAAAAACTTCTTTTAAAAAGTTCCTAGTGAGAAAGCATATCACAAGAACTTTTAAAATGGAAAGTTGAATAAACTGTTCCCGTTTTCTTTATGAATTGATGTCGATCCAAAACTAAAGGGTGGACATCACCCCATCATCAGAGGAGATTCCAGGTCTAAAATTCAACTAAAGCTAAAAAAATAAACATATAAAAATTGTACTGCTCTATTTGATTTATATTCCTGTAGGGAGGATTATCTAAGAACATATGTAGCGTTTGGCGTATTTGTTACATTTTGGGGTTCCCATGTATGTTTCAATCCAATCAAATAGAGCAGAATGGGGTGCCATCCTTTACTGTCCTTGGGGACAGATGGCAGAAGACTGCAGGGAAATAATTTTTCTTCCATTAGGTGGACCATCCCTGCCACTTGTTACTGTTCTATTAATAGCAATGATCTCTTTCCAAGCTTAAGTTCCGGCTGTTTTAAGAAAATAATACCAGCCACGAAAAAAGGATAAAGGAAATTCTCCAGCCTGACCATTCTAATGGTGTTTTCTGAAGAATTATGGCCAGCTTTACATCTTTCATAAGCCAAATGAATTTTAATGTACTAATCTCCAGGCCGTGTTTACTTGTTAGGACTCTGAGAGCAGCAAGTGTTCAACAGAGACAGTGCTATCCCATATTTTGCTAGATGGCCCTGTGATGGCAAGCTGAACTCAGACGCCCAGAGCCTGGTTTTCAGTGCTTCTTTCAGATCTAATGACAATAAACACATTAATAGGCACCCTAAAGATTTCTCATGCCCCACTGTTACGCAATGCCCTCGTGGGGCAAAGCGTTTTAAGTGGGGAACAGCCAGCTAGGTGGGGACGGCGGATGGAATTCAGGTCAGCAAAGTCAATTACCTGGCCTGGAATTTGGCTGGAATACCAGGGTTAATGCCTGAGACCTTATGAAAGCGGTGTGTGGTGCGAAGAGCCTTGGGCAGTGAGGATTTCTTTCCCACATTTCAGACAGCTGCTCTCCGGACCCTCGTCCCTGAGCAGCACAGCACGTATGGCTCTCCAGTGACTTCCACCTCCAGCTTCGACATCACCCACCCCCTGTGAGGTCGCAGCCCACGCAGCTGCCCCTGAGCACGCACAGCATGAGGGGTTCACCTGCAGCAGCTGCATTGCTCAGGGCCAGCTTTGGCGTGGCTGCCAGAGAGGGCTCAGAGAGGGCTCATCTCTGCCCTGTGCAACTGCAGCACGGGCTATGCACGCGTTTTTTGTCGCCCACTGCAACAATCAAAACATCAATACACTCTGTCCTCATTTCTGTGCTGAAAGCAGGGCGGTTCCCAGAACCAACACCTTACACCTGGAAGGAATAAGAAAATGAGCAAAGTACTAATAAATGTATAATGATGTGGGTTTTGGTGGTTTTTTTAAAAAAGGTAAAATTAGTTGCATTCAAAAATTCTGACCAATTAACAACTGAAAAAGGCAGAATCCTACTGTGGCCACAGCTGACAGCTTGATTATTGCTTCTTTTTCAAGGTTTTGAGAAGTACCTTTGCAAGGTGTGGGGGGGATGCATAAATTATTAAGGTGCCACCTACAGCTCTCATTAGTTCCCCATCAAATAAATATCAGAAACTTGGAAAATATCGCATTTGCTCTCCCAAGTGTAAACAAACTCCACAGAACTGTGCTGCTCTTAAGTCAAGGAAATAATCATGTGCCAGTGTCTGGGTGGACAGAGCACCCCTCTGCTTTCCAGACCAAGGGCTGCTGCCCCAGCCCAGCCCGACCTTTTTTATGTCCCCTGTCACAGCTCCACAGAGCTCTCTGAGCTGGAGGTGGCCTCCTGTGCTGGCCCTTTACTCACTCGTGTGCTGCTCTCAGAGTACCCTCAACTCACCATGGAGTTCATGGCAAAGTGGTTGTGCTGGGTCTGCAGGTCAAGGGCGTGTTGGTAGCTCACACCGATCTCCGTGTGACTCTGCAGGAACAACTCCTTGTTGTGGCTGATCCAGTCGAACATCTAGAAGTATTCACACAGGATAAAAGGGGAAAAAGGAGTTAGAGAAGGATGGAAACAATAAGGGACAGTGCAAAATATAAAAGCCCTGTTCTGCAATATGTGCAACACAGACAAAATCACCTCATCTCTGCTCCTCGTTAAAATAAGCTGTTGTTGAGCAATAGAAGCATTGAACTTATCACCGTATTTCGTTATTAACACAACGACAGGCCAGGAAAAATAATTCATAAAGCATGTTCCTCAGGAAGCTGATCCCACAGTCTTTTCCTATAAGTAATGGGAATTTCATATATAGAAAGATGGCAGCAGAGGAACTATAATCGAGGATTGCTTCACTGCCCAAAGATCTAGCAGTTCATAAAGCACCTTTAATCCACAAACAGACCAAAACTTCCATAAATATTATGGATGCAATTTTCTCAACTCCCTTTCTTTTGCATCTGAGCGTAAAGTTTCCAAATGTTACATTCAAATAGCCAGCTGACTTCCTACACTTATATTTCCCAGATCTTTCCAATTCCAAAGACATAACCCAGTCCATCTTCCACTTGTTATTTTTGGGAATGAAGAGAGAAAAAGAAAAAAAGTATTTTATTAATATCTATAAAGAACACACATTTCAACTTCTTCCACTTCCAAGTGTATTTCCAAGGAAAATGGATAGTTCAGTACTTCAGACAGAGATAGAGATACATGGAATAAAGCTGATGAAACTCATTCCTTATTTTGAAGCACATTAACATGGCATTTCAATCTGCAGCACGTTCATTCATTATAAGCTGTCAGAAGTCAGCTAGGAGATAGAGTGTTTATGTTTTGGCTTGTTCTGTGTTGTGTTAAAGACAAAACCTTTCATTCTTTACTCCTGACTACAGCTCTGCAGGCAACCACAACCTCAGATTTCCTCTTTTCTGCAAACATTTTTGATGCAGAATCCCTTCAAACCATGTTCCCTCAACTCCATCTCAGCAAGCTGGGGAACTGTCCATTAACAAGGTCTCTTTCATAATAAAACACCCTAACTCATTAACTCATTACAAGAAAAGAAAAACTAATTAGAGGCAGCAGAGCTCAGGTCAGTCCTTGGCGTTAGAGAAAGTGTTTTAGGGTGGAAAGGCAGTGATGCAGCTTCTAAGTAACCACCTTATGGTCCCAGAATCAGATCCTTGTTATAACAGTTACATGTCTTCCAGTAAAGAGCTGGTTTGTTCTTTAGCCCTGAATAACAATTTTTGACCTGTGACAGCTGAAAAACACTCAGAGCCCAACGCTCAGGCCCTGGATGTTGCCGTAGCTGCCCGGGGTCAGTTCCCCATTCCCTGTAGGGATGGAGCTCCCGAGAGGAGGGAAAAGGCCCTGGAAGGGTCACCTGTGACTCGTGCAGTAAAAACAACATTTCATGCTGAGCACCCCGTTCAGCATTGGAGTGCACTGCTTTATGCAGGGGATTTGCAAAAATAATATTGAATATCACTTTCAACGAAAGGCAAATAAACACTGCAACTGTCACCAGACACACTACGCTGACCTGGTCCCAAAAATCTGTCACATATACCCGACTTCTTAACCTTTTATGTATGAAAGCACACTTGCAACTACAGAGTCTACACTAGCTTGTATTTTGTGTCGATAAACAGTCCTAGAGGCCAAATTTGGTTCAAGTAACAAAGATGCAAGCCCAAAGTAATACCAATGACACGACTACTTTCTCATTTGTACCCACGGAGCTACCAGGCCTAGCACCGTTTTCCCAGGAAACAGAATTTTTGCAAGAATGAGGTCGGGGGTTTCAAACACTACGGCCGATTAAACAGAACAGAAGAACCTATGACACCTGAAGAGACACCTAAAGCTTCCTCACTGGATTCCTTTTTCTCGCTTCATGAAGATTTAACAAGCAATATTAGCACAAAATAATTCGCCACATTTGCGGTCTTAGAGGAAAAAAAAACAGAAAAAAAAAAAAAAACAAAAAAGAAGAAAAAAAGAAAAGCCATAAAGCTAATAAAGAAAAGCAAATTCCATAACAGCAAAGTTCATGTCCCAATAACAAGATTTTATGTCTCTGATGAGAGACCAACAGAGATTTCTTGTAAGTAGATATACGTTTGATGTGAACATTTTTTAATGTTTTAAACAATCTAAAGACATTCAGGAAGAAGAAAACTGGCAGCAATCCACTAAAAATAAACAGTAAATTTAATATTTTATGCTCAGCAAAGCCGAATCAGGATCTTTTTAAGACACGTAATTTAAACAAGTAATCTATTGTTCTGTGGATAGGGAGCATTTCCTCCATCTAAGCTATACACATATTGTTGGATGAGAATCCAGCTTAAGTCAAACCATGTTTCTGCCTTCCAAAATAAAATAAACTATCAGGAAAAAGAAAGGAAATTTAAGATATGATTAATGATTTTTGGCTTTTTTTTAAATCAACTGAAATAGACAACAACAGTTTGAAGGATGTCCTTCAGGGATTTGAGGACCAGGCCCTGCTGATGAAGTCTGTGCCACCTTTAAAACAGCATGGTTTTTAAACCTCTGTCCATGGACAATAGCAGATTTTGAAAGAGACTCAGTTTCAGTTTAGACCTTGACTCTTTCTGTAATACTATTCCTAAAAAATTACTTTGGTTTCAGCTGGCCTATGCCTGTGGCAAATTATCCCCTATCAATACGATCTGGAGTCTTGTCCCGACTCTCTCACATCTCACACACAAGCCCAGAGAATGAAGAGTTGTGTGTTCTGTGAGATTTAGAGGTTTTGGTGGATCCAGCAGGATGCCTCAGAACAAGGGCAGAGTGAAAAAGAGGCAGATTCACCGCGGTCTAAAGCACGGTTACCGATGCCTTTGCTCTGGGAACACTTGGGCTGTTCCTGAGCCTTACTGAGTAACAAGCAGTATTTACAATGACTCTCGCCGCACAGAGCAACCAGGGCTTTGCAAGACTGCCTGACACGCCTGCCTTAGGCACTGCATCGGTGTGTCTGGGATACCCAAACGAGCTCCTGCCGCACTGGTGCCTCTGCGTGGCACAGACCCACGCCGTGCAGCACTGCTGGCCTGGCCCTCGGAACAGCACAGCCTGCGCTCACGACTGCTTGGATTTATCTACACTCGTTTTGTCTCCAGGGCTGGTTCCTTCAGAGACTTCTCAAGCATTTCGGCTCAAAGCCTGCTTAGCTGTGGACATTTTCCCTAGTACCCAGAAGAGAGCACTGGGAGTCTGGCATCGTGAAAGACTTTGTATTTTCATCCTCCTAATCAAGGTTGCATGGAAACAGTAAGTATTACACAGTCCCACAGGTCAGGAGATTTCTTTAACAATCATGGTATTTAAACAAATAAATAGCTAAAAGTGGGGTCTTATTTGCTTCTGAGATTTAATGGATTGTGTTTTCAAACTCTATTCTTTGACCACAAAGTCTAAAAGAGACTTTAAAAAACCTTCTCATAATAACAGGCCTCAAAGTTGAGGCTCTGGAGATACCAGCTGTCGGGTGACTGACTGGTGATGCTGCTGTGAGCGTTTGCAGAGTGTGACTGGGAGGTTTCAATGCGAAGGTCTGTCACCATTGTCTGGCCTGGCCCATATTACTAGCGATATTTCCTGAAAGCTTTCAAGTTAAACTTGTTTTCCACATGAGAATCCCTGATGCTTCCTGTGTTCCTGAAGTGAGTGTGCTGCCTAGTTTGTTTAATTAAAACACACCATTACGGATGTGAACGTGGCAGAGACCCAACAATTGCTGTTCCACTCAGCCCTGCGAGGACCGCCCCAGCTTCAAGGGGATAACTTGGGCTCCTGCAAAAATGTTCAAGATGCTTTGACAAGTTAATTTCCCTGTCAAAGGAGTGAGTTTTTAATACAGTAAATATCAAAGTCGGGCAAACGTGCCCTGTGAGAGCAGCTTAAACCAGATACAGCATCTCAGCAAACTGAGACTTCCTGTGTCATTCTAACGTTGCTACACGGCACTGTATCCACTGATCTCACACCTTTCTTGAATAAGACTGTCTTAGAAAACCCAGCCAGTGATTACCATAAAATTAATGGATCTTAAATTATTGCTGTGCCTTACTTCTTAGATGGAGCTATGATGACTGCCAGTGACTTAATTCTTCTCTTAAGCTTTCTGATCATTCCTGAAGTCCTGAATTCACAGCAAAAAGCAGCACAAAATAACAAAGATTGGACATTATATCACTGAAAACAGATGAACCAGACGTCATCGATGTCTCCAGCCTGGCACTTCTCCACATTGCTGTAGATAATCTGGAGACCAGTTAAGTAGTTCAGAGGTTTCCAGTGACTGAGATGCTGGGGAGAAGGGTTAAGCACACTTTAAACAGAAGATAAACTCCAACGTGATTATCTCATGCAGTCCTATTTCTAACAAAACATAAAGCAAATTGAATGCATATGCTGAAGAATGTTAAGTGCTACATTTAATTAAGGAAATTAGTCTTTTACGAGAGAGTCAGAAGAACTAAGAATGATCCGAAGGGTCTCTGCCCAGTGCTTTGCTGAAGCCTCACTGTCATTAGTGATCATACATGCACCAGTAATTATTATACATGTGGTCTTGAGGCCACTTCACCCGAGATTAGGGTATCAGATCATATCTCCAGCATCAGTCCCGCTGGCAAAAGTGAGCTCTTAACCTCATGTTTTGTCATCATAGTTGATGAGTTACTAGAAAATCCAGGTTAAGTGTCAGACCAAACAGCGAGTCTCAAGCTGGTCATGAGTAAGTCCTGCAGAGGGAGAATGTGACTCCATCCTTCCCCTGGATTTGTAACATCTGGCAGGCTAGGGAGTACAGGGTGAGAACAGCTGTTTGAGAACAGAGAAGAAACACACGGATATGGAACAGCATGTATGCAGCCTGTGCACAGTCCAGCCCTCCCTCAGATTAAATGAGATTTATAACATCATTTCAGATAAAAACCTCTGCTCTCTGGCTTTTGTCAGAGCTCGCTGCGGAGCATTAGCACTGGATTCTGGAAGAGTGGTGCAGAGCACCACAGGATGATGTGCCCAGCACAGAGCTGGCAGCACACCCTATGCCAAGTGGCATTGATGGGAGGATTACAGCCTTTGTGGATTTGGCAGCCAGTGAACTGAGTATGTTTATTAATGAAATTGTTTATACATGCTGAAAATAATAAATCCCAAATCTATTGAACACTATACTAGGGCTGGAATTAATTATGAACCAGCTTGTAGTAAATCATCTTCTCTGTAAGTTCTGAGCCATAAATATCAAACTCATATGGTTAATTAAGGGCAGAATGATAACCATTATAACCACACCGTCTCGAAGAACAATATAGGATACATATAAAGAAAATTATCCCAAAGGGACATACAGATCAAGTCCAATCACTGCTTTTGGCAGTTAACCACAGTATAAAATTTCCTTTCATAAAGGGATGAAGTTCCACCTGAAACTAGTGAAGTGCTACAGCTCAGCTTGTCCTGTGAGAACCAGTTCCAGAAACCTTCTGCTCCTGTTACTGAACTCATCATATACTCTGTGACCTAAATAAAACTCACATCCAGTTTACACACGTTTACTCTGAGGTCAACATTGTCCTTTAAGTTAAAAAATTTCTTCTCCCTGGTATTTAACATTTTCCAGTGTGGACCAGGCAGGTTCATTGTCTCTCCTGCTGTTTGTTTTACTAGAGCCCAATATTTTTAGCTCTTCTTAAAATACACAGCCTCTCCCTGTGCTTGTTTTAGTTCATGGATATCTTTCAGTCCCAACGAAGTTCCTAGTAGGACTTCGTGGAATGTGGATTTTTTTTTTCTGTTGGAAATACACCAGCTGACATCATCTAGGATAACGGGTGCAGTGCTTCTGGCATCAGCTTTAGAAAAGAAGACACAAGAATGGAAGAGTGACATGGACTGGATCAACATCAGTCCCTTCTGCTTTACCTCACTATCTTTTCTCTTGGTAGCCTCCTGCATAAATAGTGACAAAACCCACTAGTGTTTACTGGATTTGTTCTGAAGAGAACAACTCAGGTGATGTTCCAAATAAGAGCAAGTTCAAGAGCACTCAGGAAAAATATGAGGCAGGATCTCAAAATAAACTCCTGTAGTCTCACATGTAATGCACCAGGCATAAATGCATTCTCCCACTATGCCTCCATATGCTGCTAACAAAGAAAAATCTAAATGTGGTAATCTAAAAGAATGTCCCACCTGCAGCTGAGGAGAGGATAGATCACTAATTATATGCCAGATGAAATCTCTATTAGATTAGTGCTTTTCAATCTCTTCCAATTTGTGGACACCATAAAATTTTTCTAAGCAAGTGCTATAGCCAATTAAAGCCTTCAGGCAATAAATCTGTTTTACCAAATACCTCTACCAAGTTGGTATTTAATATCCATGACCCACAAGTTGGGAATGCTGGAGATAAGCATACATTGCTTATTAAAGTGAGGTCCATATAAGAGTCCACATGCATTTTGGGTTTTCAAAAATGTCCAGCCAGTGTTCAACTGAGTAATCTACAACAGAAGGTGTAAAGTTCCACTCTGAGAACATCTACAGCTAAGCAAGTTCATTTTCATATGTTTCCACAATATAAACAAAATAATAACACACATAGAACAGTAACTGCCAGAGTCCCCCTCTTGAGGTTTGCAAAGTTTCCAGCTACAAGGCCTACTCCTATCTCATTAAGGGAGTTCAAGTATTCACAACAACTCAATTAAACAAAAATCAAGCCATACTTCTTACATCCTCTGCAATTGAATTTAGCCAGTACTTGAACAAAAAATAATACTGTGCAACAGATTTGTGGTACACACAGCACGCTGACCTGCAAGGGCCTGATCCAGGGAAGATTTATATGTGAGCTATCTTTTTAAAAGACAATCAAGAAAGTCCCCCAGTGCCTCCAGACTAGAATCAGAACTACAGTCTAATTGGGGCCAGGCATATGTAGGTCACCTGCACCTCTGGGAAAGGCCAACACAAGTACAACACCCCTGTGAAGGAGCACATGAGAAATGCCAACAGTCTAAAGAATCAGGACATTTACCCGGAATACAGAAAAATCCCTCCACTCAAGACTGAGCTGAATTCAGAGGAACAGAGGGCTGATTCTGGCTGTCCAGACTAGCTATCCCTAAGGGATAAGAAGCCAGAAACAAAGACCCAGCAGGTAGAACAGGGGCCCTCATGAATCAGAGCCTGTCCCATAGCCCCTGAGGACTGATAGTAACCAGGTTTAACCAAGAGATCATCTCGTGTTCTGGTGATAAAACAAGTCCAAGCTTGAGCTATGAAGTCAAAGAGCAGGTCAGGATCAGGTTCAGCGAGGGCAGCCGGGCTCAGGCACAGCTGCACAGGGATGAGGAAGGTCCCAGGTGATGCCACAGAAGCAGTTGATGGAGCACTGAGTGGCTCAGCAGGGCTCAGGTTGGTCAGGGCCATCAATGCCCAGCAGTGCTCAGAGTCACTGACCCCGGGCTCGGTTTGTGAAGGGTCACCAGGAAAATGGATCCTCTCAGGCAGGACTGTCCTGGCCCCAGGATAAATTTTGTGCTTAGAGAAAACTTCGATAGCAAGTTTTGTTTTTTTTCATGAATCAACAAATGCGATGAAAACTGCTTCAACACAAAAAAACCCAGTCCCAATCTGCTGTAATTCCTGTCGCCACCTCATAAATACGGCCTTAACAAAATCAAATTACTTGTAGCTTTAAAATAGAACTCTGCATACGTCCAAATGCTTTGCTAAGCCAGGGCCTAAATACAACGTTGTGTTTGTTTTTGTGTTGGTCTCTTGTTTACAGATGGTGATGGACAAGCCAATACTTGTGCCAGATCTTTCCTTTTCACATGTGGTCGGCGCGGGCCACAGCCAGGATGGATTGGGGTCATTCCAACGAGGCCAATTTACACCAGCTGAAGACTCAGACCCACAGCTGTATTTGTGTAACCTCAATGCCGCACGAACACAGTTTCTCCATTATAAATATCTGTGTATATGATTCATAGAGTACAGTAAGTTTAAGCTGCAGCACATTAAATTATTCCAGACAATGAGCCCAAGTGTCAGCCCACTAGAAAATTAGCGAGATGTGTGACGTGACCAATAGCTTTGTATTTCTATCAGAGCACCATTTCCACCATACTCACACTGAATGTTCCTGCTAAATGCCAGAGTATTTTTTGTATGTTTTTTTCCCTGACAGATATCAAGCCACAGCCATGCACAAAGTAAGGCGTGTGATTCCTGTAATGCTGAATAGAGAAGCAAGAATTTTATCATTGAAGGTGGGAGAAAATTCCAGGTCCTGAACACATAAACCTGACTAATGATATCTGGGTGTATTTTGTATGTCTGTGTTGTTTGCTTGCTTTTTGAAATATCGCCCCTTTCCAGCACACCTAGCAACATCACTCAGGCATTCCTGGAAAGGATTTTCTGTTCCTTAAAATGGAAATGGCCTTTCCTGGGCACAGATCATCTACAGAGGACTACTTGCTGTCTAAGTGCAAATTAATTAATTGGCTGGATAGGAAATGTAATACTAGAAGATATAAATAGACAACAGTCTTGTGAATGGAAAACACCGTGTAAATTATGAAACTATCACAGTGGGTCCCCAGATTTCATTTTCAGAAGAAATTTTCATTCAGTTGAAAATGCTGTAGAAGTTTGGTGACTTTATTACAGACCCTGGTCCCATTCTTGGCTGAACGTGTGACGTTCCGGTCACTCCAAATCGCTGCCACGAGAAACAAAACCAGCCAGACAGATGTTTACTGTTTTGTAGTGGAATTGTGGCATTTCCCTTGTCAAACCCACTCATGCCTGAGACCCAGAGATACAGCTGTGGTGCAATCATAAGTTAAAACTCCTGACATGACAGAGCACTTTGTGGCCGGGGCTGAGATCTCTGCACAGAGGGAAAGCAGAGGATATCAGCTCTCTGCTGGATTTTGGGGTGCCCAGCCGTCCCTACCCCTGTGCCCTGGCTGTTTCCCCATCCCATGAATCAACCAGTTCAGTGTTTTCCCTAGATGTTGGCAAACCTGGGAGCTGGGATGGCAGAGTCCGCACCTGGTGAGGTGGCATGGGTGGCACCGGGTCTCGCTGCCCCCTCAGCGTCCCCCTGGAGTTCATGAGGTGTCCTGTCAGGAGCTCCTGAGCCACCCCCACTGGTTCCTGCCAGCTCTGGCACCAGGGGAGGCCCCAGTGGGGAGAAGCAGCACACACCAGGGCCTGAGCAGGGTGCCAAAACACCCGTCAGCGGAGAACACCTGGATACCAGGTGTTAGGGAAATACAATGACAGCTGCTGAGGGCTACAGACACTCTGGGGGACAGTGAGTGGCTCACGCCAGGCCAGGGACTCTAAAGAGCAGCAGCTGAAAAAATTTAAGAATCAGAGAATAACTGCAACAGCAGCAGAAAGAAATTTATGCAAATATTATGCATGACATCCCCTGCCCATCAGCCCATCAAAAAAAAAATAAAATTTGATGGACTGGGTATAGACCAAGACAAAAATTAAAAGTAGGTGTTTATGGCATTATGTCCTGCTTTCTCCTTTGAACACCCAAATCAAGATCAGAAGTTTGTAGGGATTAGCATTAAACTGAGCAAAATTCCTCAGCTCAAGACTGGTTTGTTTGCAACACCTCTTCAGCACCTGTGTAGCACACAAGGCATCCAGGACTTTGATACCAAATAATACAAAGGGCCTTGCAAGACATGAAGATTCAAGAAAATATTTCTGAACTAGTTTCCATAATGTGCATGATATGTAAGAAGAAAAGTCAGTGACTGGGTTTAAATTGACTCTGATACTTCTGGAAATGATCCACAGACCTTGTTGCTGGGTTCTCCTCTTAAACCATCACCAGCTCCTGAGGAGGCAACCTCTCAGCTGCACACCCACCTTTATCTGCTCCCTATAAATAGATATGAAGGATAATTTAAGATACACTTTTAAGACCCCAAGCTCTGCCAAGTGTGAACCACTGAAAGCATTTCAGCCAGGCCAGGAAGACATTGATTTAGAAATAATCACATGGCTACATCTGAAAGATGCTGCACAATAAGTCTGTGAACCTCATGCACAGTTTAATTACATTATTTCCTGACAGCTAGTCTCTTATCACCTCACCTTCTCGAGGATCAAAGTAATAAATCCTAAAAAGCAGCTTTCTTCCCCTTTTCTGTATGTGCCTCTCTCTTTTTTCTAGGTGTGTGGGCTTCGTTGCCCTTTAGAGCATTTGGGTCTTCATTAGATAAAGCAGAATTTCGTGGCTAAAATACGGTATAATCATTCTTTAAAATGAGGTTTGAGTCTGTATTCAGATGCCAAAGCAGTTTCTTGTGCCGTACTGATCAGGAGAGCATTCCTGTGCCTCCCAGCGGTGCCAAGCTGGAGATGCTGAAACAGCCTCGAAATGCTCCCTATCAAAATTGGCGAGCAAAAGAAAGAGGAAATTTCTGCAAATGCAAAAATACTCCATCAGAACATACTGCCTCCGATTATTTTTGGACCCATTTTAAGGTTCATGGAGGAAGCAAGAGGAATAGTAACCGTGTCTCCAGCGTCGGCAGCAGGAAACCACGAATGGCAGAGCACACCGTGTTCCAGTCCCAGCAGCGCCGGAGCCGCTTCCTTACGGTCAGGAGCGCACGGACCGCGGGGCGGCTGCTGCCAGAGCCTGGGAACACAGAGCAGGAACTACGCCACCGCTTGGTTAGTGCTCTGCCCTCCTGCACTGAAAGGTCGGGAGCGTGGGGATGACCCAGGGTAGCCCCCGATGCCGTCACTGTGCCACAGGGCACACTCCGCACGGAGGGAACGCGCCAGTGCTCCCATCCACTGGCACCGCTTCACCTCCCCAGCGAACAGATCAGCTCCAGTTCACGTTCAGGTGCCGTGGAGGCAACATATTTAGCTGGCGGCAAAAGGAAAAAAAAACAACCACCAGATATGGCAGCACAGGACAGAATGAATTAATAAAGAAAGAGGGAAAGCACTAAGATATCTATTTTACACATCAGATCGGGACTCCTGCTGCACGACAGGCTTCCTGTGTGACAGGAGGCGAGGCAGTTACCCCCTGCGGTTTTTAATTCCCAATTTTTAGCTTTGAACTTTGCATGCTTTGTACTTTCATTTTGCTGCTCCAAAGCCAATCCAGATCAACAGAAATCAGTGTCTGGCAGATGATTGCCCTTCATGATGGGCAGCTGTCCACATCTGAAAAATCAGTACAAATGCCTTCAAAAGACTCCAGTGCGCTTTGCTTCTGGAGTCTGAACTCGGGTCATGAAGTGATAAGGGAGGAAGTTTGCACCCTCAGAGCTGCCAAACCAGCACCACACTAATTGCAGGAGAAACAGAAATGTCAATGGAAGGCTCCAAAAGGGGTCCTGCCCCTCTCACCATAGGGGAAGAAATGATGGTTGCAGCAGTGGTAGGTGACATTCACCACTAGAATAACATCCACAAGGAGGAGGATTTCTGAAATATATTTACCCTCTTCCCTGTATTGCTCTGCTCAGCAGGCAAGGCAATCCCACACTTCCTCAAACCAGATGGCAAAACAGGGCTTGTAGCTGCTTTCAGTTGTAGGAGCAGGACAAAGCACTTGGTGTGTACTTGTGACTCTGTCCTGTGGTTATTAGCTTTGTCCCCAAGCTCTCTACTGATGGATGGAAAGGCAGAAAAGCAAACGTTCGCAATGCTATGGATACACAGGGAAAGACCCCCTGAGGTCTTGACTGATAAATGGGAAAGTAGCAGGATACGAGCTTGACACAGTGAAAGCTCCTTTGGAACATCACTAATAATGAAGACTTCTTGCTTTTACAGTCCAATTAGCAGAAATGAGCTCTGTTTGTGTTTTAAGAAAACTTGAAAACTTCTATAATGATCTCCTGATCTTGCAAATCTGGGTTTCTTTTTCCTACAGGTACCAAGAACAGGATCTTATTAAGCGTGACCAGCAATGGTCAAAGTAATGAACACTTCCCACAGAGCTCACCATGATTACTTCCCACTCCGGCAACTCTTCACTTTAGATTGGGGGCAACAAATTGTGGATGGCATTAACAACCTGTCAAAAGCTGACTTCATATTAAACAGAGCAGATGTCAGCTCGCTGCATCTTTAATTCAGAGCTACAGCCTGCAAAGACTGCAAGTCCCAGCGTGCAGGTTCCTGAACTGAGAGATACAGGCTACGCAGGATTCATCTTCCTCCTAAAGAGGGAGGGGTTTGCAAGTAATTTATCCGTATAGATGCTGAAGAGGATTTACCCCAACAGTTCCCCAATGGTTCCTTTGTGTCCATGACTAGGTGAGGGAAATTGCAGATTTGACACAGTTTAGCTGCCTCTCTCAGAGCCTTCCAAAATGGAAGGTGCTGATCCCACCAGGAAATCTCTTTAGCACATGACATGTATACTCACAGCATCACAAAGAGCTGTCAACACACTCTGTGCACAACCACCCCTCGTTATAACATTTTTTCTGCTTCTAGGCCAACTTTGTTCTTTTGTTTGCTTTATTTAAAAAAAAAAAGAAAATCCTGAGACCAGGTAAACCCAGTAATTTGGGAAATCCATGAACCGAAGCCCTGTTATGCTACCACTGAACTTCAGAAAAAACTCAGTAAAGATGCATTCAGAGCATCAGTCAGTTCAGCTGCATTGAACACCTCATCGTGGCTTACCCACGACAGAGAGCACTGATGTGCTTCAAGACAAAGCAGGAGCAGCACTCATTAGCAAGAATTCAATTATTTTAAAATGCAAGGAAATGAAGGAAAAGAAACACGACAAAGAACACATTTGAATAAACATTGAAGATTAATGAAAAGCTGCTACAATAGAGTTATTGCTACATGCTTTCAATTCTCACTTGTTTTTTAGAGACTCCTTTGTTCTAAGATGTGTGAAGTAATTAAACACAAGTCATTAGAGCTGGCACAGGTTCATTTGGGGCAGTAAAGAGATTTTTAGGGATGGATGTACAGTTTCCCTCTTTGATATGAACTTCCTGTGTTGATCCTTTTGCTTGATCAGTGCTATCAGAAAAGTCTTCCTCAAAACAGCAGAAGCAAAGCAGAATATTTGCAGTACTGTACTAAAGCAACCCAAATCATGTGTGGATATATATCTATATTCACTAGGAATGATTCCATACCCTTACTTCTCCAGGGGCCTTTTACAACTGCAAATCTGTCTTTCTTTGCTGGAAACAACCAATACCACAGTCAAATTCAGGACCTTATTATGCTAAAAGCCATACAAACAAGCCCTTAACTATTGTTTATGCACCCAGTTCAGCCTCAGTTTGAGCCTCCTTTCCATATCACCTACACAGTCATCTTCCCAGCATTCTAAGATCTGATACAGTAAGATGGTGTCTGCCAGTTCAACAATTTAGGAACTTCTCTGCACCTGTTTTCTGTGGTCTGCCTGGTATTACAAATCGTGTCAGAGCAAACACTTCAGGTTGAACATGGGGCCTGTCCTCTCTGTTGTTCTGGTTTCAGAGTGGGCTTAAGTACAAAGGACGGGATGAGATGACCTTCTATTCACATGGCAGTTTATTTAGGCTAATAGCTGACTCTCCTTCACAACACTGGCATCCAAAGTCTGATTTTATGAACAGTTGTCTACTGAGAATCTCTGTAGCCAAAAAAAAAGGTACCATATGCTAAGGGAAACTTCAGATTATAAAAGAAAGCAATTTTTCACTGGCAATATGTGAGGGAAGATGCCAGATTTGGAAATAAGGTTTCCAGAGAGAACAGACACTATGTGCTCAAGAGTCCATCGCATGAGAAGAGACAAAGATGCTAAGGCAACTTAAAATACTCAGACTAAATGTTCCTCTTGAGCAATGTCTACTCCAGATCCATAAATGTAGATATCTGTATATTTCTTCTACGTGACAAAAATAAGAATCAATTTTGTCAGGAACACTTTCAAAGCTTGTTGTTCTTGTATTAGGATTTTTTCAAGCCCTGGCAAATCAGGCTGCCCATGATGCTGAAAATGTGCACCAACACACCTGGAATACTGGGGCAGGGGCATCAGCACAGATAGAGGGAACCACGGTCCTGTCACCATAAGTGGGTGGCAGTGCCTAATCCTGTGCCATCAGCAGGGCTGGAGTCACAGCCAGGAACTGGTACCAGAGCATGATACACCCTCTGGCTCACTCAGTGCCTGTCACGGGGAGCTCTCACAGACACCCTGAGTCCTTCACTGATTTCAATAGAAGCTGACACTGTCTCTGCTTTACAGGGCCAGGTGTCTGTCTTATTAGCAGACAACTCAGGGATACTTCAAGCATCAAAATGCAGTCAGATCAGGAATACTAGCCTGAAACTGAGTGGTTTCACCCCATGAATAGGGAAGCAGATGCTTTGGGCTGAGAGTGTTAGGTACCGACAACATATTGGTACTCTGAGAACTCTTTTTCTGACACTCTGGGTAAGAGATTTCATTTATGCTCAGTGGTAAATTCTTGGTCACTCTTCTTACAAAGCTCTCTGCAAACACAGGCCTGTTCACAAACACAGACCGCCTTTCCCAGTCAGTATCTGTACACCAAGGCCCTGCCCTTTCTCTGCACAGACATTTGGAATGGGCTGAGGATAAAAGAAACATGCTGAAATGAGCCTCACTTGGAGCCTCAGTCAAATGGCTCTGCAGAAGACACTAAGCTCATTGACTCCTGTTATTGCAGAAGTCTTACAGAGCTTACCCCAGGACTAACAACACCCCCCGTGCTCAAAATCTCCAGGAAAGCTCCTTACTGCAATGCTCACTTACTGTGCTGTTGTGATATCCATGGTAGAAGTACTTAGTTGGGAAATCCAGGGCATGCTGAGTTCTGCACACCAATGTGGTATTCACGTAACTTAAATGAAATCTAAATCCTATACAAAAATCCATGACTAATCCATGATTATTATGCCTGTATGATTATTACTGTTAAATACCATTCATTCAGTAACAAATCCTTTCACAGTGAGACAGCACATAGGGCATATATACTTCTCCCTGATGTGAGGCATTAAGGATGTGTTCTCATTATTAATCTTGATTCTCGTTTTGTACCCTCTTAAGAGGCTTCCTGCCTCCTCCCCAGTCGTAGTCAACCACCTCCCCAGAACTCACTCGTTTTCTATTCGTTTCACATATGACAGCTCCCTCTATCAGCTTCTCATTACTCTCCTCACTGCCTTCCCATTCTCAATCCCTGGGACGCATCCCTCTTACAGTAACTTCTAAGCCAAGAATTCACATGAAATCTTGGAGGCAACTGGATATATGGCACGTAGCACAGATCAAAGAAACCAAGTGCTTCCAGCAGTGAAAGAAGAGAAGGGAAATGTTCCTTCACTAAGTGGATTTTATCTTAGTTAGAGGAGTCTGTCCCAGGTGCTGTGCCTGTTGGCATTATCCAAATCCTTAAGGGTTAATCTGACACATTGCAAACAGGAAAACCCTATCATCTGTTTGTGTATCACCTCCAGGGTCTCTTGACACTCTTAAAGGAAGGAAAATTAGAGGTGATGAAGAATGTAGAAGAAAGTGAAGATGTTGCTGATCTTTTTAGTCTTTCTTGTGCTGCTTTTCCAGAAAGTCAGCTAAGACCCATTTCTGGAAAATGCTTCCCCACATATCACTTGACTAAAGGAGCAGCTACAATTGCTCTGCTTAATGGATTGTAGTAAAATAAACTGCCTCCTATTAGCAAGAAGAATCATATCATCAGATTTGTAATGCATTTTATTACAGGACATACAGCATCAGAATTTTTAAGTGCAATATGAGAAGTAATGTATGAAACAGCTAAAGTGGGTTTCATACAAATGTGCTGATGGTTTTCCTTCACTCAAACATGAAGATATCAGTGTTTCTTTCTTAAAGTCATCTTTTCTCACCCAAACCACAGCATAAATTTCAAAGCCATCTTGCATCTTTTTACACCAAGGGTAGCTTGCAGGGTATTCCCTCCTTCTGAGGAACATGAACCTTTGGCAGGTGTAATACCCAAAAACAGTGTGAGGGTGGTTCAGAGACTCAGATTATATACTTCGTGGCTACTCTTCTCCCTCACTGACTTTGCTGTGGAGTTGGAGCTTCCCTATATTTTTCTAGACTTACTCTGTCTGGTGTTAAGTGACACTCTAAACCAGGAACTCCTAGATTTCGCCGGGCACTTCAGAGTGGGTATATTGTTAGTTAATGGGTATATTGTGCTTCTGCAGAAAATCAGTAGGAGTCTTCCCAATCCTTTCATTAGGATTGGAATAGGACACTGGACAGAAGTCCAGTACAGACAACATATCTGTGATTTTCCTCCATGAGAAACCAAATGGCACATTATTTATTTCACTATATGGGGGCTATTTAATAGCACCTACCCCACAGAATCACACATCAGCTCCCTTATTTAAGGAGACCTGACCGAGAAGGAGGCCTGAAGCAGGCGTGAGAAAGGACGGTCTCACTGCCCACACTGCACAGGGAGCAGGATGCAGGAGAATTGCTGCAGCTGTTATTGCACTCCATTTACCCGGGAATCATTTTGCTGATAGCCCACTCCAAACTTCTCTTGCGTCTGGGAACTCTGCACTGTTAATCACATGCCAATCACTCTTGCACTCACTGCAATTCTGGGCTGATCACATCAGCGGGGGAATGGGAGCTACAGCTGCCAGCGGGGTATGAGCTGCGAGCCATCCCTGCTTCCCGCTCCCTCCCACTGCCGAGCAGCAGCACCACGGCAGCCCCGGCAGCCAGCACAGCTTCCCGCAGCCTGCTCCACGGGGAAAATCACAGGCAGAGCCGTGTTTTTCAAAGGGAAGCTTTGGTATACACGAGGCAGTTGGTTTTGACTGCAAGCTTGCTACTTCACTGCTCCTTGAAGACTAGATGTGGCCTGTGGTTTGCCACTAGACTTTCTACAAAGCTGGCCTGATCCAAATAAAATGTTTCTCCTACCGCAAACTTCCAGTGAAATTCACTTGTGGCATTTTCTAACTACCATTGCCATCGTTTGGAGTTTGCCTGTGCGTAGTGGGCTCTGTAGGAAGTGAGGAAGCAGAAGGGGAGGTGAGGACAGAGACCGTGCAAAGCCCCTCTGCCTCCCGTCGGGGCCGACCCCAGTGGTACCAGAGCAGCCTCCTCTTTGCTCTGCTGTGACACGTTCACAGGGCAGACCCTCAGTTCAGTCCAGCTGGTGACTATAATGTTTATACTCAACGCGGACAACGTTGATTACATCATGATAGTTTTTCATTCACATGCATGCCAGGGTAGTAAAACTGATATGGAACCAACCCAGAATGATGTGGAAATTCCTACAAAAGTCAAATTGGGTGCCAGTTACAAATGATTTCCAGAAAAGCTGGAAAGTACAGAGTGTAAGAATAATTTTTTGTCTTTTTTTGGTATTTATTCAAGTGCAAAACATGTGGACTCTTGCCCAAACTATTCTCCCTGTCCAGATTTCAACTGACCAATTATCATTTCTCAGATAGTTCTAATAGTTGGATCTACGCAGATCATGGAGTTTTTGTTTCAAACAATATTCAGTTTAGACTGAGCTACATTTTTTTAATGTTACTGGTGGCTAAAAATATTATCCCGGTTATGCAGTAAAAACACAGCGAAGCCTCAGTTCTAGTTTCAAAATTACATCTATGTACATACATATTTCTATCTTGGTTGGTGAGGAATACATTTGTTGAACAGTGAGGGTCAGGGCTATGCCAGGAGCTGAAATGTGTTATTTATCAGCAGATCGTTGCAGTCAGCACTGCACAGCATGTGAACTTCCTCACACCCCTCTGCCAAAGCTCCCCACATGGCTGACCTGCCTGCTGACTCGAGCTTCAAGGAGCTTCCAGTCTCCATCTGGGAATTCAATCTCCCTGCACTGCTTCTGCCTATGTGATAGCCCCACTCTTCCCTTCCCTTGGCCCCAGGACAGGAAAGTAAAATCCTACAGGCCTGACTTGGAGACAGAGTTTCTCCACAGACTGCTCTGCTCTCTCCCACTGATTCGAGTGGGAGAAGCCCAGGCTGCGACTGCCACCCATTCCACTTATTTGCCAATAATATGAGTTGTTCAGCACACAACTATGCAGATCTCTCTAAGTTCTAATACCTGTAATTTGAATAATTTGTGTGTCAGGGCAGTGGCTGCCATTTCTAGATAGAGGGGATCTATAGGAGGGAAGGAACTGAACTGATCTGCTCGGAACATCTGAGGTATTTTAATACCACGCGGTTCAAAAATTAACCTACCTTAAAACACTGTGTGTTTTTAGTTCTTGTGGCCCCCCCTTTTTTTTTTTCTATCCCAGTTTTAAGAACTTTTCAGGCATATGGTTCCAGAGGCAAACAGTCTCTCTTCTGTGGGAACTGAGAGCCGTGCCCTTGGTACAAAGCCATTACTAAAGATGCAAATCTTGTTCTGATTTCCTAGGAACAGGAAACTGAAAATGTTCTGTGAGATAACAGTTAGGAGGATTTAAACTACAAACTTCCCATACACTCCAAGAAGTGCAAACAATAATCCTAGGGAATCAAACCCTGAAATCATTCTTCTTTAGGTGCTGTGACAAGTGGATAAATATATTCATAAGCTTAGTAAAAGAAACTTGAAAAAAAGCCTGATTCTCATGCTAACGTCTAGTAAATATACTCATTGTGACACAGAAAATCAGATTAATTTTCACCCAAAGTGACACAGACAAGCTCCTCCTGGATATCATTATGTCTGCTACATCCAACAATTAGCTCAGTGAATCTGGTTTACAAGTCACGTGAAGTACATCCGCAGACAACATGAGGTTTACACCTGTGATGAACACCTCATGTTGCCACTTACAGATGAAATGGCCACAGTGGCCTTGCAACAGTGTCCTGTTTAAGGTATGAAAGGAAAAGATTATTCCCTACCTTCTCAGCATCTTGCTCAAACAGCCGGAGTTGAAAGCACTGGTCCAGTTTCAACTTGCGGACATGCCACATCTGATGCAAGTGTTGCCGGGTGGAATGCAGCTTGTCTAGAAGGCTGGTGATCTTTGGCACAAGACTTTGAAAATCTGCACTTCCAGGAATGCAGTTCCTACCAGAAAAACCATCACTGGATCTTATGCATTGTAACAACCTCTGACCCTCACGATCCAGTTCTTCCACAGGAGCTTTAATCACTTTTTTCTTAAGCTGTGTGTGCTCATCAATCAGCCTCCTCGAGCCCTCAACATCAACTGGAAACTCCTTCCTAGCCAACATTTCCTGTAGATCCTCCAGCCTTGATAATAAATGGATAGCACTGTTGAAGAACTCTTCCAACGAGACACGCAACTCTATCCATTCATCGTGGTTGTAATCCAAGGACCCTTCAAACTCATCCGTCAGTTGAGAAGGATCTACAAGTTTTGCCAGGCCTTCAACAGACACCATACTTGTCTAAGGAAGGGAAAAGGACAGCATTTTAATCAGTGACCATCTAATCAGAAACAACAGTGCAATCCATAAAGCAATGGTGGTGCACAAAGCCACTATTTTCCTCATCAATACGTAATTGAAGGAGCATTGTAAAAGATGTGGAGGACTATGTTTAATTTTGATGAATTAATTGGATAGAAAACTTTGCCATTAATGGCCTTGATTTACTTATTTATTTAAAGACATGATATTTACTGGAGTAATGTCTATCTTTTCCAGCTGGCCTGACTGTCAGTAATGAGAATGCTTCTGCCACAGATTACATCAACCCAGCGGGACACTGGAGACTCCTTCCTGCAGCTGTTGGATATCTGGGCATGGTTGTTCACTGCACAGGTATATGGTGTTATGGGGATTCTGCTTCCTGTGTTACCCCCCTGAGAGTGGCTACACACAACCAAAATTTTAGGCGTATGGACTGAAGCAGGTATTGCAACCTGCCAAAACACAGAACGGGCTGGTTTTTTTCCTCCAGATTATTCCAGCTGGCTTCAGCCATGGGCAGATCTCTTCCATAATAACAATTCCTAATTTAATTAAGCCAAAATCGATGTAAAAGTGAAATGTTATTGAAGTGTTAACAAGGAGAGTTTATTGCCAATAGAAAGTGCTGCTCATGAATCATACACAATCAATGAGAGATGGTTTTAATTCATTCAGACACAGTAATTGGTGATAGAGAAAAACACTGGGTGTCTGGAAAGCAGATTACAGTTTAAGGATGCAACACCTGATAGTTGTTCCCCTTTGTTTTAGACAAATGACTTTTTTCCTGAAATATGAGCATAGGGTTTCATATGTAACTAGAGATTTTCTGTGCTGGCATGTTAACAGCCAAGCTGGCAGCCCTTAAAGGCCTGTGATGTTCACCAGTGACTGCACATCTATTCCCTAAAGATCAGGCCTCTAAAGAATGTCAGAGTTCGTGCTCTTCAGAATCAGAGGAACCCAATAACCACAGCAATCTTGTAAAAGTCATCTACAAAGAAAGCCACCTAAAGTCCTGACCATTATCCTGAATTATGTCCAAAAGAGCAGGCTGACCACTGGTTTAAACTCAATAACAGGGTTTTGCTTCCAATTTGTATCTACCCAAAAATATCAGGCATTCTGCAATTTATTAAAATTGGGACAGTATTGAACTTATGCTCAGGAGAAAGACTATTTTAAAACTTTCTTGCATTATTTCTTGCTTTGGGGAAAGGAGAGGACAGTGGGAAAAACTAACAAACAATGGGAAGGTAAGTTTATAGCTTCAGAGGTTCTTCAGATTTTTAAGCCTCTTGACCTGGACAATGACCCTTTGAAGATAATTCAATTTAACAGTTTAACTGCCTGCCAGGAAAATACTTCTCCTGGTGGTTAACACTTGGGCATCCCCCTGCAGTGTGTCAAGCTCATGGAAGTACTGCTGTAATGATGGTCAGAATTTGACACAATGAGAGAGCAGAAAGGCTTTTCACTTCACAAATTTCTGCAGAAATTTTCTTTATTCAGGTTTCATTTTTTAAGGAGTTCTTGAAACTGTAATGAAAACAATCTTAGGCAGGCAGGAGGTAACTGTCTCCCAAGTGTCACCCGTCCTTCTTTTAGAAATCACTTTTAAAAGTGTTGTTGACTATTTAGACCCTTTCAATAGGAGAAAGAAAATCATCTTGAAGGCACCTCTGAATTAATGCTAACTAAGCTGCCTGGTCCACTCCTCAAAGTGCCGGAAAGCTTTGGAGTCCACACACATCAACCCCTTTTCTTTGTGTGAAGATCTGTGGGCATGCTTCACTCTGCACTGGGACACAGAAACACTCTGCTGGAGTCTCACCACACAAAATCCAAATCCTGAGGCTGCACTAAGGGTCCTGCAGTGTCCTGGCACACACATAATGCTTCCATTAAGCTCAAAAGAGAAATCTGGCCTTAACACTGACACTGGTTACTGCCGAGTTTGTGGATGGGGTAATTCAGCAGAGACTTCCCTTGCTTTGCACTGCAGTGTGTTCCTGCCAAGGCCCTGTGTTTGATCCCGGCTCTGGGAAATCACCGTGGCAGTTCAGTCCAGGGAAGGCACCTGTGAGCTGCCCCACATAAATCAAATAAATGTGGGTCATACTGAACTGGTGGGCCTGTTTGATACTCAGTTCTTAGGAGAGCACGAGCTGCCCAAGAGCCTGAGCTTACTGATAAGCGGCAGCATCCACAGGCATCGTTTAGAAGTTCCTGGACTGTGGTGTATATATTTCAGGGTGGACCACAACTTAGGAAATCTTGGCATCGTGGAACTGAAGGGCTCAAACCATTCTACAATTCTGAGTGTCTGCAGGCGGTCCAACACAGAGGGAAAGCACTGACAATCCTCCCCTGGTCCAAAATTTTGTGACCCATTACAGACTCCCACGTGAACAAGCCCGGCAGACAGACTAAGGCTCAAAGGCACACACAAAATTAAAACACCCCTCATGTGTGCCAGCACGTACAGCAAATGAGTCCAGAGCTTTAACATAATACAGACTCAGAGCTGTAACTGTGAGGAATAGCTTGATCACAGTTTACTCTTTACTATCATCCCGCCAACTCCACAGAGTAAAAAGCTTCCAGAAAGCATTAATTAATTTTTAAAATAAACAAATGTTCTAAAAATATATATTTGAACTCTGTTACTTTACTTCTAGGCTTTGAAGCTTAAGGAAGACATTGTTTTTGTTTACTGAAGCACTGGAGGATTGAAATTCAGTGTTGGATACACGTGCACATCCTGTCTTTTCTTGGGCTGCTATGAAACTGCCCCTCAGTGCCCATATATATTTTAAACAGGAGCTCCAAATCCCCCAAACTATTCCATTACTGGTCTCTGCACAGGCTCCCTCCCGCTCCAGGTTCTTCTGTACCCTCACATCTGCCTTCTCCTCCCCACTGCCCTGACCCCTGTCGTTCCCCACAGGCAGCATTGCCAATCTCACTGCCCTGTGACAGCGGCTGCCTCTGCCAGGAGCAGGGACTTCAGGAGGGTGAGGGATCTCTGGAGGCAGCAAACCCATGCTGGAGACAGCCTTGCTTTTGAAGGGAAATAGGGGATAGCATATGGGATAGCAAGTGGAAGTTATTTTGATGGCTGAGTCCCTCAAAAGCAGCCAAGGAATGTAAAGAGTTACTTAATCAATGCAAAATCTAAAAGTAGACTATGTTTTGTGAGACAGGGGAGAAAAATGTACATATACTTAAGGTAATAATGTATAATTGTATGATAATAATGTAAAAGTGTAACACCAATCTAATTCCCCCTCGCAATTCAAGAGTGCTTTCAAGAACAGGTTGAAAATAAGGATATATTTCTATCACACTGACTTCAACAAATCTTAAATACATACTTAAATACCGTCTTCCATTGCAGTAAACATTAAGAGCTATAGCCAAAATCTCTGCTGAGTTCCAGAGATGCAAAATCTGAGTGTCTCTCTGAAATTAATGGCTTGGTAAGGCAGCCAACAATATAATTGTTTCTCAGTGAATCAGAAAAAAACAACACATGACTAAGTCGTGGCTGGGCACGATTGAAGTATAAGCACTTCAGCACTTCGTGCATCTGAGCTTTGCCACTGTTCAGGTAGGAAGCTGAAATTCACAGGAGACTGAAGTGCCCTAAGGGAACACAGCTGGTTTGTCTTCATCAGTGACAAAGGTGGTAAAATTCCCTTTAACTTTGCTACTGTTGTATACTGGTTACTCCTCAAAGGACCTGCCCGAGGCACCTTATCATTCGCATGAGTTGGTAATGTTACCCCTGAATTGTAAATATCAATTAAATGAAAGAGGTGACAATATATAGAGGTGACAATTTAGTAAGTGTCTTTTATTTTAAATAAGTAACTATGTGAAGCTGGGTAGAGGGCAACTAACAGACCCACACATTTGCATCTGAAGAACTTTGTCTTTAGCATTTTGACTGATTGGGTGTCTGGTTTTTTTCCAAAGAGAAACAAAGGAAAGACTTAAGGCAACACCACAGAAAATAAATACCACCAAAAAAACCCAAAAACTCAGCAAAATGAACTATGTGAACCTCTGAGAAAAAGAATCCAGCTTATTCCACCAGTGTACTCAGAGGACAACCTGATGCCAGGGCATCAGCTCACTCCTGCCAAGAGTCCTTGGATGTATTTTTCTCTTTCAATCACAGAACTTAGCAATGATTTTTCACCTGAAGAAGAGTTCTTATCAGAGACAGTGCTTTACCATACATTTCTGTGTGGCTCTCACCTCGAAGATGAACTTGGAACTGCCGAAGTTTGTTTTCTGCTTCTGCCAGAAATTATCAGGTTTTATAATCAGGGCAACATGAATCTCAGCAGGAAAGGCTTCTTGAAGGGTTTTTAGGAGAGGCTTGATCAAATCCCATTTGGATCCCCTCATATCGATAATAACAGTGAATCCTCGTTTACAAACATCTTCGCTGTAAGAATAAAAGCATATCATGATAATTAATATTGTGGAAAGTCACACCAAGATTTAACTTTGTTGTTAGCGTTCAGTGCTTCGGAGCAAAGCAAGGGATGCTATACTTCAAAATAAAAGACAAAAGATAGTACAGCATAAAGGCGATATGAAAGGTTATATTTGTTTTACTATAACCTAAGTCACCTGTCATTCAAGTGTCCATATTGCAGTTTAATTTCTAATTTGCCAGACACGTGTAATGCAGATTTTCACTAAAGCCATACATACTTTCATACAATTGAAAACGGACTCAAACATATCTGTATAGAAGCTCTTTATGTGTGCATACAGCGGATTCTGCTCTCAACATACTGAACTCAATCCAGAGCCAAAGGTCCTGTGCCTTAACGTTACTGGCCACTTGTAAATTTGGATGCCTTCATTTTCAGAGGTCCTTTTAAGGACTTTCTTTAAAAGTGTCATTTCCAGAGAAGTGCCTGGAAATCATTCCCTAACAGGCAAGTCCTTTTGACTCAGCATGTGCACTGTTATCACTGGGTCCCTTTTCCCTCCCGACTGATCTTCCAAATGCTGTTGGACCTTTTTCCATCTCCAGTCAGATTGTTCTGCCAGCCTGTGCTCGTCCCTTCTCAGATGTGACGGACAGATATCTGGCCTGGTCCCTGGCAATGCATGTAGCCCAACAACAACAGAATATTAGCTTGCAAGAACATCAGCTTGCAAGAACATCTTCCCTTTTTCCTCAGGAGATGAGAGGAGAAAGAATAAAAGGACATGTTGATTCAAGCACCAAATCTGGGCATCTTTCAGCGTAGCTTTTTAAGGGACGCAGTAGTACTTGCCCTCAGAAAAAGAGGCATGGCTCAAAAGTGTCATCATCCATCTGTAGCATCCAACGTTTGATGAGATTTAGGAAGTGTCTACTCCTCTGATTGACCAGCTAATATATCTGCCTTGCTTGGTGTCGAAGTCTTGAGAGCTACGGTGTCTGCTTTAGGCCACAAACTCCTGCACAAAATGCAGAAGTCCCCATTCCCAGTAATATTATTGATAAGGTAAAGGAGTAAAATTCATTTGTGATGCACTAAAGATGACAGAATGGTCTACACTGATCTAGTTTTACTATTTTTTAAGGTGGAATGGTAGTCACAGCCTTTTTCACTGGAAGGGAATCTACTAGAAGAAAGAAAGTGTGGAAAGGAGAAAGGAGGCTGAAAACAGAAGGAACAATAGAGAAAAGAGAGAAACATGGCAAAACATGAACATATTTTGTATAATGAACACAACAGTGAAGTACAGAACAAGAAATGCTCTTTAATCCATGAATATAGAACTGTTGACCTTTCTGCAAACTTAGTATCAACATAAATGGGATCAATACTGTGGACATAGAGGCATATGTAAGATAATTTAAAATAGCAACTGTTGATGTCACTGGAATGAAGCCAAAATATGCTGAGGATGGACATTATTATGTACAGGTACAATGCAGAAATTGTAAGGCTGTTTAACCTTCACACAAATACTCTCTGCACAAACACACAGGATGATTTTCACCACACTCTAACTTCCTAAAACACTCTTTCTGCTAATAAGGTGCTTGTCCTACATATTTAACTGAAAACAGTTCTATAAAGCTTACAACTAGGATTCTGGGCTGTAACAAGGGCAGGGATATTCTTCACAGGAGGCACACTGGATTAATGTAAGTTAAGAGAGTTCACTAACATGAACAGTCTCAGCTTAGTGAACAGTCAAAGACAACAAGCTCAGTCCTCTGCCCTAACGTTCTTGGCATACCCAAAGCACACAGGATACAAGAGTCAGTGCAAAGAAAAACTAGGGATACCAGGCACTTCCAAGCACTGTCAGGAATATAGGGCTTTTTATTCCCCTTTTACCTACTGCTGAAAGGTCAGACATCTGATCCTTCCATAACCATTGCCAAAAAAGGCTGTAAAGGAAGCTTTGTTGGTGGTGCTGCTGCCTCTTGGCTTTTGGAACAAGAGCTGAGACAAGAAATCAAATCAGAAAGGGATGAATAGAAGGCGTTTTGTGTTTTGTGTTATTTCTCTTGCAAAGCTTTATAGGGTCTTCAGGAACTCCTGCCAAGTCACTGATCCCTGTTATACTGAGCCGGCTTTTCCAAGGATCTCTTTTTCTTCAAACACTTGACAAAGAGACCCCAGAGCCACACAGGCACATGGAGAGCCCCAACAGCACAGCAGCAACAGGTAAGTGCAATCTCTCTTTTCTGACATAAATAGACAAATGCACAACCACAGCATGGCACAGCCCATATTAGCTCCGTTCCAATCCCCATGGCCGCTGCCAACCTGAGAACTCCCCAAATCTGATCTAAACCAGTAAGTGAATACTTACTGGTGAACAACATAAACCCCTGTTTCAGTAAGCAGAACAGGAATGTCCTGAGGGACTGAAGTCTTCTGTTTATGAACCTGAACTAAAGCCCGAGACCCAAACAGATCCAAAACCAAACCCTGACCCCAGCTTTGAGCATAGGCAGTGTGATACCATTACAAACCACCATGAGCAGAACTTCAGCCTGCATTGAGACAGATATTCCAGGTGGGAGATAAGACCTGTAACTGTGGGCTGAATGTTTACAGCCTCTCCAGGCCTGGGAGGTGCAGAGAAGCAGTGCAGGGATCAGACAGTACTTCCACCCATTCCCACCAGCACATCATGCCTAAGCATGTGTGCGTGGAAAAAACACTCCACAACAGCCCAAACCCCTGATTTCAGGGTTTGGGAGACTTCACAGCATGTTTTCAGGGGAAGAAGAAAGGGCAATGATTCCCAGCTTTTCCTAGTGGACACAGGGAGAAAAAAACCCCACTGATCCTGCAGAGCAGGCTGGGACATCAGCCCAGGGCAGGGATCAAGGTGTTTCCTGATTCTTGTTCTTGAACAAATATTTATTTGCTACCAGCACTACCCACGCTCCTTGCAACTAGCCCAGATTTCCAACAAGCTTACTACATTTTCATGTATGAAATTGATAGGAAACAGGGATGGGGAATGAGGAAAGGAAGAAGAATAATCATGGATTTCTTTTGTTCAAAACAGATCAACCTGTAACAACTCTTTCACTAATAATACAAAACTCCAAACAATACTCTTAATTACAAAGAGGATTTCCCAGCTTCATTCATCACATAAGCGTGTAAATTCCTGTATGAAGTAAGTGCAAAGATGGGCACCTCTTTTCAATTCTTGTGCAGGAAATGGACAAATGGATGATATTTATCCTTGTGAGAAAATCTAGCTCTGTTTCAAGAGTGTTGCTCACATTCTTGCAGAGGTAGTTCTGCTTGCAAAACTTTAATGTGATGAGTGGTACGAACCCGTAACAAGACCTGTGGGTCTGTAACCTTGTCTACACAACTTGACCTCCTCAGCACAGGGATAACTCCAATTCTTCTGACTCTTTCCAGAAAATTAGCGCCTGATTTTTCAACCTGACTGTCAAAAGCTATTATTTAATAGTATTTAAACTGTTGCAAGATGGAAATCTATCTGCTCATTATTTCTGCTTTCAGCTGCTGAGCTTGCTGTGGAGAAGGTGCCTTTGAGAGCACCTGCACTGTACAAACAGGTAGCCTGGCACTAATCAGGTACTGATATCTCAGAGAAACAAGTGGGAGATAAGAAGATGATTTAGATTGTGACCTCTTCAGGGCATCTGCCATGCTGTGTTTGCTTAAGGAGCCTGCCTTAGTGGCGGCCTCCAGCTGTCTATACTCATACTACAGTCTTAGGCTGTCTGGAATGAGTTCCAGTAATTTACTTTTCAGGGCACCATAGATGCAAATCCAGGGAATTAAAAATAATGGGTAATAATGGTCTGCAAACCCAGAAATGAACACGTATGTGAAAGAACAGATTTACATAAATGCAGGGACACCTCAAAGCCAACTTAATTTAAAAAAACCCAAAAACAATCCAACTAAGAATAGGCCAAAATTTAAGCTGCATATCCAAATATTTGCAGTTATTGATAGGGTCCTAGAAGAGCTGCTCTCGTGTAGACATAATGAAGCACTGATAAACTCTGCTGAGGCAATCTGTGAACGTTAGTCATCTCTGACAGGCACTCATTCTTCTTCAGTTCCCTCAGCGTGGATCAAGGAAATGACCCGAGGTTCCTTTTGAATAGTCTAGCCATGCCTATTAACTTTATTGCTTAAAAGCAACAACTCAAACCCTTCCTAATTTAGCAATTGATCGGGAAAAGCATCAGTAGCAATCAAGCTCCCTCCACATTGTCCAAGCAAGACATGCCTCGCTCCCGGCTCCCAAGATGCTACATCAATACCTATCTATTACGCACAAGTAATCACTTTACTATGGCAATTAATGTTGATTGTGGTGCTTCATTTTTTCCGGTATTGATATTTGACCAGAAACTGGAAAAAACGCTCAGATCAAGGCATTTGGACAATCCATCAGCCTTTTGGCTGCGCTCATCTGGACTAAATTTGCAACGGTGAGCACAAAATAGTTGACAATTGATATGCCATTTCAGTCGCTGCACTGCTTTTAAGAAAAGACAAAGACCAGCTTCTAAGTTTAATAAAAACACCCTAGAATATTTGTGAAAACAGTACTTGTGATCTAAATTTAAAAAAAAAAAAGGGCATAAAATTGAAACTCAGAAGCAGATGTGATAATTTTGTCAAAATAAATGCCTCTATTTTGGTTTCTAGGGTACTTTCATAAGGTTATTTTCTCAAATTTCCTCTTTAATTCAGGCACATTCTAAATTGTGCTTTCTTTGGCAAGAGCTGGTTTGCTGGGTACCAAATGAATTTAAGGACTTCATGCTTTCTGATTAGTCTTTCGAATACCTATCATTGATTATGTGTATTTTTCATCCTTATGGTTTGGCCAAAGCTTCTGGCATTTTGAAGCTTCAGCACTTGATTAGCTGAAATAACATAATATCTCCATTCCCATTTTGCAGTCATGAGTTAATGATGAAGCAGCACATTTAGCACGCCTGTTGGACCACTAAAAGCACAGACCTGGCATGTCTGCATCTCATTCCAAACCTCATTTGTTAACGGGGAGAGCAAGATCTCTTCTGAGGTGGGTCAGTGTAACCTTGTCTGGGGACACCCTCGGCATAACAAGCAGCTCTTCAAGCATCAATTTGTAAGTACAAAATCTACAGGAACTTAATTATTTTTGAGACCACTGTTCCTTTGACAAATGTGGCTGTAGTCAGCCAAGTGATTCACAAGCTGAGGGTGGAAAAGGGAGAGGAAGAGGAGGTATGTGGAAAGAGGTTTGTGAAAGCCTCCAAGCACAGACTGTTATCCCAAAGGCCTCATTTCATACCGAGATCAAAATAACTCCACTGCCTAGTTTCCATATCAAAATGCACCAAGGATCACTTCTGTAATTTATGTGTTAATATTTTTGATTAATTGCAATTTTTTATTCATTTTGTCTGTGGTTTATTTACTCAGCTTGAAAATGAAACTAGACAGAGAGGTTAATAATCAGCATCACTGACAGAGTTTCATACTTTGTTTTTACATCACCATGTTGAGCCTGAATATCACCTTGTCAGTAGGAGTAGTCATCTACATTCTTAATACACTTTTCAGTACATTTCGAGACAAAGTCCTTTTTAGTAGGCCTGTTTGGCAAGCACTCCTGGATCAGAACTATTTATTAAAATATTTTACTCTATTCAACACTTCTCAGCAAACTCTACCTGGCTTATTATCCCAGCTAACGATGTGTCCCTGCACTGCCACCCTGTCAGTCGGAGCTGTCACCTGCGTTCCCCAGTGACTGTGGCTGTTCGGTGTGATGAGGCAGGTTGTCTGCTCAAAGATCCCGGGACACCTGTGACTCCCAAGCCTCACATCTCCCCTAGGTGCTGCTGTGTCAGAGACCAGCAGAGCAACTCAGCGATGCACATCCCAAGAGCACCATTACCCTGGAAAAACAACTCCCACCAGAGAACTTCAGCTGCTTAAAAGACTGCAGGTCTTCATCCGAAATTTTCCTTCTTACATTTTTTAACTTGGTTTCACAATGCTTTCTTTGCAGTTAGAGGAGAAACAGACACCCAGCCTCCATTTCCAATTAATCCTTTCTTTCTTACTGTGACCTAGATTTGTTTTTTTCTCTTTCAGCACTGAAAATGAATCACTCATTCTCAAAGAAAGAAAGGAAGACCAAAGCCCATTTCACACTAACTGGAACTGGATATAAAGCAGCAATGTAGAGAAATTTCAGTGACATGTTGTAAAAAGACTTGGGACCAGTGAGGTTCAGGCAGAGACAAACCTCCTGTCTGGTTTCCAGCCACTGCTCTTGGGGGACGTAAGGTGTGACTGTGAATGGCACAAGAATGCAGATGTGTGGGCTGCACAATGTCCACATTCAACCCCTGCCCCTGGCCCCAAGTCAACAGGAGGGAACAGAAAGGCAGAAAAACCCCAAATACTTTGGCAGAAACTAACTGGTGCCAGAATGGGTCCTCCTGCTATTCTCAAGCAAATAACTCTTTTTGGTAATTGATTTTTACTTCTAAAAAACTACTCTGAACTCAAAGCAAGTCTGCTGTAAAATGATGTAAGCTAAGAAGAACTCAGACACCAGTTAAGTGTAAGAAAACCTTTTTCCAATATGTAACCATGATCCCGTGAGCTCCTGGGAGTTGTTGTGAGAGGTGCAGGTCTCACTGGTGTCTCTCTCGGGATTCAGCAGGGTTGTGTTCTGCTCTCTTCTGCCCAGGCAAAAATCCCGATGTACATCTTTATAGCCCAGACCAGAACTGCGACCCGCAGCTCTCCTATTTAATTGAGCAAATAAACGCTATTTGAGAAGCTTCCCGTCTTCATTCAAATAGCAAAGATGTAAAACACAGATGTGTCCAAAAATGCATGATCGCAGCTGTAAAGCCAAATCTGGCGGACAAATATTATAATTTTTCACATTCCTGTTAAGTTTCTGCTGGTAAATGATGCCTTCATCTAAACCCATTTACCCTCTTCCCCTTTTGTTGTTGCACATCTACCATATTTGGATCAGTACCTCGTATGTTTTCCTTGAAACAGCTGCTGAGATAAATATGAAATTAATCAGGGCTTTGTTTTTGTTGAAGCAGGGCTACATTGAAAGGTTTGTTACTACAACAAAGAAATATTTGAACAGTAAGTACCGATCAACTCTCTCTTGAGCATTGAGTCTCGTATTTGAGATGATTTAGCAGAAACAAAACAAAAATGCCTTACCAAATGAAAATTATACGTTCTTGACATTGGCTGGAAAAAATAAATATTAGGGTTGTGTTGAAATATAAACACACCATTCTTGAAAAAGGTTCGGATGAGCAGAGGCTATTGAAAGGAAGTTTGAAGATTCAAATCCACTCGATTCCAGATGAGAAATAAATATATATGATTGCACTTAGGACAGCCAAACTAGTAAGGTTCAAAAATAAATATCTCTTTTTGCCTGCACTTCCAGCTTTTTTTTTCCCAGTTCAGGCGAGGAGACCATGAAGTCCATCTCACGTGCAGTCGCTGTGAGATTTAGTCTACAGCCAGCACTGCCAGACTTTCACAGAAGGAAAAAGATACTTCATCTGGGCAACGAGTGCTTGGGGCTCTCAGACACGGGACCCTGATTTATCAGTTCTCGACATCAGTGACTTAACAAGTGAGTGAATGGAGCACAGTGAACAGCTCCAGGAATTCCAGGCAGCACTGTAAAACACAGTCACCTCAGAGTGGAAAGTCTCCAGATTGCAAATAGCTACACTTCCTTGAAACGCGTTGTTGGAGGCAGAGAAGCCCATAGGGGAAAGAACTTTTATAGCACAAATAAGCCCGCAAACATGTTTGGCTCATGCAAAGAATGATTAATGTAGGTCTAGACAGTCGACAGCAGCACCTGGTAAAACCCAATATATGTCCAGAGGCAGCCACCCTGCCAAATTCCATCCTGATGCAAGCAGGTATAACCACTCTGGGACTAGCACGTTTGATTCAGGGCTCAATTGGGCTCACAGATGAGGAGAGGGAAAAAAAAACTCTTCAAAGATGGTAAAATCACTTTTTCTACGTGGCATTGACATTTCTCGCAGTAAGCACTCATCAGTTCTCATACGCTGCTCCTGGCAGTGCAGGGGAGCAGAGCACGTCCATCTGCAGGAGAGCTGTAATTCAAATAAGGAGCTAAGGAGAGAAGATGAGCCAATACACATCAATTCCAAATAAGATGTTTCATGATGAGTGCAGGTTCTCATGGAGCTATTACCAAATAAAAACTGAAAAACAGCTTTTATAACATCAAAATATCCTTTTCAGATGAAATGTCTTTTTTTTTTCTCATTTTGTTCCTTTTCTTGATCAGTCTAGTAAAAATGGAAAAAAACTTTTGAATTTTATGCGAATATTTTGATTGCCATAGCATTTTAGAGGTATTTTTGGTGAGAAATTTCTAAAGCGTTTGGATTTTTCCTCAGTGAAAACTGTGCACTTCAAAACAGCAGATTCTTCCACAACTAAGTTAACTTTGCTTCTGCCCATTTGCAGTGCAGAGTTCAGCATGAGGTTTGCTTTGCACTTTGTATCTCCTAAGCAGAAGTGTTAGAACTCTTCTTTGAGACTTCCTAGATTTTGGCCAGAGTCCACCCACTCCACGCTTTTTAGGGGCAAACACAGGATTCAAGGGTGTCTGTGAGGAGGAAAGGTTGAGTGCTGTGTTCCAGAAATGCTCAGTGGTCCCTGCAATGGGTCTGTTTTGCTAAGATACTACAGGAGAATTTCAGTTTCTTTAGAATTGCACAATTCAAAAGCTGATGCCTCTTTTTTGCCCGGGCTGGACAATGAGGACTGACCATGACTAATAAACGAGTGGTACTCTTTGAGCTCCACCCATATACAAACAAAGCAGGTCTTGTAGGCACAATGATTTACCTAAAATAATTCACTTATCAGAAGGATACTTCCTGCCATGCCAGGCTGGGTGAAGACTGCCTGTTGTACTACAACCAGGGCCTGCTCTGAAGCTCCAAATCAATCTATGTTATTAGATACACTTGTAAAATCAATTTCTGTGCATTCATTTACACAGCAGACTTTACTCATTCTTTCAAATAACTACCATGATGGCACTGAGAGTGGAAAAAGTCCTTTTTACAGAGTCCTCAAGAGACGGTGGAAAGTGATGTGCTATTGACAACCCAGCTACAAAACATCTAGCTCACGTCCCATTTATTCTGAATCTGTCTCCTAGCAAGGCCAGGCTCTCTCACTGTGTCTAGCAAGAGGGGCTAAGCCCTGCCAATGAAGCTACTGGATGTGAGGTATCCCTTATTCTGTGTGGAGACAGAAATGTGTGAGATCAAAATCACTGACACTGACTGAGCACAAAAAAGTTGATAACTTGGTATTTCACAGGGAGTAGAAGACCTGAAAAGTACCGTCAACCCCCAGAGTGAGAAAGCTGGATCCCAAAAGCTTCTGGAAATCAAAGATGAATCCATCAGGTCGAACTGTGGAACCAAATCCTGGCAGTAACCATGCAAACCTCAGCTCTGAGCTAACACTCTGCCTGTGTTCTCAAGATCAATTAAGACATCTTTCCAGTCTCAGATGCTTTCAACTTTGTAGGAGACCAGCTCCTGAGGTGCACGTGTGTGGTCTCCTCGGGTTTACAGTCCATCATGGTAAGGCACTTTCCCACACTGATGGGAAATCACACATTGGTGTCATGGCAACACAGTTTTAATGTTGCTTCCCTTATGGTCCTGAACTTCCATCACAATTGCAAATAATTTCAGTTCTCCGTAAGTACCTCTACCCATCAGTCACTCTAATTGGGAAAACCCAGAGCAACTGTTTCATCAGCTAAAGCAGGTTCAGGTAAATGACCTGGTTTCAACTGCCTGCTCCCCTTTCCCTCTTAGCTGTATTGCTTCTCTATCAAAGGCACAATAAAATCTCCCAGGCAAGCCCACCCACAAGTGCCACACGTGAACACACATCATCCTGTTCATCTCAAGAACTACATACCCCAGGTGGTGCTTTTCCTGCTGCCAGACCTGAAGATTATACTGACAAATTAACATATGCCGGGATGGGCATGACAGGAATCTGCTAGTCAGAAAACTCTTACAATTTATTGCAGGTATCAGCAAGCCCATGGTAACGAAAACCAGAGAGAGCAGATCTGTGGAACACTGCACCTAAGGATATCTGGCCTAATATTGAGTCCCTCATTTGATCTGGAAGAGGCACATCAAACATCACAGGCCACATCTACTCCACCAGACTAATGGTTTCCTACGTGTCAGTAAACTAATGCAGTATAACATCCTGTGCAGAAATGGGCTGCCCCTAATGCAGGGGGTTTCTGTGCCAGGTTGAACCACCCCAGTCGCATTCCCACACCCCCCCCCCCAGAAAACAAGTGACCAGAAACAACAGAAACCATTGCACAGTTGCTCTGCAAACCTCTAGCATCACACTGGACACATCACCAAGTTTAAGAAAAGCCTATGAAGTGTAACCGCCTGATATTGAGATAACACAAAAATATGCAACTATTTTCCTTTCAGCTACAGCTTCACAATTTATTCATTTTTTACAGATGGCTGGAGCACTGCTGTCCAAGGGATGAGACTGAGCCAGGTGAGCCTAGTTGGGTTATTCACCTCCTCCTTGTGTGTCTGTATAACAGCTGAACTCCACCTCTGCCTGTTACCATGTTTTCTTTATTGGAAACTGCATTCTTCCACTGAATGTATTATATTTACCGTATCTTCAGACACAGGGACGATACAGAATTGCAAGGAGAATTGCAAATAGTCATCGGTCACTTCATGGTTAATTCACAAAAGATTAAGAGATATCACTTAATAATCTAAGCATGTGCTTATTTATCCACACTGGGATATATTCTCTGTTACACGTGTGCTGATTTTATATAGGAATCGTTTATTGCTCTATACATATGCTTATCTAATTGTAGTGAATATACATGCTTTATTAAACTCATAAATGAGCACATTTATGGCTCTATGTGAAAGCAGAGCCCTTCATATTTTATTTATAAAGTGGGACAATAGAACGGCATTGACACAGAACATCCATTTAACTCAGAGGATTTAGGGTTGTCCCAAAGACTTTACCTTTTTTTTTTTTCCCCAGAATCAAAGCTTTTGGGTTTTTTAATTAGATTTCCAGCCCATCTGCTTGCAAAGATAGCCTTGACAATATAAACTAATGCACATTTGTCTTGCTGAGTCTGCAGCCAGTGGAAGGAAACAATGAGATGAGGAGAATAGTGAACTTGCACTCTCCATCTTATTGGGGTGTTAACTAAAAACCCAATTCTGGCAGCCAAATACCACAATCTTAACTATTTCATTGCTGCTAGTTTTGCCACCAAACCTTCAGATGCAACGTTTGCCAAAGCCATGAATTATTCACATAAGCTCTTGCCTATTTTGATGACCATGCTGTAAAATTGAGACTGTCAATTAGGATCAGGCAAATACCTGACCAAATATATAAGCCTGCAATGACAATCGAGGAGTTTGCTCTTTTTCTGTTGTGTGGAGTAAAAGCAGTGATCACAGCAGAACCAAACTACTACTAGAAGCCTATAGTGGAAAAGATTGCAAAACCACAACTACTGTGGATTTGATGTAGAACCCACAGGAGCACTGGCCTAATGCATAATTATAAGTGCTTTGTGACATAAAACTCAGGAAAACAGATTAGAATCTCTGTTGCTATGACATGCTTTACAAACAACGGAGAAAACAGCTCAAATACACTCAAGACTTTTTCCTACAACTTGAAAATAACAACAGTGCTGCACTGGTCTCTTACGAGAGTGACACTGTATCAACTCATAGTATTTTCATGCTAAAATCACCCACAAAACTAATGACTCTAAATAGAACAGACCATCCCTGTGTTTTTAATAAATACTGAATCCAAAGGTAAATAACTGTTTCAACCTTGACATAAGCTCTCTGAAATAATTATCAATGTGTGTTTGTGTCCACCAAGCAAGCTCACACAGGTGGTTGTTATCTGAAAATGAAGAGGTGAGACTGAGTCTATGACAGTGCTGAACTCTCACAGCGTGGGGATGCTGCACGGATACAGCCATATCCTAATGCTGGGTTTTTCAAGGACAGCAATGTTCAATGACCATGTTTCTTTAATCCTGTGGCTGGTCTGATAAAAATATCTTCCATCTGGTTCCTGTTCCTAAGGTTGTGCCTCACAATAGAAGGAGCTTGATTAAGCAATTAAGATGGTGCATGAAGCACACGTTTGCACTTGCTGGATATGGATGGACTTACGATCACACTTGACCGGTTTTCTGAAGGAGGATGATGGTACTTAAACAAGAATTAGGAAAAGGACACAGTAAGTAGAAGCCTGCAGGCCAGGCAGGCCTTTTACTGCTTTGGTTGACTTCTTGCATCAATTTCCAAGTTTAATGTAGTAAATTAATGTGTTAGCCTGAAAAAGTATCGATATCCTCCTTTCATTTGTGACTAAGAGCAGATATGGTGAATGCAGCTTTCCACCTTGATGATTTCCTTATGCCCCTGGCAATTTACATAATGAATAAATATCTTTATTCTGTCTCAGGATGTGCAAGAGCTGTGGAAAAGTCCTGTGCTTGGTAATGGCTGCCTAGACAGATCCTCTCTAGTCTGTTGTTTTGAGATTCCTGTGTTGCTTGATTCTGCTTGCAGAGCAGCTCTATATTTCCAGTGCATTCAGATTCTGCTGAAGTCAGCTGTAGCCTGGAAGAAGCAACAGGTGAATCCTGTGATATTCACAGGAGGTACCTATCCAAGGTAGGAAGAACTAATGGTCTGATAAATCAACTGAGACTGGCTCATAAAATTACCTAATATACCACCCAAAAATCCTGTTACATCATCTGGTGATAAAGACTTCCTTGCTCTTCTCTCTGCCCCATGTAACTAAAATAGTTCATAATGAGCTTTGTTAGAACTTGACCAGTATTTGAACTCATGTGATGTAGAACATAAAGTGCTCCAGCATTGGAAACATTCCACTTTAGCATTGCAAGAACAAACCTACATTATAAGAATGCTGTCACAACCTGTTGTAGCGTCTTAAGAAGTAACCTGTTAAGAAGGACCTTAAAGAGCTTTGCCATGAGTAATCAGGTGTTAAATAAAACAGGGTCTAACATCATGCTGTAGAGTATTTCACTCAACAACAAAAGCAGAGGAAACCACCTTTTCGTACTGGACTTCAACAAAGAGCAAATTACACCCCAGAAGATCTCTGAACATCTCCTTTGAAAAGGAACTTACTTCTTGGCCAAGAGAACAATAAATACAAAAAGAAAAGCAAGGACTCAAAAGGCTAGGTGCTGAAAAAGTGTTCACAGGTGCAAGAATTAGACTTTTAACAGAATCCCTAATTACACATCTGACTTTGGCAGCTTTTCAAGGCAGCATGAACACAGTTAGTTCTTTGTGCACCTGTATCCTCCCACCAAAAAAAAGGGAAAAATATGTTTTCATCTGTAAAAAACAACTCTAAGTCCGTTACCTCTAAGAGGGCAACGTGAGCACAACAATGGCAAGATGGACTTCAGCTCCTGAAAACACTGACCTGTCACCAATTTCAAAAGCCCAGAAATGGAGATCAAGATAACTTTGCAGGGGTACTGCATCCAATACATTAATTTGATTTATATTGTTCCACTTTCTGTACATTATTCAAACATGTCTGCTTCAATTTTCCGAGTGCCCCCAGAACTGTGTGAAATACATAATGAGGACAACTAGCACCTTATTCACTAAGGTGAATATTTCTATGCCTCGTGTCAAAGTTAGAGCAGGTGAATTTTTAAGTGTCCTTTTTCTCAAAGGTATTGAGTGGATTTTACCTAACAAAAATTTAAGCCTTTTCCACATAATTAGTAGTGCCCAACAAGTCACCAGGTAAGTGCTGCTAATGCTGTTACACCACCCATACAATGTAACAGTCCATAAAACTACAGAGATAAACTGTCCTACAGAATTCATTCCTAAATGAAAATCCCAGGAAACCTTTTGAGCCGACCCTATTTCCCTGTCACCTCCTGTATACAATCTGACACTGCAAAATCGTTGGGGTGGCTATTCTGGAAATTAAAGAGAAACTGAGATTTCCAGTAAAGCTGGCAAGTGTGGAATGATGTAAGATTCAGTTTTGCCTTGTGAACAGAGAAGAATGAAACCCTAAAAAACCTGCACATATTGCTTGTGTATTTGATTCCTAGTCTAACAGTTCATTAACAAAGCAGAGCTCCCAGACATTCTTCCTATGGGTAAGATTTTTCACGACTTTCCTATGTACCTGCTTTTTAATTAGATTTTGGAATGGAATTGCAGCTCCTACCCACAAATCTCCAGTGAGAAGGCAAATCTAAACTAATCTGTGGTCCCAGAAATGTTTGCTTCTCCAGATGCAGTTTCTGAAGTAAATTACAAATGTTGTAGAAACAGAAGAACAAAGAAATAAGGGGACATAACCACAAATTTGGATGTGATTAATCAGTGTTGTAAGAGTTTAGTTCTGTCTTGTGAACGCAGGAAAAAAGAGGTCTTAAGGAAAGAGAGCATATTGTCTCTTTGATTAATTCTTAGACTAAGAGTTTATTAACAGGGAAGCTTTTTCATCCATTCTTCCTGTGTGCAAGATCACTCATTAGTTAATCAGGCACCTGTTTTCTATTTAGGCAGGGTTTTGGAATTACTGTGCTCCCCTAAGTTCTTCTTATATTCCCTATAATCACTGTATGGCAAAACAGTACATTTGCAATGAGATGGGTTTTCCAAGAACATTTTCTCAGGTCAGGCAGTGACACAGCACATGGCCAATTTCTTGCACGGTGCTCCCAATTTGGCATTGGGAAGGGCATCTTAAATGTGCCGTTTTCCAGAAATTAGAGGTCTAATCAGTGCACACTATTAAAGGGATGTGTATTTCTGCCTCATGCAGCATACCTATAATAAAACCCCTTAGGGTTTTCATCTTCAAGATGTAAAAATATCAGTTCATTTGGTTTTCCAAGCCTTTGCAAGTTGTCTCCTGTATGGACTGGTAAATTCAGGTGATACAGTTAAAGCAAGGGAGAAGAAAACTCAGTGTTGAGTCCTGAAGTAAAATGCAGGAAGCTCTGACTGTATCTTTTCTGATGTTCCAGGACAGCATCTACCTTAGTGCAAACATGACCTATCTGGGTGACCTAAATTAAACCTCAGGCTCCATCTGACTACCATCTACAAAGACCACAAAAGACATGAGCAGAGCTGCTAATAAACCTAGTCCTTAGTTGGTGTGCTAAGAAGAGCTGCTAAGCCTACTGAAAAGGAAGTGCAATTTTAGTCTCCAATTAGGACTGACACACAACAGAAGAGCAGGGGAAAGAAAAAATTTGCACTGCTGCATTAGCAGAGAACTTTGGCCTCTAGGGCGGTCGGCTGCTGCATCACGGAAGACTGAGACAGAAGAGGCCTGTTAAATCATCATAGCAGCGTCCTGCTTGGTCCTTTGCCAAGAAAGAACAGTAATCAGTACCAGCAGCCCTACCTTTCTTGCAGCTAATTTTTCACTAGCATTAAATTAACATGCAAATAAAGAGGAACAATGGGAGACTATTTTAGACATATAGTTTACAGCAATATAATTTAACCAATATTGGTCTCCATCCACCATGACTGACAGCATACCTTTTCCATATGACATACAAAGTATACATGCATAGTTGATGAAACATATACAGGAAGCCCACTTGGAGTTCTCTGAGGGAAAAAACCCTTTTATTCCCAGGGGGACATGATGTTTGCCCATGGAGCAGCTTAATACCACACAACAGCACTTCAGAACACAGCGTTCACTCTTGACCTGAAACTAAGTGTTTTGCAGATCGTGCCTCAAGAACACCAAAGCCATGAACCATGCCTTGCTGAATTGTAACCTGCAGAAAAAATCTGAAAACACTCCCTGGAGTTCCAAAATATCACAGCTCCCATATGGGTACAATGTGTATTTTAAAATGCCATAAATCTCCTGCTAAGGATCCCACCCATCTCCATATTAATTCTCATATTAATCCATATTATTTCTATTCCTTAAATGGGTACATTTTATAACTGCTTAGATGCTGGACTCTGGTTTAGGACTGGTGGAGGAAGAAGGGTTGAATTTCACCAAGCAAAGGTTTTTATGAGTAAGTCTTTCAAACTAAACATCAAAAAGTAATATTTATTCAACCCTCAATGACAACTTCAATAGCAGAAGCATCTGGCTTGCCAGATGCTCAAATAAATAATCTATCAAACTTAAGTTATCCTCCTAGTGAAAGTTTGCTAACAACACTGCATAAATATTAGAGATTGTCAATTCCTCTTGTATTCACATATGAAGTGGGGGACAGGCACAGGAAAGCAGCCTGAGCGTGGCTGGAGATGAACTGCTGCTGCCACAGTTTTCAGAGAGAGATGGGGTTACTCTACAAAGCTGGTCCTCAACTACAATTTCTATTCAGTGACTTTAACCAAAAGGGCCACTCAGCAAAGGCATCCCTTGTAAATACAGCACTGAGCCTACAGCAGGGTCTCCTTTCTCCTTCACTCTGTAATGCAGGTACGTGTAACAGGTGGAAGATGTCTCCCTGAAAGCAGTTGCAGGACAAGAAATGCTCTTTTGGTGTTCTGACTTGTTGATGAAGCACCACAAAGGAACTTTCTAAAACACTGTATCAGTGGGAAATTCTCCAGAGACTATGTCTAACTTTAAAGAGAAACCTTAAAGCCCTGTGTGCAGAGTCAGGGAAACCAACACTCCTCTTGTGAATAGCAGAAAACTACACTGTGGCACATGTTGCAGACCAGGCAATGTTTGCCAAGCCAAAAGAACATCTGCTGTACACTCTTCTGCCTTTTCTTGGGGGGAAATGAGAGAATCTAGAATGATTTTTATGATTTTATTTTGTGTTAAAGTATTTCTTTCTTTTTTCTCTTAACCTAAGTAGCCCAGTAGTCTCACACCACATAGTTACAATAACGTTTTCCTGCACGCAGCACTGCAGAATCCACAGGGAACTCTGAAGCAGCGCCAGGATTCACAAGGAAGACATAAAATACCACAGACTTGGTTAGGAGCACCTTGCGGAAAATGAGAAGAAGCCATTGATGAGATTTACAACTGTCTACCAAACTTGGATACCAATTCCCTTTGCAAACAGCAGGGAATTGAACATCCCAACCTCTGAGACACATTTTGCCAGTCCCAACCCATAATTTCCAGGCTATAAGAACATCAGCCAGCTCAATCCCACGTTACCATGAATTGGTCATTGTTCTCTTCTAGTATGATCAATTTTCTAATACCATAAACTGGCACATGCTTTTATGAGCATGGGAATCGCCGAACCCTTGGTGGTGGTTTGCACCTTCATTCTCTAATGATTAATAAAAATGTGCCTCTTAAATGCTCTGGAGAAACCCACACACCTCCAGTCCCTAAAAAGATTTGAGCTCAGGCAACCTTTCCCTCTGTGTGGACACTAATTAGGTCTCTTTCCTTGATGCAGCTGTCTGTTGTCATTAAATTTGTAAGAATTTAATATTCTTGAGAGTCTTCTCTGACAGATTTGGTTTAATAGTGACTGACAGACAGCACAATGGTATAATCCTTTTATCACTCATTTGGAGACACAACTAAAAATACACTCCTGAAAATGCATCCTCAGTTCTACCCAAGCTGTGCACAGGAATCCAAACTTTGAAGCAGGATCCACAACACCTCCACCGATCCAGTGCCGATAAGCATCAGGCAGTCTGGGCTGAGAGGAATCCACTTCTGTGTCTCCCATTACTTGCTCTGTATTGGCACACAGTAAAGGTCTCATCCATTCTCCATGGGAGTTTAGAAGAGCTTTCCACTGACATTAGGATACATTTGACAATATTTCCATTACAAAGCAGACTGCAAAGCACAGCAGTTGTTTTCCTGCTTCTAATGACATCCATGAAGAGAATGGCATAAGGCACATCCAAATTGTAATAATTTCTGAGAGTAAAGAGGATATAGCACATACTGGAGTTACTGATGAGGAACACAAGCATCCATAGTGGAATGAGACAAGAATTATTTCTGTGAAAACCATAGGAAAGAGATCACCTAAAAGAAAAGTTAGGATTGGCTGAGCCACTGCATATTCCACTGATGGCTGCTGACAGCTTCGGGAGGGAGCAGCACGCGGCCGGTGCCAGCTCCGCTGCCAGCACAGCGCTCCCACAAAATGTCTCTGTCTGCTAATTTTAGCTTTTCTGAATTACTGCTCACATTAGCACAACCTGCCTTCTCCAAGGAATTCTCCCAGTCGCTGCTGCCTGGACCTCTGCAAGGACTGTGGAGCCACAGGTCTGGTGGTTAAAAGGCCCAGGAGGACATGTACCAGCTTTACATCAGCACCAGCACAGCAGAGGCCAGGGAGGGCAGCACGGCGAGGTGCGCTGCAGAGACCCACAGAGCACTTGTCAGAGAGCCACTGAGGAAGAGGATGGAGAAAACAATGCTCTACCTTAAATTTATAGCAGGCTGTGGTGCCTGCCAGCTCCCTCACCAGTGAGCTGGTGCAGCATATAGCCCGGTTTACAAGGTTCTGCCTTTTCTCCATCACCTCAGCTCCTTCTTCCAGGCAGCAAACACCGGTACAACCAACATGCAAAAGCCATTTAGGAGGAGGAACAACACTGATCTAATCCCCAGTCCAAGGGCCTGGACAGAGCTCAAGAGGCAGAGTGAGCAGCACAGCTCTACATGAGACAGCACAGGGGCTGGGACCAGGCTCCAGCCCTGCCAGCACCACTGGGTGTCACTCAGTCATGGTGGCTCCTGCATCCTCACAGAGGCAGCATGTTTGGTGAGGGGGCTTGTTTTACTGTTCACTCCACATGTGGAAAAATCCAAGCAGAACCCTTCTCAGCCTGAAGCCCCTGTTGGAAATGCATCAGGCACTACCTACGACACTGCTAACAGAAATACAGCCACATGGGGAGCACTTGCACAGGGCAGACACCCATCCTGTGGGAGAGAGCCAGAGATCAGCCCCCCAGCGCACACAGCACAGCTCAGCAGCATCTGAGGCTCCCACGAGAAGACAGCTGGGGTTTTCTGAGGGCCTTGGCACAGCTCAGACCCTTGAGACAGGCTCCTTGGCACAGCCCATCAACCCTCACAAAGGCTCAGCTGATGCTGCTGCACAGAATCGCCACCCATACAGGGGGCAGCTGTTTCCAGGTCAGCCCCCCTTAGCCATGGCTTTAGGGAAAAGCACTGCCACAGGAACCTCTGGCTCTGCTCAGAGGGTTTTCAGAGCCATCCAATCCCTCCTCTCACAGTGAGAAAGAGAGAAGCCGGGTGTGGTGGCACTGCAGAGGTATGGCTGGGCAGCAGCAGCCTCTTGGAAGGGAAGATGGGGGCTGCAGACAAGGACTCCACTTGCTGCCATCCCTCTGGCTGCTCTGAACTTGCAGCTTGAAGGCACTGCCTGTGGTGAGGAGAAGCACCCCACAGCTGGGAGAGTAGCACTGAAGCAAAAAGGGCCAGACCAGTAAAGCCAAGAGGCATTGGACCTGAACTGGGAGAGATACTTGCACTGCTGCCTGGGAAGAGCACAAACTAAAACAGTGACCTTTTATTCCACAGGATGTGTGCCTCCTCAAGCCCAATACCGTGGCTCTGCTGAAGAAGGCATGCCTGAGCTCTCAGTGGGCTGGAAAATAGCCCAGTGCCAGGAAAAGGAACTACTCTTCCAGACCTGTGCAGTATCATCGCATGTTAAACCTGGGCTATCTCTGCAATCCTAAATCTTCAAATTATCCCACTAGTTTTTTGTTGGAGATGGCAGATAAATCAGAAAGAACTCACTATGACTTTGAAATCTCAGCGTGAGTCTGCATGGTTGGCAGTAAGAGAAAACTGAACTCCCTCGACTACAATGCAAAATAGAACAATTGCCTTGGAAATAATTCAGACAAAAAACGAGGGATTCCTTCATATTAACTGTTTTCAACTGCAGATTTATAGTCTAAAATTAAGCAGATGTTGAGTGTTGAATAGAATGCTTAAAAACACAATGACAAGTTGAAATCCCTGTTTCTCTGCATGTGGCAATCAGCAATTTCAATTATTTATTAGAATACAATTAAAATATAATGAAATGGAGCAACCTATACTTAAGAATACAGAAATATTGTACAATATAGTGTGAAGAAGCAATTCAGATTTACAGGTCTTCCCAAATGGTGCAAAAAATTTTGTATACAAGATAGTGAACTTGCAAAGGATTTGCAAAGTAATTTCTATGTCCTTGAAGCAATTTACTTCAAATAAGGATTTCAGCCTTGAAATAACAGCAAGCTTTATTTGATTTATCTATTTGAGTTCCCAAACTCATGCTCTGAGGGCAGGCAATCAAATCTTCCTGAGGTTGTTCCAATATTAACACGGAGTTGCTCTGCCTTGGTTCTATTTCACAACAGAGACATGCTTCTCTTAGCCCCGTGTTGATGGGCACGGGTAGCAGTGAGGTGCAGAGCCCAGTTTACCCTGCCCTTTACTGGGTTTCAGAAGAAAAAGGCTGTGTGAGCCGTGCAATTCACAGCACATTAACTACAAAGCTCTATCATGTTATTTGCGTTGCTCATCACAAAACCAGACTGAAAACACTTTCGCTGTTACCAAGCTGGAAGGCGGAGCAGGGCTCAGCACCTAACCAGGCTGGAACCACTCAGAGCTCTCTCAGCTCCCACAGAGGGAAGAGGAAAGAGGACATCTGCTTTAGGCCCAGAGCTGTGCAAGAGTGATCCTTACACTGCCCTGAAAGACAGCAACAGGGAATGAAAGCAGGAAGTAATCTGGAAACTGACACCAAAGCCCCTCCACTTACCTTAGGTTTGGGCTGATTTAAAAAAAAAAAGATTAAAAATAAACATAGGAAATGAAAATTGTGTACCTGTTTAAAAAAACCCCACATCTTTATACAAAGGAGTGTCACAAGAGCTGGAGAGACCGTTTTCATTCATCTTTTGCAAGATGGGAATGATGAGACCCAGGTCCCTCCTGATATGCCTTTTACAGGGTCTCCAAGAAGGGGACACTACAGAAACCTGCTTCAGTTCTTCAATTGATTGATCTTAATACTTTTGGGTTTGTCCCATTTCCCATGTACACTGAGACCAAATTCTTTACTTCAGCGTAGTCTTGAAGAGTGGACTGTAACACATCACTTTGAATTTCCCTCTCTAACATAAGCATCCCCACCACCTTCAATCTTTTCTCATAACTCCTGCTCCCCAGGCTCTGACAGCTCTTGTCACTCCCTCTGCACTTCTAGGAAGTCCACACTTTCTAGCAGCCCCTGGTAAATGGAAGTTGCCAAGCTTGCAGCTGTAGACACTGGAGAATTTCAACATCAATTACAGCCATTGCCCACTCATCTAGGAATAAATGTCTCATCACGTTGTTACCACAGCTGGAAGGAAATCAGAGATCCTCTTCTGAAGACCTGATCTCCAGCAAGTAGTGAACATGTAGCTTGGTCCTGAAGTGGTCAGTAAAGGGACACAGGAAGGACAAGGCAATGACCACCATTATTTCAACAGAAGTCCCCCAATCCCTGATGAATGGAGATAATAACATCACATGCCAGTACCACACAGAGTAGAGGCTGGATTTGAACTGGTTGTTGAGGAGCAGAAGGGCCTCAATCCCCAGCACTCATGTCAGTTATATACTCCTAATGAGTCTTTTTCCAAAATACCTTACCATCGTTTGTTACATCAAACTATATCTGAAGAAAATACTAAACCTCCACCAGGCTCATCAGTTTCACTTCATTTTTTACTGTGGTATTTTGATACAAGTGCATGGTGGAATAATTATCGATGGCACCAGATATTTAGTTACTAAAATTAGTATGAAGCCCCTGGTGTTATTTCTTAAAATAGATGGTTATTTTTGCAGATCTACAATAGCCTCCAGAAAAAAAAAAAGTCATCAAAAGCTCCTTTTGTGCTAGGATCACATAACAGAAAGCAGAGCTCTAGGGTTTAATTCCTATCAATCAACAAAATGAGTTTCACACTACTCCTGGCCAGAGGAGCTCATACACACATTACCACAGGTCACCAGAGAAGAGCTTAAAATAAATCCAAGAGTGGGCGAGTATTGCTGCATTTTACCATCCCCTGTATTGTTCTAATTTTACAAAGCCCCAGTCACTGAACTAATTATTAGAGCCACTTCAGTTGTTTTACTGATCCTACCACCTTCCATCAAACTCGGGCAGCTCTGAGGAGCCGCTCAAACACACAGGGCTGGCCCTTGGAAACACTTTGCTGCTGTTATGAGCCCTGGATGTTGCCCAGAACAGGGAAATATTTGGGCAGGTTTTTGAACAGAGGACAAATAAAAAGTAGATGTCTTTAAAAACACAGGCCTCGGAGGCATCTCGGGTTTCCCCCTCTGCAGAGAGCACAGAAGATTGCTTATCTTGGCTCCAGAGCAGATGGATGTGTTCAGCCGGAAGATTCACTATAGCTGACAGAGAACATTTCCTTCATCGTATTGCTTCTCCATGCGAGGAGATAACTCAGGCTAATAATATTCTGTCTCCTTTTTATCCTCCTGTAGCCTACGCATAACTTAATTCTTAATTCCAAAGGGCTCGCAGAGGAGATTGGCCTGGTGCTAGTTTCATTTCCACACTTATAAATCAAAGCTCAGTCTACTGGAATAGATGGCACTGCACTGGTGTTAAAATATAAAACCCTCATCAAGGCCAGAAGATTTCCCCCCTCATCTCTCCTGATCATAAACACCATGTTATCCTCGATTCAGTCACGCCCTCCAAATTTCTAAACATCGCATCCATTTAAATTTGCATGTAAATAGGAGCTATTCTGATTCACAAGAAATACAGCTTTGCCTACCCAGAAAGCATCAGTGCAAATGTAAGCCAAGCAGAAAATGGCAGAGTGGTAGAAACTTTGCATCCGTGGCAATTACCTTTACCTCTAATGAGCACAGTCTTCGTTTCTTAGTAACTAATTACAGTGGAACTGTTTGGAGAAAAGGACCCAGTGATACGCCTGAAAGAACCAACCGAGGGCACCAAACCAGGACCACATTAGCTCAGTGTCAGATACCCACTCACAACCTCCTCCTAGCACCCAACACTGCAGGATCAGGCTTTTGAACCTTCCAGGAGCCCTAAGTCACCCCAGGCACTACGGGCTGAAAGGCTGCCCTTCTGGGGTAGGAACAAACCGCGTTCCTCGCTCTTCACTCAGTGCTCAGCCCACGGGGAGCCCTGCTGCCCGCAGGCACCTGCCTGACCCTGACTCCCAGCTGCATCAAAGCCCTCACTATTCTGCTCCAACTCAAGCACACACAGCGCCTTTCAGAAAACCCACATTATTATTCTGGTTTTGAAGAAGGAACTGTGGGAAGCTGAATCAGAAACTTTCAAAAGTGCTAGCGAGACCCTGGTTTCGCTTACCCTAATCTATCATCACATTTCATCACCAATCTCATACCTGCGCAAAGCTCCCAGCACCACGCCACCTCTGCCCCCTCCATTAAGTTATAAACCAGGGGTTAAGTGACAGATTGTATCAACTTGGACAGCAATCTGTCTCACTCAGAAACCAATGCACCGGCAATAAAGAAAGAATTATTATCCTGGTGTCAATATGATAAATTACGGTCTCTTTTCACTAAAAAAGAATTTCTAGTTTTTCAGCTAGCACAGAAAACTCTTCTCCCCTTAGCACTCAACATCAGAGCAGTTTCTCCTGACATCCTGTTCAGAGTCTCTGCTAATGAAATTATTTATTTTGGTAGATGGCTGATGCAGTTAGTCACTATAGCACTCAGCTTGGAATAAACAAGAACTGAGAGCCAGTCATAGGAATTCCAACTGCTCCTTCCTCATACTTGTTTCCAAAAAGTAAATAAGTTTGAAAGCTCTGCCGATTGCCCTTGTTAAGTTAAAAAAAAAATGTTTAGGGAAAATGAGTTTTCCGGGTTTCCTCACACCATACAGGCTACATAATGCCTTGTGCCAGACCCATGATGTTTGTGTCACATTTCCCTCCTACAGCAGCAAGTTCACATCTGTGGCACCAGACAAAACAGGAGCAGGAGGAACCAAGAGACATCACCTCCTGATCTATCATACCCTCTTCGTAACATTTACATCCATGCCAGAGGTTTGTCTATACAGAAATGGAAGGATTTAAGAAGAAATTAGATAACTTTGAAATCCATTAGAAATCTTTCCCTTATATCCAGCCTAAGCTTCACTTGCTGCAGAGTAACACTTCTGTTTGTCTTGGCCCTATGAACCCTTTGCTTTTGCAGCATCACAATGCGCTTCCACAGACCCTTCTCACTCTCTAGGCTGAACAGCCTCTACCCTTTTAATCCTTCCCTGACAGGATACCCTTTCAAGACCTCTGCTCACTCTTACTGCTTTCACTCACAGTGTGCAATATCCCAGGAAGTAATCAGTAGTCTAGTTAATGCCTCCAGAGGTCCAATCTGCAAGGATCCTTGGGAAGCTGGTGAAAGAGCTTCATGCATAGCCAGTCCCTCACTGCTGGGCACATTTTGACAATAGGAGGTTGTACCACAGAGGAAGGAATATTCTCTGGTGTAACTAGAGAGACGTCCTCCAAAGGCTTCACACATCAAGGCAAGGCCAGGCTTTGCAGTGGGGACCAAGGGGGGAGTGCTTTTTCAGTGTTTCTAGAAAGACAGGCAGCCAGGTCTTGTATTGGCTCCTTCAGATACACCCCTGACCCCAGCATTTGCACCATCAGAGAAAAATCACTGCTGCACTGATGCGCGCTGAGCCAACCAAAAGCAGCATCGAAGACTGAGCTACCTGATTTAGCTGTGTGAGAGTGGGGAACAGAAGATATGTATCTTGCTATTACTGCCACCTCCATAAGGGAAAAGCAATTAATAAAACAGGTTGACACTTCAGAAGGTCATTTTTGCTCCGCAATTGCTTGCAACCCCAAGCAATGTCTATCTTCATACTTGCAACCATGCAAAAAATGAGATGTAAGGGAGCAGTTTCATTACTGCAGCAGCTGGAGAGGGATTGCCAAGCCCCTGGGACATGCACTCCTAGGGAGTGACCTACTGCTCTGCCAGCCCCCCAGCACATCCCTAATCTCTCTCACAAAATGGCTGAAAATAGAGCTAGCTAGAGGATAAAAAGGTGGGCAGAAAACAGATTCAGAGATTCAGATTATTAGCAGAACCTTGATGACCAAAAGTTCAACACAGCAAAAAGTGCATCACCAGAGGATTTAGGATTTATGACAGCCAGGGAACAAGCACTGGCAGATCAGGTACATGCAGCTGCAGATGCCACTCACTCCCTGCAGCAGAGTGATAAGTCTCCAAGGAGCCCTTGCCCCTCTCCCATACCAAACACGACCTTTGTCCTCTGCACATTGCATGTTTAATCTGAGACCCTTACCTCTTGACTTCCAGGTGCAGCCAACCCCTCTGCCCTTCATGCCCTAACTTCACACTCTTTGCAAAAACACAGTGGGTTTAACAGTGGGTTTTTAAAGAGACAGAGCTCCTGGGTGGCACAGGGCATGTTATTGCAACCCTGAGCATCCCTTCTCAGCCCCTCAGCCCCTCTCCTGCCCAAGGATAACATTCACTTCAATAGCCAGTAGGGTGGCTACTGGGCAAGGATATTTAGCTTAAAATTAGGAACAGGCAGCTGGATGAGGGCATACATAGCCTCACACTCTGAGGCCAGATCAGAAATATTTGCCTGGGCACTGAGCCCTATAAACGGCAAAGCCTGCAAAGATAAAAATGCTCTGGCAACACACCTTTTCTATAACCTTCCTGGGAAAAGGATGGGGACTTGCTTTTCGGAGGAGAGCCACAGGGACTAATGTGGAAAAAGACACTGGTTTACATTCAGAACAATTTGAAATGCCTTTCTCTGAAAGCTTCCCCTTAAGTTCACCTATGTTCCTTTCCCAGCCTGGAGAAATCTCTGGGAAGTGCTGGAGCAGGAAGATCTGCCTCCCTGAACAGCCACACTCTCCTCTCCAGCAACTACAGTCCCCTGCCCCAGCTCTCTAAACCTCCCACAAGGTATTGAAAAGCAACCAGGAGACAGCAGGCTCTCTCCAGCTTGCTATATTTAACTGCAGACCTCCAAGCACTCTCATCCTTTGCACTCCTCTAAAACAGTTGCACAGAAACACGGGGAGCCTGAAGCCTGGGTTTGCTCACCCTGCCTCTGCTCTGGAGCTCCTGCGGTGCCACGTGTGCGATAAAACCCACCGGAGTGTACACAGGAGGAGGAAGGGAACACTTTTGTTCCTTCGCCCCAAGAACTGAAGGTACTAAATGTTAATACTTGGAAATCAGCAACTGCCAAGAACAAGTTCCCCACCCACCCGTCCACCCTAAGCTTTGAAGTGTTTTCTTTCTAGCTTTACCTTGGCACGCTGGCCAAATAAGTCACAAGTTTCCGAAGGTCTTCCTGCCTTATTCTGTCATGATTGCTGCGGGCTGGGAAGGTCAAGACAGGACCACCTCGTTTATCACGGCCACCTGTGGAAAATAAAGGATTGTTAGAAAATCAGGCAGGAAGCACATGTCAAAAAAAACTATGTGCACTGAATTGATAAACATAAATTACAGCACATTCAAGAGTCCATGTGCTCTCGGTAGCTTTCAGGCTTGCCTAATTGAGGAAGACGTGCTTGCATTTGCTGCAGCTCCAAAGGGGAAGATAGCAAAAAAAGAAAAAAGCCCACACAAGGAAAATTGCTACTAGTATTTCTTCTTTCACCTAATCCCATCAAATCTAATATCTCTGCCAAACCAAGCAGGCAATGCTAATGAAATCCTACTGTGGGGATAGTTTTAAACTGGTCAACACCAAGAAAGTAAAAGTATTTCCCACTGTTGCTCAGTGTGTTGCACAGTTCATTGCAAGACAGTTTACCACATCCTGCCAGTTTGAGGGGATGTCCCCCAGTAATGTTTATGCAGTCCAACATTCTAATCTACTAGGTAATTCATTAAAATTGAAATTTTGATTGCAAGTTCATGCCTCCTATGCTTCCTATTTAGAAATGTTGTTGGCAATCAGAATAATTTTTAGTTTGTTTTTTTTTTCCCCCTGTAGCTTTCCTGTCTTAAAATCCACTCCCTTTAAACTGCCAGTGTTTGGCAATCAATCTTTTACAGCAATTGTCTAAAGGCTTAGCCATAAAGGAATGACTCCACTCTGAACTATACAATCACAAGTACAGGCGTGAATACAATCTATTCTACAGCACCTTATTTTAATCTCTCCTGCGACTAAAGTTTAAAAGGCTTCAAAGTGAAGTCTAGTGCCTCATTCAATGTTTAGTTCTTTCTTCACATATTATCTCAGGATTTTTTCCAGGAATTGTGTGTTGTTAGATACATGTTTGCACTGTTATCTAGGAAAAACCACAGCAAAACTACAGCTCAAAGAGCTACCATGACTGCAAGAACCTTGCAAACAAGCTGTAAAAATGCAGATGAGTTTGCACTTCAAGTATAATTCCTCTACCAGAAATATCATTCCTGAGAAAGGAAAATCACGTGCTTCTCTGAGCTAATTTACTTGGCCAACACAAAGAAAAAGCTACACAAGGACATGCACATCTCCAGCACCGATCCACACTGCACTTCGTCATGCAGGACACCTGATGTCTGTGCTATTGGCACATTCTTGTTACTATATATACATTTTCTTAAAATACAGGGGTTTTTTTAATTGCTAAGACCTTTCTAAAGAGCCTTCTCCAGCACTGCTGCTTGTGTAAGACAATGTCTGTTACACCAACTTCATCTGTACAGATAGAGATGCCACTGGTAGCCCATGTTACAGTTCAGCCTTCACATTCCCATAGTTCTCAATGGATGCAGCACACCTGGGTGGCTGCATCGTGCAACTCTCCCTTGGAACCACGTCATGTCTGATTCGTCCAGAGATACCAATAGAGAGGCGAGCAAGAGATGTCATCTTTGTTTTGAGCCCTCATGCTGACAGGGGTACATATGGAGTGCAAAACCTGTCCACCCAAATCTCTGTGCCTAATGTTTGTCTTTGCCTTCACACCATGGAGGTGAGGAAGGTCCACTGGAATTCAGTGTCACCTTGGCTGATCCGTGTCTCTGCCACACAGTAAGGAAGTGGGGGTGTAATGCAAAAAGGATTCAACTTACAAGGAAATAAGCTCATTTAAATTTTCAGACCTTTTTATGAAAAACAGCTTCCTCATTTTAAGTACATTCTCCCTTTGTTGGGATTCTGTCATACACCACATCAATGCCAAAACCCTTATATCATGCACTATGTGTCCAACAGCAAAGCAAGCCAGCCTATGGAATGGCAAACCAATACAGGAACTAAAGAGGGAGAGAAATATTTTTTTCAACACAGGAAGCTTTTCAAGGCTTTGAAAGATTTCCCACCATATCAAGATGCAACCAAGGCTTTCAAAAGCTTCCAGATATTCACTGAAGCAGAGACCTTAGCTTGCATCCCAGAAGAACATGCTACCCACTACTTAGTCAGGCTCCCTCTCCTCCTCTACTCCCAATTATTTAAATATTTGTACAACGTGGAAAAACAGTAAGAGCTGAGATCAGGAGACATCCAAGCCCACAGTTACAATGGTCTCCCACGACATGAAACACCTGTAAAGGGCCATGAGCTTCCCACAGCCCAGCAGCCCTAATCACTCTGATGCTGCCCCTTCACCTTTGCCTGGTAAGCCAAAAATCATGTTTCTGGCCAGGGACCCCTGTGACACCTACAGTTCCACCAAAGTGAGCTCTGCAAAAAAAAAAAATAATAAGAAGAAAATCATCTCAACTCTGTTAAGCTGAAAAAGTCAAAACTCTTGACCATTTTACTAATAGTAACACAAGGACCTCAGCTACCAAAAAGGAAACAGGATCCAGAACGTTCCTGTCATGTCTTTGCTTCAGGACAAAAATTGTCCCTCAACAGTTCATCTAAACTGTCCTCAGGGGAGCAGGATAAATAAGGCTCAGGCACAGGGTCAGAAGTTACCGGGACAGGCTGGAGAAAATGAGTTAATTCTCATTGGAGGAGGCAGGTTACAGGATGACCCACTTGGAGGTTTCGGGATGATGGAAGGATAAATAAGTGCCTGGGTCCATTCCTTCTACTCTTACAGCACAGAAGAGTGGGGAGACATGGGGCAAATCTCAGGCTATGGGAGGTTTAGAACCAAATGTTTCTCATTTGTGATTAAAATACTGCTCTATGCTTTGAGCAAGAGGGTGAAATTATTCTTACAAGTGCATCATACATATTAGATTACTTCAGTTGCTTTCAAGTTGTTCAACTCATTTCAATCCAAATTATTGAGAAACCCCTAATTTTTATGAATGCCTGCATAATTTAGTTTTATCAAGAGCCTGTATGAAGAAACATCAGATTGCTTCCAGAACAAACCATGGTATGTTTAATTCACCGTAAGACTTGCAGAGTTCACTAACTGTGGTTTACTCTCCTAAATACTGATAATATTAGTTTTTTCATTGCATTTTGTAACGCAAAATCTCAGCTTTCCTAGACAGACTAAATGGGATATTACCGCCATCAAACTTTTGACACCAAACATGCCTATTTTAGGACCTCCATCTTCCCTAACAGAGCCTCCAGACACTAAAAGAGAAGAAAATCTGTTGGCATCAGCTGTACACTGAGCTTACACTCTTCCTTTTCTTTATTATTATCTCTTTACTGAGGGCAATAGTGAAGTACAGGGAGAGGGGAAGAATTTCAGCCCAGATCCCACAGCAAGTTCACTTGAAGAACCAGGAGGAAAAATGAGGTTTTCTGACTTGGCCCACTATGTGAGGACTTCATAGTGCTTGAAGCTGCCTCTGCTTGTCAGTAATCCACTCAAGGAGGCTAATCTTGCCCCAAGTCAGCTGTGATCTCAACACCAATCCTACAGGCACAGTCTTCAGAGACTGCTCGGCACGTTGTTTTAAAAGAAAATAAAAAGTAGAAGGAAATCGGGAGTCTCAATTGCTCTAATCAGTATGTCCCATCTCCTGCCTCCCCCTGGACTCTCAGACATGGGTTGCAATCATCAAACATGTCATTAGGTTGGTTAATTACAGTTATTAAATGCTAAAACAAACAGCTGATAATTTCTTATTCATTTTCAAGGTGGGTTTTCATGGGCTTTGCTCTGATTTAGAGAGGCAAACAGATGGTCTGGTTATTAGTGCTCCAGAAAAAAGTCAGAAAAAACACATGTTCCTCAGGGCACAGAGTACACTGAGAACAAATATTTAGCCATATATGTCTTGCATTTCTCCTACAAAAATGCTTTGTGGATTGCCTTGCCTGTCAGTGGCTTCCTTGCCAATTCTTCCCATCTCCCTTTCTTCAGCCTAGGAAACCCATTGGCTAAATTCAGCATTTATTCCCAGAAGTAGGATTACATCATTTTTACCCCACAAATCATACAAGGGATATTGAAGTGAAGGCACGGGGCATTGTGATGCACACTGCATTGAAAGGAAGCAGTGAAGAAACCTCAGGAAACCTGCATGGCAGCTGGGAGCAGGCAGCACAGCCTTCCAATGACCGTTCTTCTAGTCAAGCCTGCAACCAAGAGGAGAGAGACTCCAGAAAAAAGATCCCAATCCTAGAAGCTGCCAGAACTGACATCGCAACCCTCTTCGGGGTTGGCCCAAATATTTCTGCCTGTGATGGCCCCAGCTGCCCAGAGGTAAGCCAAGATACTGGCCAACCCAGAGCACTGCTGCTGTGAATGAACTCTCTGTACCAGCCTTACCAATCTCGAGTCCTGAGGTACATCCACCCCTGTTAACACAAAAAGCTGGAATTCCAACTATGTCAAGTCCTTTAGGACAGGAAATCATCAGTTTCCGTTAATGCAGACTCCCTGTGTACAGCAGATAATGATTTTATCAAGCCCTCTTTTCAAGGTGCATCTCTGCGGTTCTAACAGCCCTTCTACCACAACACCTCACCTGCTTGCAGTGATCCACGTTTAAGGGTGCAAAACCTCTGCTTCCTTCTCTGTTCTTTTCATAAGCATAAATTCACAAGGATTAACCAGAGTCACAGACAAACGTCCACACAGAGGAGGCTCCCAAGTAGCTTGTCTAACATCCGGCAGCACATCGGGAACGGAAACAGGAGCAGCACACAGTGTCTCTGGCCTCTGTTCAGATCTCTACTGCAGTTTAAATGAATGTGCCTGTAGATCATAAGCTGATCAATCTTGATGTTGCAGACTCTGCTGAGACCATAAGTGAGTTTCCAGAGGAGCCGAAATAACGCTCAGTGGGTATTCCAGTCCAAAATGTGGTGAAAAAATGAATGATAATGAAAAGAACTCGGAGACAGAAGGAGCTCAGCTGATGTCAGACACCTCAATGCAATGATAAACAATACACTCTGGATTTCTAAATCTAATTAGCAGACTTCCTAGGAAAGGAAAGCATCGAGGCATTGGTATCCAAAGTCTTAAAATAACATTCCTTTCCCTACCATAGCTGAGCTGTGTGAGAGTCCTTGCTGCTGAACATCTTCTGAACAGTCTTCTACACTAAAACTCCTCCAGCTTCAAAATAGGCTGAGGTGTTGTACGGGTCATATATAGGATTAGCTGTGTGACCACCCCCAAGTTCAGTTGGTTCCAACACAGGTGATTTTAGTGTAACTCTGATGAAATTTAAGCTCCCACAATAAGCCCACCTGCCAATTAACACAGCTGCAGTGCAGTAACTAGAATACCAAATGCCAAAGTCAATGGCCTGAATCAAATCCTAATGGCAAACATTTGCACCAGTACATTTAGGGTTAATAACTCCAAAACCAAGGCTAATTGATCTCACCAGATCCCCTGGCAGAGCAGATCAGAGGCTGTAGACTGGATGCCCAGTGCAGCCACAGGAGGATCCCGTCTCCTGCCAGATTTGTTCTGCAGTCACCCCCCCAAAAAGCCACTGCGTGGTTTTGAAGAGACCACCTTTTGTGGCTTGTAATGTACTTCTGCTGCTTTATGCAAGTATTTTAGGGTGTTTCTTTAATTTTAAATGTTGCTGGCCAATAAGCCACTGGGGAAATGGTCTCAAGTTACTACTCCACCAAAGCAAAACTAAGGACAAGTGAGACTCAATAAAAGGAAGGATTTTTTCATGTTCAAGAGTATATAGGAGCTTGTTTCTTCCACCGCAAGCAGTTGAATTGCTCCAAAGTATCAAGGGAGCGCCAGCACCCTCTTCTTCAGTGCTGACCCTAAACCTGTCTGCCCTTTGCCCCAGCTGCAAATTACTTTTTTTTTTGATCTTGCCTCCTTTATTTCAGATATACGGGAATAGCTGCATATATTTAAAAATCAATTGAGAAACTGAAAAAAATAACCCCCAAATCTTCTAAAACAAAACACTCCACTGCACATCCTCTTGGCCCTCGAGAAGGGAAGAACACAGCATGTGGCCATGCCAGTCACATGGCTGATGGTGGTACTGACAGACACTCCAAACTCGCAGCACTGGGCATAGTGTTGCAGGCTGTATAGAATAAGGAGAAACAAGGACAGGCCAGATTCACCCTGATCACGCACTCTTTGCTTTCCTCATTTGAGACAAGCATGGAGAAACAGCAACGGCAAAGTTCCTGACGTTCATCAGCAAAGCGAAATACGTGACAAACGGATTGGCCATAACTGGCTGCTCAGGTTTGCCACATCCCCAGCAGGTAAATCCTCGACACCTACAGCCAGAGGATCCTCCAAGGTAAGGGAAGTTCAGCGGGGAGTTAAACTACTGGACTTCTAGAATTGCTCTTGGGAAGTCTTTTTCCCCTCTGGTTTTAAGAAGAAATTCAGCCTAGAATTGGAAAACACTGGCAGATGAAAACATTTCTGAAATTGCACATTCCAGCAAAGTATTTCCATTTCAAATAGCCTATATTTTCATGCAAAAAAATCCCCAAACACCAAAACACAGGAAAACACAAACAAAACCGCAAGCCAAACAAACAAAACAGAGAGGATGTCCAGTTGTGAATTTCAGTGCTTCTTGTCAGCTAAGACTGACTCCTCGTGAAGAAAACATACGCCTGGAACCAAAGTGCTTTCTCAGAAATAAGGAAGCTTCCAGAGGTGACAAGACTCATTAGCGGGACAGAAAAGCACATCTTACTGCAAATCACCTAACCCTCTTGAAAAACAAAATTAAAAAATCAAACAATTAAAAAAGCTCCAAACAACAACAACAAAACAAAACAAGAAACCCAGCAGGCTCAGACCTCGTCAAAAGACCTGGAAATTTCGCAGTTTAAACATTATTTTCTTCTTCAAAGAAAAATCTCTGTCAATGCAGCAGCAAATTCTTGATGAAAAGCATGATGGCCCAAAAACACTGGGAAAATTCAGTAGTCAAGCAATGCCATGTGTTTGTAACAGCATAATTCCTTTCCTTGGAATTTCCATTGATTTCAAACTATGCCAATGGTGTTAGGTAATGGTATAAAATGGAAGATATTTTTCTGTAACAAAATACAGAATTGTTGATATTTCATTTTAAATTTCCGTTCAAGATGAATAGGAGAATGGAAACTTGAAATTCAAATCAAAACTTTTTGTGCAAATACAAAATGTTTACATGATTCAAAAATTAAATATTTTGGTTCGTTTTATTGCTAACCCCATACAAATTCCAGTGTCCACAAATCAGTGTTTGAGACCCTGTGGAACCTGGATGTGAGCTCTTCCAGTGCCCCGAGGCAGTGGGGTCTCATTTCAACCCTTTCTATGAAGAGTGAAGTGCATCCATCGCAGAAAAAGTAAAAACCGTGCACCTCTACACGTGGTACCTCTGACACGAAGTGACTTGGCTTTGGACAAGTTTTTGGGAAGGTCATTGCCTTCCCCTTTGAGCTTTCCGCTTTGATTCAGCCTCCTGGCCTAAATTTGGCGGAAACTAGTTGCAAAGTTGTCTTTTCCTCCTCTGAAAGACCTTGCAGGAAATCTTCCTCTCTTTTCCCCAGGGCTCTCGGCCAGGTTCAGACATTGCCACAGCGCAGCTCACGAGGCTGCTCCCAAGACAGTGGGCTTATGAAGGGTGGAGATGGCTGAGCTGTTACCGCATCCCCTTCTCCCTGCTCTGTGCCTTTTGTCGCCTCAAGTCCACAACAAAACCTCCTGCCTCGCGGAACACGCGGGTTGGGAGCGCTGCCTGCCACAGCTGCAGCAGCTCGCCAGCTCACTGCACCCTTCTGCCACGTGCTGTGGATTCCTCCGTGCTCAACCACCCTCACGCGCCTGGCCAGCCTCCCCCTTGGTACTCCTGCCTCTGCAGAGGAGCAGACAGTACCTGGGTGACAGGCAGGAGCCCACACACCACCGCTCTTCTGAGCCCTGCAGGGAGTGGAAGTACCTGGAAGGATCCTGAGAAACATTTCTGGCTGGGATGGGGGAAATGCCGTCAGCAAGACCCACGACATTAGCCAACGAAGATGCTTTTTATAGCCTAAGTGCATGAAAAGCTCCGTGCATGGGAAGGGAACATGGTAACACATTCCCCTCCCTCTCCTGAGAGCCTCAGAACGCATCCTTCTGCATTGCACTGATCAATAGGAAATCTCCTATAAATATAATCAAGCAGCTGAACAACGCCCCGAATTATACCACTCTTCTAAAACAGTGTCTATGTTTCCCGAGAAAGACTATAAGACCAGTTTCCAAAATATTTCACCACCTCTCACTGAAAAAAAACACCTAAAATAATCTACAGCCTGTTTTATTTCCTCTCTTTGGTGTTCATCTCCTTCTCAGAATATAAAAATCAGTCTCTGGCCTGTAACTCACTCTGTAATGGTTCCCAAAGCCTTTCCATTGCTGGAAGCAACATGCTGAACCACCCAGGCAAAGCCAAGATTTTATTAGGGTTTAGACAACAAGCAGGTGGCCAAAACCTCCCCCCTGCCAACCCCTGCTTAATCTGCTTCCAGGAGGTCAGCAATGGACGCAGTCAGACAGCAATGGCCGAGACGTGCTGCACCCACAACTGCTCTGTCCATCGTTCAGAGTGTGAGTTACGGAATGGGATTTTCGGGTGCTGTTTAGAAACATGCATGAACTTTGGGTTCAGTCTAGCTCATACATGAGATCACTGGAAGAAATCAAGAACCAGTTCCAGGAAAAAATCCAGGTATTATCCACCACCCCTCAACTCTCCCGTGGCGCAGGGATGCAGATGCAGATGCAGAGCCCCGCGCCTGCTGCTCGCTGCCAGCTGAGTCAGCCGAGGGCAAGTGCCAGGCACAGAGCCCCAGACAGCATTTAGGCTGGATGAATCCATGCCCAGCTAGTTAGAGCTGTATGTCAACTCTGAAATTAAGTGCCCTTGTGAAAGCCTGAGTGCTCCTGTGAGCTGACACGGCTGTGCAGGCAGGTCCTGCTGTGCCTGCTTTGGAGCAGGCAGCAGCTGCTCTCCCTCCCCTGCCTCTTCTGCCCTGTTGCTCCAAGTGTGGAGCATCCACACACCGAAACACAAAGCCTGGTGTCGCCCCTGCCGGAGGGGTCTTGTGTGTTCTCTGCTACTTTCCTGTGGAATCATGGACTACGAACCAAGCTGGTGAGCCACAGCTGATGGGCAAAGAAATAAGCTATGTAACTGAGATGCTCAGCTGAGAGTTTTGGTGTGTGCTGATAAATTCTGCTGTGTAAGGAGAACCCGCTCAACAACTTTACTGTACTGTTATTGTTAAAGTTAACTGTAGCATTAAACTCTGAAGAAGACTCAGTAAAGCTCCTTTTCCTCAGGGAAGACTGACTGAAACACAATGTGCTCTCAGAGTCTGTCCTAACTACAGAACATTTTCTTTTTTATCTTGCAAAGTCCAGGTATTTGATTTTTCGATTTTGTCAGACATTTTCTCTTCTGTGCTCAAAGCGTACTCTAGGAAGTTACTCCGTTTTAATTAAAAAGAACCCAGTCATCAGTTGAAATGCTCAAATCCTTTCCTTGATCTGGTTTATTACAAGAAGCCAGGGGAAGTCTGGGCAGTACTTACACCCTGGGCTGGAAGGTGATGCTGGGGCTCTTTCAGTGGGACACCAGCAGCCCAGAGTGTTCTGCCTGCAAAGGCCTCTGGCAATTGTTGCTGGTATTCATTGCATTTGGAGACCACGAAGAGGAGGTGTAAATCCTAGGACATCTAGCTGTGTCAGGAACAGCACATTTTGAGCAGATCCAAGTCTGGAGGCTGGTGAGTCTATAAGGAGTGAGCTGTACTCTGCCTGCAGCTGATCATGGTGTGAAACCCTGGGGGACCGTGTTGGAGCTGCTGATTTCACACCCCTCCCCACCCAAAGGCAAGCTTGGCCCAGGAAAGTGTCTAATGAGCTGATGATTTGGTGTGAGACCCTCTGGCTCAGAGCTGAGCACAGGCACCATCAGTGCAAGGGGCTATATAAACAATCCAGACAGGTTGTCGTTATTAAATATTCCATGAATTGCCAAACGATCCTGCAGTCATTTCCATGCAAAGCAACAGCAGGAGCCAAGAACTAAATTGCAATACAGTCCCTGCATAAATTCCTCCCCTTCACTTCCCCAGAGCATTTGGTTCAGCTTTTGTGTCACAAACCAGCGTGCAGGTACGCTGTGTCTTTATGACTATGTTGCCCTCTTCGGAGCAGTGAAAGCCAACAACCATGTGAAATATTTCAGGACATTCAGAATGAGACTTCAGTTCGAGATAAAGTACTTCTGCATGTGACTACTGTTGGGATAGTCTTGGGTTTTCACATGAGGTTTTTATTGTCTCAGAAAGTTCCCTCTAACTCCTGGATTTTCATGTGGTTGATGAGAACCATTTAGCATTTATAGGACCAGAAGTAGTTAGCCCAAGTCACTGCTGAACTCGTGATCCCTGGACCATTTAACTGTTGCTACATGGGGAGACATCTCACACCAGCCATCAGCCAAGGCAAGAGCTTTTCCTGCCTGGACTGCATCTCCATGGCTCAGCAGAGTGATGAGCCCCATCCTCATGGGCCCGATTCCACAACTCAGGACAGAGGCAGGGAGGAAGAGTCCAGGTACCAAACAGCCTCGTTGCTCCTCTCCTCCCTTCTGCATTACCACAGAGATGAAGGAAAAGAAAAGCAAAGGCTGCAGACAAGGGGAGCTGGCTATTCTTGATGCAAGTTTTTTTCATTGCAAGCAGCCTGAATGGTTTGCAATCACAGAAACGCTGCCACTGGAAATACCCTGGGTTTATGCTGCCAGTTTGAGTGACTTCATGCAAGATTATGATCGCTTCAGACTTTCTCTTCCCCCTCTCACTGACAAGTTGTAATTCATGCCAGAAACATTAGCATACAAGCTATTCTCAAAGCCTTTTCCATATTGTCTGTCCTCATCCACCCCCATGTCCTCAAGATTTGTCTCCTGAATGAAGGCTGTAAATCTTTGTACAGGATGGCAGGAGAACTTTGAGCATCTGAGTTATTATGTAAATGCAGGTACTTTTAACTGCAAGTTGATTGGTCTCGTAAATGAAACACCAGTGATTTATAGTCAGAGTGCTTCCTACAAACAGGAATTAATGCTATTCACTGACCTCGAACGCAAAGCAGGATCCCTGAAACATCCTGAATGCTGAGACAGCCCATGTCTAGGCTGGAGCTGAGAAGCTGCATTTCATCCTTCCTGTGATACCCAATTACCTGTTTCTCAGCATATGAAGAAAATCAACATGGGCCAGTTTCCAATGCTCTGGATAGCCCTGTTCCAGCAGAAAAGCTAATTTAAGTACTACCAAGTTCAAACATGAAACTGATTCCTCGTCACTCTGCAGCACCATAAGGACCAGGATGCAGCAGACACTGTCCATGCTGGGCTGGAGGGATCAAGAAGAGATGTGCTCACCTGACACAAAGGCCACTTTCTCTTTCAGTATGGGAAGGACATCAGCAGCTTTTAAACCATCATTTCGAAATGAACCTGCAAAACAGAGGAAAACAGGAAAGCCACATTAGAAGAGAGCTTGCTCCCAGCTTCATAGACATGAAATTCCTCAAAATCAGACTGGAGAAAGTCTATAGATTACATAAAAGCACCAACAAACAGACCCAAATGGCTGAAACACAAACAGCATTAATACCAATAGAGCCATGTCTGTAAAAAAATTACAGAGAATCAGCTCATCACTCTATCCTTCAGAAGTTCTGAAAGGTTAACAAATTCCCACCTAGTATTCAGATTTATCCCTGCTGCCTTTTTCAGAGACCATACAATCAAGCCTGGGAGATGCCCAGCTTGCACACCGAGCCAGGAGCCTTCCCCCTTCACTCTTCTCAACACACTCCAAGCAAAATTGCAGGGAACATTACGGCACTTACACACCCATTTAGCATCAGCCCTTGAGACAGATTTGCACAAGGGCTGGCTTAAAAAGGGCTTTTCCCCTTTGCCCCTTTCTGCTGTACACAGCACAGCTGGAGACGGAATGGCTCCAGGCGGGGATCATGGTCAGAGGGAGGACATGCTCCTGACAAGTTTTCCCTGGTTAAGGAGTGGTTTGAAGCCACAATACATCCTCATGTAATTCATGCTGTTTGATTACATGTGAAGTATACCTGCAAGGCCATTTGCCTTCCCTGCAGTGCCAAATTATCTCACGTCTCCTAAAATTTCACCAAAGAAATCACAGATTTTTACTTTCCTGGAAGCCTCAAGAAAAGAAGTGCTGACAGGTTTGGGCACCAGCAGCATCCTTCTGCTTTGCAAAAGACTGGCAGTAATGGATAACCCCAGAGCAAGCCGGACACTGCTATTCCATCACTGAAATTACAAAACAAAAGTGGGTTTGAAGGATATCTTTGCAGTTGCTCTGAAAAATAAGTCATCCATCACTGGGGAGTGAATATCCATCATGACAAGTGATCTTCCATATGGCCTTAAATCTATGAATTCAACACATTTGAAACCCTGTATTTTTACTTTTTGCCTTTCACAGGCAGGCAGTTCTCCTGAGATGGTACCAGGGAATGAAAGTCTTCTCACTAAGCAGCTTTCTAGAAACAGGGCAACATTGCTGCAGCCATCACACCCTCCTGCTGAACACAGCTGATGATACCTGACCATTTGGGTCTGAAAGTGGGACGAGGGATAAAAGCACCCTGCTTATAATGTCACCTATTGCTTCCAGCATGCTGCCTGCAAAGGTACACTGTTTGATCCATACACACATTGGGAACAGACAGGATGAAGACTGTAACAGCCATTTTCACCTGCAGCTGAACTACAAGTGTTAGGATTTTTATGGTTGAGTTACTGTTAATGGCAAATGACGCAGCATTTGCCATTCACAGTCAGACTGTGCAACAAGACTGTCTTGTTCATGTAAATATGTCCCTCACCAGTGACTGAAGGCTACAGCTACAGCTCCATGTCCCCTTGTGCTCTCAGGTGCCACCTCTGTGGCACTCAGCTCCAGAGGATGCACAAGCTCACCGACTAAGCATACAGCTAGTGAAAGTTAGCAGACAAAGGAGTGAGGTAATTCAAGGCAAAGCCAAGACCAGTGTAGCTGCAATGTGAACATGCACCGGAGCACAACCCTGAGGGACCCTTAAAGAGTGCATTGTATCAGTAAAGTGTTTTGGGACCAAGGAAAAGAGTCCTGGTTATTGAAGTTTTTCCGTGTTCAAGTAAGCAGGGCTTTGTGCACTCTGTTAAATATATGAGACTTTGCTATTAACTTCTCCTCTGAACAAGAATAACCTCTCAGATCCCAAGCTGTGGCTAGCTCTCACATCAAAGGTAGGAACTGCTCAGCCACAGGCAACACTTGGAATTTCAGCAGCTTTGTATATAAGCATCTCATCCAACTGTGAAGCAAACAAGAACAGCCAATGTGCTACACACATCATGGGGGGGTTGAAGACACTCAAGTGGGCCAAATGATCAGCAGTGTCAATGCAAGTTGAGTTTTGGCCAATATTTGTTAAATTTGTCAGGGAAACGGCAAAGTGAATTCTTAAGCACTTAACTGTGCAGCAGACACTATACAACTGAGGTCTTAGTGAACATGGCTAGAAAAAGCCAGTGGGTGTAAGGAAAGCACACAAGGACATCTTAGCAAGAGCCCACTACAGTGAGGGCTGAAGGCCAACTTCAGACACTCTTCTACAAGGAAGGGCTGCAAATCACAGAGGTAATATGCATGGAGAGAAACATATGATTTTAAAAGATGGTCACCTCCTGAGCTGTAGCAGGGCAGGCTGCAGGCAAGGGGCTCCCTGCTAACAGCCCTGATGTCCTCACTGTGCACAGGAGAGGCAAGAAAACACTTGAAAGGGGACAGTGCTGCCACCAGGTACTTTCCTCTTTCTCAGTATCACCCAGGATAGGTGAGACATGCTCCAAAATGGTGAACAAATTAGAAAACTGTGAGTCCATCCTACAGCCTGGGAATAAACAAAAAGCTCCGAGATCTACAAAACTTCCTTTGGGATGAGGAAGGAAACTCCTGAAGGCAGATCAGTGCCTAAAGCAATGCCCTCACTCTGGATGATGTACGTGCTCAGCCAAGTGGCAGCTCATGACCCACAGAAGAGGCCACGGCCACTGCTTTCAGAGGTCATTCCAGTCCCTGACAAAACCCTTGTGCTGGAGGCTTCATCTCAACACACGCTGCCAGGCTTTCCAGCAAGGGCTGGGGGAAGATATACATAAATGGGAAAACCAATGGCTTTAATAAGGACTCCAAAAGCAACAGTAAATCTGTCTCCAGAAGGGTCCAGCGTAGGAATGATGCATTCCCCAGCTCATAAGTTACCATAAGCATATCCTTAATAATGCTTATTCTCATCCTGTTCTCCAGCTGTTTCTAATACGTTTGTTTTGTTTGTTTGCTTGCTGGGTCCAAGGCCATGCCTGCACAGCACCATCTGATTTTTGCCACAGAGCCCCATGTACACAAAGGCTGTACTTTTTATTAGCCCTACACCTCCCTCCTACCCCTCTTAAGACCCAAGCCCTTCTGCAGCAGAGGGATGGAGAAGGACAGAGGTAGGAAAGAAGGGCAGGCTGAATACTGAGGCATCCTCCCCATTGTCTGCTGGTTCACCATCCTCATAAGCATGGGACAAAACAACAGTGCCCCTCTTGCTTTCTACCTGCAGGTCTCACCATGGTCTGCCAGCATTGCAATCGCCCCGTTGCCAAAAAAGGGACACAGAGAGCACGGTGCTGTGTCCCAGTCACCCTGCAGTCCCCCACACCCCCGTCGTGTCGTGGCTTTGTGTGCCATCCACGTAGCAGGGACACAATGACTGGCCACAAACTTTTATTACTCCAGTGACACGAGAAGAAAGCACACCATGCCAGCTTGAGCAGCTGACAGAATAATATGTCCTTGTAAATGTGGAAGCACTGAAAATTAATAGAGTGGATCCTCAGCATGGCTGAGTCACGTTTGAGGGCAGAGCAGCATCGCGTGTGCACAATCCATCCCCCAGCAGGGATTCCCTGGGTGGCAGAAGCACTCACCGTTTTAGATGAGATGTTGTAATGAGGAGCCACATGGGTGAGATAAAAGCTTAAGGCATCCTTCCATGTAAAGTGCAGCAATCCTGAAACTGAGAAAATTCCTTTTTCCCCTTCACAAACGCCTCAGTTGGCCTGGGGAACTCACTGCTGCTGGACATGGAGGTCAGCAGCTCAAGGGGCTTCCTGAACAGGTTGAAGATCTGCAAACAACAATCTCCAGGGAACTTGAAGATTAATAAAATAAGCAAGAGTTTTGAAAAGAATGTAAGCCTACAGACTTTGAAGTGAAAGCCAAGCTCGAACTCTTGGAGTGGAATATCAATTATCCCTGGAGAGAGCTCTCTGAGCTTTCAGATTGCTTTCTCTAAGCAGAGTGCAGGGCCTCTGTTGGAGACACGCTCTTGGGCCAGATGGAGCAATGGTTTGCTCCAGAGTGGCTTTTCCTAGAAAAGCTCCAGTTCTAGTCTAAAAAATGCAGCTCTTGGCTTCAAATAAAGATCAGCTGCTGGAAATATGGAAATACTTTCTATACTTAAAAAAGTATGCGTAGGCAAGAAGAAGGCCTCCTGTCAGAGCACTGCATGGGGCTTAATCACTTGGCTCCTGATGCCTTCAGCAGGAGTTGTTCATCCCAAGTCCCATGCAATGTTTCAGGAAAGGCAGCCCACATTCTCATAGTTCTCAGAACAGATTTGACTATTTAAAAACTCTGGCACAAAGTTTCTTTAACCAAACAAAACTGAACTCCTTGGGCTAAACCCATCCCTCGAGGAACTCCAGTGGAGTCCAGGATGCAACAGTAGGATTAATCTGGTCCATATTGTTTCTTTCCTCTTCCCTCAGTAAAGGCCAGTGCTGTATTTCTACACTACCACCACCACCCCAGTTTCTGGGGCATTTATCTCCCAGGTTTATCATAGCTCATTTTGCCTTCCCGCCTCTTTTTTTTTTTCACCTCAAAGTCTCAGTGGGTTTTGCTTGTGTCTGCAGTAAGGTGGCATCTTGGCTTTCTACAACATACAAACAGAAGGGACGTCTGATGTGAGAAGAGAGAGGCAGAACAAAGGAGATTTTATTATTCCCATTGCAGCCTTTGCAAACTGAGACAAAGAGATTGACTTGTCCAGTGTCAGAGAGAAAGTTTGTGCAGAGCTGAACCCTCATTTCCCCAATGCCTCCCCAATGCCTTTCTCATACAAACATCCCTTTGTTTTCTGGCAGAATATAATCCTCCTTTTTCTTCTCTTTACACTTCTGGCTTCCTCCTCCTGCCCTTACTCTCTCCATTATTCTTTCCTTCTGCATTTCTGCCTCAAATATTTACTTTTTTTGTGTGCTAAACCCTCTTTAACCCCTTCCTCCCCTTGCTGCAGGCTATTGTCTTTCCCCGCAGGGCTGTGAGCCTTCCCAGTTTGATTCCTCTGATTTTCCACGAGCCATGCAGAGGAGCTTAGCCAAGGGCTGCCGGGGCCTTTGCCGCTGGGATTTTGCTGGCTGAGGCTCATTGGTTCAGAGGCAGAGAGGCCACAGCATGGCACAAGCATTTGGTTGAATAGAAGCAACATGTGCTCCGGACTAGTATTTTAGCACCATCTGGCAGAGATAAATAGGGCTGGACACTCCGCATCTGCCAATCGCTCTTCTGTGGACAACAGCCTGATCCCTGATGCAAAGAAAGAGCAATTCAGTGCCCCCGAGCCCCCCAGGAGCCCACAACACTCTCCTGCCACCCTCGCCCGCTGCAGGCAGCAGAAGAGCAGGTTTTGTTCTCACAGAGAAAGGAAGGATTGGATTGGATTAGATTGAATTGAATCTAAAGGTAGCACCAGATGGAAAAAAAAAATACAAAATCAAGCTGTAAATATCATTATGCGCTATTATTGAAGATTAACCCAGAGCTATATACTTCTCCTTAATAACCAATAAAAGGTAATACCTGGTCTTACAGGAAGCATTTAGGAGTGCAGGTCAGGGACAGGGGGAAAGGCAGGTTGGGGTAGTACCACAGCCCTGGGGCAAGGATGGTGGCTGTGCCCTCTGTTCCCCGTTCGCTTTCTAAGGCCTCCAGATCTAGCGTGCAGACTGACACACAGACCTGTGCCATAGCTTCAGAAGTTGCAAGAACCATGGGCACCAGTCGGATGGTCTGCACAGAAGACTAATCCCACTGCACCACATGCCACACTCTTTATCCCAGCCGAGACAAAAGTCATACGCATTACATCGCGGCATTTATTCTAAAATGAAAAGATTAATGTTGGGTTTATCCATAATACTTAGGCTCAGCCCATGATTAATATTTTTTTCTCCGTGCTTTCTTATTCTGTCCTTCTTTTTATTAATTACACACCACTAGTGCTCACTGAAATCTGCTCCCGGTCACAGCTACCAGGTGGCAGTACTACAGGCTACCTCCGCTTCCAAGTTTTGCCAGCACATGTCAGAGCTCCAGCTGCTTTTCTGCCCCCTCTACACCGACAGGTTGGATCCTCTGATTTCCCGCTGCTTGAATCGCCATGCAGGGACAGCCACTGCCAGCACAGCCCCCTGCCCTCCCCTGCCTGTAACACAGAGAGAAGGAGGGCTGGGGTTTGGGGGACCTCACTAATTGCTGAGATTGTTATTCCTTCCACGAGGTGCTTGGCAGCACCGAGCCTCCCAGCACAGATTTTGAATGTCCACACACTTAAACAGTAGCCTCGGCTTGAAAGCTCGCCAAAGAATAGGCAAGGCCTCAAGAAAGACAGAGCCGCTCGCAGCAAGCATGCAAATTCATCAGCCCCTGTGCACAAGTGGCCTCCAACAAGCCGCCTTCAGCATCCGAAGCCTCACCACCACACCCTGTGCATCCCACCTCAGCCGACGGCCAGGTGCTGCCTTTTCATAGAGGGCACAAAACCATTCAAAGCACCAGAAGGATACTGAATTTATGCACAACCGAGGCTCTGCTTCAACTCCATCCATGGGGGATTTTATTTCATTTTAAACATACACTAATAGAGATGCTAAGAGAATGCAATGACTGAGTCAATCTTTTACACATTTCCCTTTTATTTTCCTCAGGACTTTGGAATCAGGCTGAGATCTTTCAGTTCCTACCCTTAGAAAAATAATTAGATGTTATAGGTAGCCCCGTGGATAGCACATCTGACTGCTAGTCAAAAGACTTGGCTCTATTTGTGGTTCTGCTCCTAAATTGCTTTATGATCCTGAACAAGCTGTTTTAACCGCACCAGATCCTGGTTTCCTTCTCTACAGAACAGAAATAATGACTGCCCAAATTAGTAAAGCACAGTCAGGTTCACAGACCTCAAAAGCACCTTACAAACATGAATTAATTCTGTCTCAAAACCCCTCTCTGAGGCAGGGAACTGTTGCAGTGCACTTTTACTGACAGCCAAAAATGAGGCACCGCCACTAGGAAAGGCTTGCTCTGGTGATCACAGAAAGGGCTTTTTGGGAAGAAAAGGGAGAAGTTGGGAAAATTGGAAAAATTAGGTCATCTGACATAAAATCCTGTGGTTTATTTCTTAAGTGTGCAAGGGATAGATGTGCTGCCCCAGAGGGAAATAAGTATATTCAGCCCCTTGAGCTTTTACTCCTTAAGTGTCTTGCAATCTACAGATTTCTCTACACATCAGTGACCACCCAGACGCAACAGTGTTTTATGGTGTCAATAAACAGCTACGGGCCATTTGTAATCTGAAGTCACATTTTAAACATGGCCATGGTTTCTACCCAGACCTAGCATGCATGAGTATTTTCTTTTCATTTTGCTCCCCTCTCAGTTACAATTGGGTTCCTTATGGAAACATTCCTCAGAATTTTATAATCCCATAAAAGGTTTCGAACTGCTGATGGATTCCTGTAGGAAGGACGCAGGGCCCCTGCGAAGTTGTAGAAGCTGAGTACCCAGGGTCTCATCCTCAGTTAAATTCTGCAGGCTAGAATCATTTCCTTTCACTGGCATTGGTTTAGTCAACAGGCTTTTTCCAAAAACCTGCAAAAAGGGCATCTGCCAGCACCTGTCACCTAGCAGTGACGTGCTCAGGGTTTCCCAGCCGTCTCCCAGAAAGCCTCCCACTCACATCCTGGAGGTCTCCAGCCACCAGTAATTTCTCCAGGACAAAAAAAATAAAATAAAATATCTAATTATGTACAACATTGAGGAGACACTTTCCTGAAACGCCAGCCCGACAAAGGAACCATATGCCAGTGCCCCAAGTGTGCTTTGCAAACATCTGCCTCTCAGGGGGATTTCATGCCAGACAGTAAGAAAGCAACTTTAATTAGACACCAATTGAGATCCTTGTCCCAAAGCCTGTGACTTCCCTAAAAAAAAGAAAATCCCAAACAAACAAAGCAATTGCGTTTTCCTCCATGTTTAAAACATTCTGTACGTTTTCTCTTTTAAGAAACAGTTCTCTTTTTCATTTCTCTGACAGAGATCAACATGCCCCATCTGAATGGATGCACAGGCTGAGGAAGTTCCCATTGCCTTCAGAAAAATCCCTGCCCAGGAAGGATGGCTGTGTGTAGTATGAGTGTCAGATAGGTTTTAAATTAGCCATTTCTGACTGTGGTTCATCCAACATTCACAAACTAGCACCTCGCTATTAATTAGGTTTACATTCTCCCTGTCTCACCTCGCCTCAAATCCCATCTGACCGGATACATTTCTGCCTTTGCTCATCTCCTTTGGTCCCTTTTCCTTTCTGCCAGGGCTCATGATTTCTGCTTGCAGCTATTGTGTCATCCTGGAAAGCTGATTTTAAAAAAAAAAAAAAAGAAGAAGAAAAAGAAAACCTAAATCCACAATTCAAAGGGGAGTATTCCCTTCCTGTGCATGAATTCCCTGGTTAGGGATAAAGCAAGATCCGTGCCCTAAGCTCTTGAAACAGGGCAGACAAAAGTAGAAACCATCCCTGCAGAGGTGTATGTGGGAGAGCAGCCAAAGCCCTGGCCCCCACCCCTGAGCAGGACACAGTTCATCAGGGCGAGGCAGTTGCAGGTCTCTGGGTGATGCATCTCTGGACAACACGGGCAAAACCAAGGCAGGAAGAACAGCAGCAGAAAGCACTCCAGCTAACGTCAGGCAGAGCACATCCCCACGGGGGCACAGGGAAGGCTCAGGCTGTGCTGCTGCGCTGCTCTACAGCCCTTACCTCCCTCTACACCCCACTCTTCTGCTCTTATTTAAGTTTCCCAGGCTCTACTCCCCTGCAAACCAATCTAAAGCCAACCACAGCCCACCAATGGGGTCTGTGCATAACCCACTTGCAGCTGACTTCAGCTTGCCCAGACGTCTTTAACAAAACACTAAACTGTGAAGTGGCAGCAGCAGCAGCCCCTCCGAGGGTCTCGCCAGGAAACACTCTGGGGGTAACAGCAATTGCTTTAACTTCCCCAACAGCATCTTAAAGCTACACAAAACCAGGGCAAACATTTTACATACATCAGTGGGAGGGGGAGGACAAGACACTCATAGGACTAAATAATTTATCTGCCTCTCTTACGGATGCTGACATTTTTGACACACATTAAACATTAATGAAAATCATTTTATGGATGGCCGAGTCACGCCAGTCAATGGATAATCTCCTGCCTCTCCACCTGCCCCTTTCACCCTCATCTGGCTCCTATCACAAAGTGCAGCCACTTGTAACTCTGCCCTCTGCAAGAGGCCGGGCTCCCCCAGGTGCCACAGAGCAGAGCAAAAGCTCCAAGGGGGCTGAACAGACCCCAGTGAACACATGGATGAGAGCCCGGCCCACCGAGTCCTAACCCCACTGCTGTCAAATTCACAAACCTGCTGTTTTGTTAATTAGCTAACACAAGATGCTGTGAATCATTTTGGAAAGCAAATTACCCCCCTGATTTCCAAAAGCTTCCTAGCTGCATTTCTTTTTTAAACTTACTATTTTTTCCTTCTCTCAATGTATAAATGCCAATTAAATTACAGCCTGCCTCTGTTTAATCTAATGTTAGCCTACTCATACTTTCAGCTGTTCCCTGATGCCAGCATGGCCCCTTATGCCCAAATCTCTTTAGCATGCTAGTATAAGTGTTTATAGCTCTAAGACTTAGTGCTGTAAGAAGCTTGACATTTTTGTGCTAATAACCTGCGATGTTATTGTAATATTGAATTCAAAAGGATCACCAATGAAATGGTGAAAACACAGCTCTCCTTTAGTTTGTTCCAGCTAAGGACACATATAAAGAGACGACTGGGATTAAAGCCTCGTGAACTGTCTGGATCTCTTCCTGGACAAGCAGTCCTTAAATTTGCTGCAGTGATACTCACCAGAAGGCAGAGTTACAAAAAGCCACTGGGCAGGCTTAAAAGACAGAGGGTATGCATTTAATCTCACATATCATAGAATCAAAGAATCATTTAATTTGGAAAAGACCTTTAAGATCATCAAGTCCAACTGTTAAGCCAGCACTGCCAAGTCCACCACTAAACCCATTAGACTGTGATTCTGGATACCAGAGTTACCAAAAATATGTTTTTCATCCCAAATTTCTTTATGGAACCTGCTAAAAGATTATCACCTAACTCAGTAAATTGCGTTCTTTTCACTGAGGGGGAGCTGCTCAAATAACTGGCTACAGGTTAATGAGGTCTGACCGATCTCCAGAGGGTGCAAGCTGCTCCTCTATAGATCCCTGACAGCTGGAGTCAAACGACCATCCGACTCATCCTCGAAACACAGGGAAACAGTTTGGGGCCCCTCTTTCCAGCCCACTGCCAGGTTGCACTTTTTCTTTCAACAGAGGTGACTGAAGTGCAATATATGGGCAATGATTTTTTAATTTCACAGATTAAACTATAAAATCCTTTTCCCATGGACATTTTCCCTTCTAAAGGGATTTTACTGGTTGGTGGTTTCACTGAGCACCATGCTCTGCAAAAAACAGCAATTCCAGGCAGGAGGAAGTTGTCACATGAAAGGTGTCAGTAATAGTCCATAAAGTTCATTAGAAAGGTCTTCTAAAGATAGTGAAATTGTACTTTGATCTGAGATGACCTATTGGAGCCTGTAGGATGCCACTGCAGGTGGCTGCTGAGCCTCCCTCAAGTACAATACTGAGGAGTAGACCACAATCTAAACCCAGCTCAGTCAACCAAAGGACATTTATTACCTTCAGTAAATAAGAAATGAGAGGAAAACACATCTCCTCCTTTCTCCCACGTCTCCTGCTACAGGTGAGATTTCACTCCTCTGCCTGCAGCAGTTTTAATAACCCCTTTTTATATTTTTCCCCACCAGGAATCCATCCTGCATAAACATCTCATGCCAGGCATCCCTGCTGTCCCACACAAACATGCAACCACACAGACCTCCTCACATTTTGGTTCTAGCTTTGCTGACAAAAGGACAGACCAAGTCCATGTTTCCAACCTACGACTCAACCCAGGGTTTCCATGACCTTTTCCCGCAAACTCCAGCTCTGCTGCTGGAATGACTTGTCCATTATGTTAGTTGTTCAATAACTCTTAGGCACTACCGTGCTAATAAGGCTTTGAATAAATGACAAGTCACAGTCAGAAGTCAATGAAACATTAGGAGTGATGACAAATCAGAAATGGCAAACTAACTGCACAAAGGAAACATAAGAAATGCTGTGAGATTTTTCCAAAACAAAGGCAGAATGAAAGACGGGCTGGAGAGAATAGATTCATCATGCTTTGGCTTCATTATAATAATTAATTTATATTAGCAGGTGCACATTAAGAAGATCTGTTTCCACCCCTCTGCCACCACCAGCTGGTGCAACATGTGTGTGTCAGTCATGGGAAATAGTAGTTGTGCTGGTGCCCCTCACCATCCATCTCACGCCTGCATCCTGCAGCTTTGGTGTGGGGTCCAGTCAGCAGCACAGCCAGCAAGCTGCACAAACACATCACAAACACAGAGCAGTTTGTACCCCAAAGTCCCTAAAATGGCCAGAGCCAGATATGGGGGGAGACAACCAGACACATAATGCATTTCCCATGTTTTATGGGAGCTGACTGATGACAGAGCATAGGTGTCATGGTCAGGTATTCGAAGCAGGACACTTATAATAACCTTTTATTATAAACCTGACATTTATAAACCTGTGCTGGAAAAGTAGGTAGGACTTAACAACCAGGGCTCTTGTTCCTGAGGAACATACCATGGAAATGTTCGAGTCCACAGTTTTATACCTCACCAAGTGGATCCCACTGCAGCATTTGGCCCAGTGCCAAACAGCAGTTATGAGATATTACATGGGACTGAGAGGGCCAGAAAAATACCTTCTTGGTAATGCCTGATTAAATTTTGTGATATGATGAAAATGCAGCCTGTGGAAATACATCTGCCCTCTCCAGCACTTTCCTAGGAAGCCCTATCAAATGTTGTGATGTCCTTCTAGAGCAAGCGTACACCAACTCCAGGAAGCCGAGAAACATTACACTGGCTGCTAATGAAAGCTGCAGGATAAAGCAATAATGGCATGCTTGTGAACAAAAAATCAGGCCTGAAATATTATAGAAAGTAAGTTATCATGAAGGAGAGGCACAAAATTCAATTTTCTGAGTGGTATAGTGGCTTAAATGGTACAGACAATCAACCTTTTCAGGGCCACGAGATGATGCTTTTTTGCAAATGTTTTGTGAACTCACACACACATTAAAAAACAAAGAGATAAACAGTCTCTTCTTCCCCTGCACTGAAGTGCTACAGTACCGAGCACACTGCCTGCTATAAGACGACTGACAATTAAGGATGTGTCACCCTGAGCAGTATCTCTGTCTGCACGTATCTGATCTGCTCATTACCATCGTCCTCAGCCACCACGGCACAACCATGCACAGAAATCTTACATTATGGGAATAAATATCCGTTGAAGCCAAAATGGCAAGTCAGCTGAGCACATAAATTGCCCAGATTCTACCCGAGGACACGAATAATTGTCTTTCCAAATCCACTTTAAAACGCTCGCTAAAGAATACTTTCTGAAGAGGTCAGGCCCTGATGATAGCTAATACTTTCAAATGAATCTTTGTTATTGCCCAAGTACAAAGAGCTGTTTTAAAGCATCACGACAGAAGAACGCCTCTTCCAGGAGCGAGCCTGCCCATATTTGTGCAGATCATCACTTAAGTGTTCGGTAAGTCACATGACTTCGTGGCTTTGAAAGATTGCACTTTGAAGTCCATCAGACAGATGTCAGCATAAAAAGATGAGTGGGAAAAAAAAGGCCAAGCTCTGCACAGCCAGCAGCAATCAACAGAACAGCAGTGAGCTTGTCTGGGGAGACCAAACAACAAATAGCAACTGAGCGACCTCCTCCCTCCTTTGCTTCCAAAAACTGTTTAGCAAGAGTGTAGCTACACAAGCGGCGGTAAGGTGAAGTGCCCTAAGTCAGCTCAACCTGTTCAGCAGCGTGGCTGAAGCCACCAGCATCTACAGCACCACCAGCTCGGGAGCACCCAGCGCTGCCAGAAATCAGGGCTGAACAGTGCACTTGAAGCCGTAACACCAGTTAGTCCTTTGGGTGTCAGTTGCTTGAGGAACAGTGTTGCAGCTTACACTACCACTGTCACTGCTGTTCCAGGGATAAACAGAAGGCTTCTGTCATCAGTGTTTTCAATCCAGCCCTTTTCACAAGCACTGCTATTCAATTATAACGATTGTTTTGTTACGTGTGGTTCTACTCGGAAAACTGACTCCATAAAAATAGGATCATGGAGTTCATGTTTATTGCATCTCAATGATTTCCAGATCAAATGCACTCGGTTTACAAGTAAAAGAGATGTTTGGTTTGCTTTTCCAACTACCAGGTCTACAAACTCATGCTGGGGAATGGAAGTTAAGTTGTCATCTTTTTGGCTTGTACAACTGCAAAAGGAATGAAAAAGAAATCTGCCTGCCCGCTCCCAGCGCGGCTGTGTATTTCCAGCTTCAACAGAGATAATAAGGAATAAAAATGAAGACAATATTTTCAAACCCACTTATCTAATTCTGTGCTTCAGGGCTCCAGAAAGGTAATCTGATTTTAAAAGCTACTCCAAGGGCAACTCGAAGTGACAAGACTTAAGTACCACATAAAATCTTACTGCATATTTAAGTACATAAATAGTATGTACCTAACTTTAGGCACCCATTTTTCAAAACTGTTCCCCTTAATTTAGTCAGCAAATTAATCAGATTTGCATGCGATTACACACAGATAGCAGATCATTTCTGTAGGAAGGTGTTATTTTTATATAGACACTTGTTGGAGCAGAATTGCATGTTAAACTAAAATGTATGAGTCTGCAAGCTGAGTCTACATTAACTATTTGACAGCTGCAAATTATTGCATTACAGACATCACCAGTTTGCTCACACAGACCCATGTGCACACACAGAACTCAACCATTCCCCAGCTGTCTGTCTGTAAAACCTCAGTGTTCCAGGGCTTAACAGGTTTCCCTCATGGCAACTCTGACAGGTCACAATCAGGTATCTGAGCCCCACTATCCTCCACGTGAAAGAAACAAGATATTCTAGAGGCAGAGGAACTCCTGAAACCTGGTTTGGTACAGATTAGCTTCCTACCACATTGACATACAGATCCTCCAGCTCTTTATCATGTCCCCTGTGAGCTCCCTACAGCAAAACCTCCACTTTTCAGCTATGTCTTTGCTTCTCTCCACTTCAACCCCCCAATATATCCAGCTCTTTTCTCCTGGACCCCTTTGCCAAATGGCTTTGGATGCCACCAGTCAAACATACGTTATACCCACAGTGCTGCTCTGTGGATCCAAGAGTGATGGTCACCTTGAGCTCTGCCGAGGGTTTGCAGAAGCCTCAGCTGACAGCTGTACATTAAAACAGATCTATGGCAGGTAAACTGAAGGAACGTTTGCTCACTTCAGCAGTTGTCACAAAGCGCTCCTCCACGGCCCATGGTACAACCACCCTGACGGGATCTGGGCTCTGCCTCCTCCACCCTTGTGCCTTTGAGAGTTAATGACAATGTCTGATGGCAACCAAAGAGATAATGCATAAGAGCTTACAGGAAAAGGGGGATGAAAATAAAGGCTGGGAACATGGCCAGCATTTACAGATGTACCGAGTTAGTGAGTTCAGAGGAACTTTCCAAAATGTTAGCCAGTTTCACACACCCAGCCTTTTCACGGTGGTTTCATAAGCTGGAGGTGCCTGCTTGCAGGGGCAGTCCTGCCAGGCCATCCTTGCAGCTTTATTGTGGCTCTCCTCCGCTTCCCATCCACCTCCAACAAGGACAAGCAAGGGTGTTTAATTAAATCCAAATGCTAACATTCTTAGCTGAGTGTAAAATTGTTGATTTGGAAAGCAGTGCTCCCGGCTTTCATCATTAAGGAGCACTGTGATCAATGTAACATCAGGCCAATTATGGCTGTTACGGTGCTGAGAGATGTATCTCTGTTCTGTGGCTCTCTCTATGTATTCAGGTGTAAAAGGAAGGAAAATGCAGTCTCAAATGTTAATTGTGCTGCTCAGGACACACTCACGCCCAAGGAGTCCCGTCAATCTCGCAGCCCTTCAGGGCCAGGCAATTCCCCATCCTTTCCCACTCCAGCTCCAGCCAAGGTTGTGCCCATAATGATGAAATCTGCCTGGAGATTTTAGAAACCCACAGTCATGCAAGATGAGGCTGTTGCTCCTGCAGCAAGTCACTGCTGACTTGCCTTCATAAACTGTCAAGGGAGCTCTGAAACCAGCACAGTGAGAAGGAATGGGAGTACTTGTGGCTCACTCCGTCCTCCGGATGATATTTTCCCAGCACTAGTCACAGCTCGTGCTATTTGAGTCATCCTCATCTGAGAAAGCAAACAGTTCCCAACCAGTAATACAGCGTTTCTGCTTGCAGGCTGAGAGCTTGGCTTGCCTCACAATGCTCCAAGCTGAGCCAAGCCTGGAGACCTCAGGGATGTTCAATGCCCAGGGAAGGGGCCTTGCACAGGTGGGATGGTAGGGCAGTGAAATGCTCTGGGCTGGAAGGAAAGCAGAGCCCTCCCAATAGCAGTGGCTTTAGACTTTGGATTAAACCCTGTCCTTAGGCCTGCCAGTGCAGAGAGGAGCAGCCCTACACAGTATTCAGAGAAGAGTAGATTTACCCCGCTGAAACCATCCTTCAGGTCCACACTTCTATATGACTTTCCTCATGGTCCCTCTAGGAATTATTTAAATTCCTTATAAGAAGAAATGGATTTGCCTTGCCATTTACAGCACAGAATGCTGTGGAATTACTGACTCAGACCTGAACGCTTCCTACTTGGATTCCCAAGAAAAATAACATTAAATTGGAGCTTAAGTTGAGTAAATTCAGGTATCTGAAAGCAAAAGTAGCATTTTGCGGGAAGTTGTAATTATTCCAGACAGCAAAAAGAAATCCAGAAAATTCAGAGCTGATTTAAATGTAAAAGCAAACCAGGATGGCCAAGGTACGGAAACCAGTGTTAAGGCATAACAGAGACCCTGCAGGGATCCCAGGGAACAAGCACACAGCTATGGCTAGTGTGCAGTACTACTGACAGCTGAAGATTAAACTGATATTGAAAGCCCAGTGCAGATTAAATTGATACTGAAAACCCATTTCATTTTTTATCTTTCCCTTATTAAATTATTTTAGGATGAGAAAAAGGAGACCATGTATCTATATGCTAAGAGGAACATGGAGGTATAGCTCATTCATCTGGCAATAAAGCCATCACGGACAATCCACTGGCTAAAAGCCTCAGGATGTATATCTTACTCAAAAGTTGCTTATAGATTAATTTAGCCCAAGGAGCAGTTACTGCCTTATAAACATGGGATGTTTCTGACCATTCATTTTACTGTTCTTCTGCAAAAAAAAAAAAAAAGTGAGATGATGAAGATACCCAGACATCAGTGCAGGTCTCAACCCCTTTTCGTGGCTCATTTAAGAAAGCTCTCTATAAATTAACACTGAACCTACACTTGAGTTTTATTCCTAAGAAGGAAGTGGCCTTTCCTTCATTGGTGTACCCACTCCCAAAGCCTGTGAAGGAAGTAACCCATGTCACAGTGAGGCAGATAAAAGCTGCAGGTGGCCCAATACGTGAGATCTTCCCCCAGCTCCGCGAGGCTCTGCCTGGGGTGTTGCTGTACCAGCTCTGGTCTCCAGGAAGCTCTGACATTTTCCTTGGTGGTCCCAAGATAAGAAAAGATAATGGTTACCAGGGTTAGCCAGAAACATTTGCTTTCCAGTCCTGGCCCCAGACACAACATGTGATCACACGCAAATTGTTCGCTATTCCTGCCTCTCGGTTCATCCATATGCTGGGGACAGCGTGTTTCCTTAACTCCTGAGAGCAGCCAGCGAGCCTGGAAGCAGCATCTTGTCTTTTCACTGGCCAAGAAAATTTCTTACCATCAGTGGTAAGTGGGTGTTTTCTCTGCACGGGTTGCTCAAAGGGAAATTAAAAGGCAGAAAGCAAAGATGTAAAGCTGTTCTTGAAAGAAAATGTCCATCTCTAGAAAAGTGAGAAAATATTCAAGTGCCACACAAGTGCAGTGCTGCCAAGTGAAGTCTTGAGCAATTAGTCTGCTGATTGCTTGCACTTCGCTGGGTTAATCTAACTTACCATCAGTGCAAGTCTCAGTATGTTTCCAGCACACGATGGTCAGACAGAGCTATTCTCAGCTGCCCCACTGGCGTGTCCAGACCCCGTGAAGACCTTCAGGTGCAGCCCACCACCCAGTACAAATTTTTAGTTAAGCAAGTGAGAAATGAGAGCAGCAAACACTGCATTCAGAGAGAAACTCAGCTCGTCTGAGTCATCTCTGAGCTTTCGACACACACATCTGAGCAGGATCGCTCGTATCCTGGAGCAGCTGCCGTGGAGAACAGTGTGCTTGGAGGCAAAGTGAATCTACTGTGTGGGTGAAGGGAGAGAGGCATGGGAAAGCCAGTCCCTCACTGAGGTCACACATGGGTTATCACAGGCTCAGGATAAGCCCCTCAGCCCTTGTGCAGAGCCCCATGCCATGCACTGCGTGGCCTCCCCTGACAAAGACCAGGACCAAACCAGTCACTTGCTTATCCTCCAGGCTGCAGAGGTTTACAGGTATTTTTACTAAACACTTCAAAAAGGTTCCTCTCTCAGGAGTCTGTTTACACATTTTCAATCTTCTGAGCTTTCAAACATTTCATTAGATCTGAAATTCCCACCACAGCAAGTGGTGATCTTCAGAAGGTATGGAGTCTGGGCGGTGGAAGAGGCATTTAAGCATAGAGTGGGTGTTAGCCCAGATCTTTTCCTCCTCAAGCTTTCCCGGTATCTGACAAAGACTGCACTAAATTTCTGAGCAATAACAGTTCCAAAAGTTGGCAGATTTGAAAATAAAACATGAAATCACATACTTAATCGCTGGGGTACTGGAGCATATAATTTCTCCATCTATGAGCCTGAAAGCTGCCAACACAGTTGCAGAAAGGAGCTGCAGCGTGGGGCAACAAGCACAAGTCTTTTGTAAAATGTTTTTTTGCAGAAGCAAGAACACAAAACCATCATCAACTTTTAAGACATATGCCCCAGCTCTGTGTGCGATGTTCAGTGAAATGAGGATGAAGATTTGGTCCTCAACAGGAAAACCTACGCATTGAAATCTGGAATAATCAGTTTGTCTCTACTCAGGTGAGACTCAGGTGAAGCCACACTGATGCCAAATCACCTGCCATTTGAAGTGCTTGTCCCCTGTGGCTGCATGGGAGGTGCTAAGCGGGGCATGGAGAGGAAGCCAGCAGTCAGCAGTGTTTGCGGTGGGGTTAAAAACCAGACTGCTTCAGAAAGAGAATACTCCCCCTGCTCCCAGTCTTCCAGTCAGAGAGCCACAACTAGACAAAACCTGAAGAGGAACCTCAGAGGCACTACAGCTTCCTACTCTGGAATATTGGGTTTGACAGAATTTGTGATTTTAAACTGGGTCAATTAACTAATAATATGGCAAAAGAAATTTAAAATAAATGCATACCAAAAATGAGGGGAAAGGGGCAATGGGCAGCAGAGAAATGTTATATGACATTGCTAATGACCAAAGTATCTTGTCCTGCTGCCCTCTGAGGGACACCAGGTCTCACACAGGACTTGTAGCTGTAAGTCAAATCTGTTCCTCCAGACAGGAGAGGCGTCCAAGATCTCAGATGCATCTCCATCACAACAGGTCCCAGCCACATGGTCTCCTGGCACAGAAGGCCAAATTCCAAGGCCTTTCCTAGGCCAAGACCTGGATTTTGTTGTGACGGGACTTGTGCTGAAAGCCAGTCAGAAAGTCATAAATACCCGTGCTCATCTGGAGCCATATCCCTTTATAGAAGGTTCCTGTCAAGAACTTGTGTCACCAGGGAGACAATGCTTATCCTTGCTTCAGGCTGAATATGTTTTTCTTCAAGTCACAGATACACAATATTTCTTGAAAACAGGGTAATCCAACTACTGTAAGATCTTCCTTTAACCCAACTGGAACTTATAGGAACTTCATGCAATATATAGGGCTTTCCTAAAAGAACAAGACTGTGTGATAGCTCGGATCTGCCAGGACTCTGCAGCTGGAAGCGCAGTGGGGTGAGGACACACAGTTAACATGTGGAAATGAGGACAATGAGTCAAAAAAAAGAGAAAGGGAGACAGGAAGACTCACCTTTTAATGAAAATATTATCCTGCTAAATTGATTAGAAGTCAAAAGAAGAAAATTTGAATGTGGCACAAGTTAAAAGACTTACATTTTATACAGATTTTTTTTTACCCTGTCTTCTAAATAGTCAATGATCTGTTGCACATAAAACTGTAGGATGTTAATTGGAAACAGAGTCTAGTCCCATGACAGGAAATAAACTCTTATCAATGTCTTTTGCAGATCCCAGTCAAACCGTTGGGAAATTGGTGGTCCTGAAAATTAATATGTAAGATCATGCTCTTAGAGAAGGATATAGCAAATATGCTATCTGTAATGAGTCCATACTGGGGGGTTTTGCCATAAAGATAACCCTCGAGTAAGAAATCCAGCCATTTCCTGGTTTGGACTTTGTCAGGATTCCTGGTAAGAGCATTGAGGAGAAAACCCACGTAATTTGCTTGGCAATCGGAGGCAGACTCCAGCTTCCAAGCAAGCGCAAGCAAGAGATTTTCTAGCATCTCATGAGCTGAGCTAAAGACAATAACAGAGCATTATATAACGCGACAGAAAGCCATTTGCACCACAACCCATTAGTGCAGCTGAATCACTCAATTCTGCAAACTGCACTGATCATTCAGCATTAATTGGGGCAAATTAAGTTATAATTTATGACTTTTCTCCTTCATAATTATTTATGGAAGGAAATCATGAGGAACTAACAATTAAGATGATGGGGAAAAGCTTCAGAATAATTTGTTAAACACAAGTGTCCTTTCTTTTTCTTCTCCTTTCCCTCTGCTTAGAAACAGCCTAGTAACTTACCTCTTGGTTACTGGGGCTGTCCTTTACGGCTCTGCCCCAATATCCAACTCATGGGAAACAGGGAATTCACAGCACACTTTCTTCAGATGCATGGATAGCAACTATGTCCATATTTGTGTGAGAGACACCCAACAGCCAGTGCACGTCCTAGGATGATACTATTGTGGAAAGCATTTTTAGGATAAAATAAAAGAAAAACACTGAAAGAGAATGAGGCAGTACAGGCAGGAGATCGGGAAACCATGGGAGGAACCTACGAGTCTGAGGCTGATGCATCACTACAGATCAACAGTCCAGGCACAGCACGACTTGTGCACTGGGCCTGTGCCTCTCTTTTTCCACGGTGATTGGGACCCTTAATGAAATTGAGAAATCATTTCAAACAAGACCAATAACTACTGCTTATCTTAAACACACAGAAAAGGAAATTTAACTTAGACTCAAAGGAAAATTAGAAACCTCATAACCAATTATTCCTTTCACAGCCTATTATTCCTCACATATTGTCAGTTCTCTTCAATTAAATGACCTGTGCTATTTTAAAGCCTACAAATCAGTGCCAGTTCAAATAGATGTTGTAAATTCATGCAGATGAGGAAGACAGACATCCAAGCCATAGTTCTTTATTCCAGGCTAGCTTGCTCAAGTTATAAGCTGCCGATCTGAACAGAAAACAGGCCCGAACGATCCATTTTTCCACAGTGATCAGAAGACAGGGTGTGGGGGTGATAAAAACATGCTGATATTTGGCAGTAAAGCCTCATCAAACCTTTCCAGACAAGATAATATTCAAATCCAGAATCTGGAATAAAAGCAGTAGGCAATTTCTTCTCCAGGCTGAAAACCCATGATAATTTTGTTTGCATTCTTCTCCTGTCACACACAGTTTTCTTAAACAGAAGGTATTTGTTGTAGAAAAAACCTAAAGGAGTTGACATGAATAAAAAGGGTTCAGTTCCTACCCTGCCTTCCTGTTTACCAGGCAGCAAATCTTGCCTGAATTTCTCTACAGTACGCAAAGATAACTAGCAGCTAAATAACATACTGCAGGCAAACACATCACTACAAGGCCAAGTCGATACATACAATCCATGCATGAAACACCCTCTGAAAGAGATGGGAAATCTCGACATGGAGTCACTGCAGATTCAGGACCAGGTGGTAGCATGGAGTGTATAAATGAGAGAAGAAGTTGGCCCTTGATTTATATTTTTGAAGATAATATATCTTAAAAAAAAAAAAAAACCTGGGGCAAAGTGATAGGCTCAAATGACGGCTGTTTTCCCAGGGAAGAACACAAGACCACGTTAGTGCAAAGGATGATGATGGCTTTTCACTTCTCTGGAGAAGCAGAGAAGGATTTTGAGGACAGCTCTCATGAGGATGACTTCATGTCAAAGAGGAGTGGAACGTACAGATAATCAAGCAGCCTTAAGTGCACTTGACAAGCTGCCACAATAAAAAGCTTGGCAGGGCCATGACCCATCTTCTAGGCAAGAGAAATGACTGCCCCAGCCTGCTGTATCAGTAGTGCTCAAGCTAGCCCTGTTTGAGCCAACCTCTTGGTCACTTTGCCACAGTAACCACAAGAAAAGCTCTACCATCCATAAAATCTTCCTTGAGCCTGTTCACTGCAAGAGTTTGGGTCTGGAACGGAGATGTGTAGGGCAGTGGAAAAGCAGAGCCTGAGCAGCAAAAGCTGGATATGGCTTCAGGATGAAGATGCTCCTTGTTCTGTCCCCACAGTCCCCTCTCACCTGTATTAGCCATGCAGGCTTGGAAAAGAGACCTAAGTGAGTGGGATTGTGCTAAGTTTGTCCCATGTACATAGACCAATTTTCTCTTACTATAAAAGCAGCACCATCCTCCTAAGCCCAGGAATGATGGACATCCTTTCCTCTGCCAAATTTCTCATCTGTCAGGTGTCTCTATGAGAAAAGACGGTTCTTTTTGTTCTTGCCCACAGCAGCAAACTAAAAATAACAAAAGCAAAACAAAACAAAATAAAATAAAAAAAAATATCCGACCACCACCAGCAGAAAGGACTATTGACCGTTTTGTATCCACTTTGAAATACCACAAACATTTCTGACAAAAGACCAGAATTTTCAAAGGGATGTCCATTTGGGGAACCCAGTTTCTTAGCAACTGCAAGAGACCTCTTAAGGAGTAGAGATTTCAAGAACAGAAGCGAGGAGCATGCTCTAAACCTTGCATCGTCGTAGGAGGCTCCAGAATGGTAATTTGAAAATATAAACCCTCCAAACGTCTGCTTCCACTGGCAAAATCTCATCCCCAGTGTCGTATCAGACACAGCCTTCTGGATTCCCTGTGCATCCTCCTCCTGCTCCCACTAAAGTAAGGTGTTAATGTCAGTGCTGCAAGCAGGTCCTGTTGACACTAAAACCAATCTCTCAGCATGCTTAGGAAGTTCAAACAAGCACTTGGCTGTAAATCTGAGGGTTTTATCCAGACAATGATGTTAGCTGTTTGTGCATGTAGGAAACGCTGCAGGTTGACCTAACACTTCTGCTAAACAAGAATTTTACTACATCTCCTCTGTCAGTCACAAAAGTGATGGGCGGAAAGAATGTTCATTGTTATTAAAAAGGAAAGTCAGTTTCCAAAATAAGATATATCACACTCCATCCCTTCTCTGCCAAACATTCCCCTGTACTTAATGATTCCACTAGGAAAAGAGATTAAAGAGAATTGTGTAGATCAGATTATTGAACGACAAACTCTTCAACCTGCAATTCTGAAAGCGTAACATTCCGGCATCCCAGCCCACACCTCAGCTGCTGGAATATCAGGTACAGCCAAGGCTCGCTTAGTCTATTGCTAGCAGCAATCGGCCTTTGCACTGTGATGTGAGTTCCCTTTTACTGTTGGAGTTCTTCTATTAGTCCAAAACAGAGAGCAGTGCAGCTGAGCAGAACACAGGGAGTTTTGTCCTTTTTCACTTGCCCTGCTGAATGGACTGTCAGCAGTTCAGTCTATGTATCATGAATGCTAAAGTACTGGTTCAGACTGGAGTCCTCAATAGACCTGCTGTGGTACCAGGCAGCCTCCTCATTCCCACCGCTGCAAGAGCAGCACAGCAAAGCACACCAAAAAATCCTCTCCCACATAAACCCCCAAACATCCTCCTTTTCCCCACATTTAACATTTCTGCTCTCCGTTTCTGCCTCCTCTTTGTGCATGGCTGAATATGCATCTGGGACAGGTTCGGTCGCATTTCAATGCTGCACGCTTTATCCCAGGTCTCCACTGGGAAACAGGGACCGCTTTAGGTGCCTCTTCGAGCAGATTTCTTCAGTAGCCTCCAGGTTCCAGCCCCCTCCCCTCCTCCCAGCTTTTTCTGATCTCTGAATAATTTGTTCACACAGTATTGTTTTCTTTGTCATTAGAAGCCATAAATCAAAACACGAGCACTGCAAGGTCTTACGCTTTCAGAATCTATTAAATTTTTGTTTCTTTGGAAAATAAAAATCTACGTGACAACTATGAGGGAGCCACAATTACTCTTTTAACACAGGCTGATGGAAATTGAGTTTAACCGAAATTTCTGCCAAAACCCAATGGTTTTTTTCCCCATCACTCTAAAAACAGAAGAGTTCTCTGAACCTGGGCTCATTTTCTTCCTGCAGACACCAGGTTTCAGTTTGCAGATGGCTGCTCAGTGCAGCGTGCCCATCTGCTGGGCTCCCTCCCTCCATGGTCACACCCCAGCCTCTGGCACCCCTTGACCCCAGGACCAAAAGAATTGTATTACCACCAGACCTTTAGAAAGTTGGTGTGTATAACTGGCAATTTGAGGAGGGCTCTTCCTGGGTCCCAGCATCTCCTGTCAGCTTTGCTGTTTGTCACCCCAGAGCAGCATGGACTGACTGTGGACAGGGAAATCAGCCCTACAAGCCTGGCTCAGGGGACCGACAGTGAGGGTCATAAGCAGGCCAAAATTACCACAGGGCAGGGAGGTGCTGAACCCAGAAAGAGAGGGATTCGCTCCGGTAGCTGCTCAGCAAGAGAAATGCTTACTGTCCCCAAATTGTTTCTCCTGGTCTTCTGGACAAAATCTCATTTTGCCATTAAATTACTCTCCTGAGATCTTTGCACTGACAGGTCCACAGTAACAGCACAGCCTGTGGAGCCAAGGATTGGAAAATCTCCTATCAGCTGTAGTGAAGAAATGAGAGAGCTGAGCTGGTCAGCACATTTTTATCTGTTAAAGGTTCTACCATCCTGGCTCATCTCTATGATCTTTGTACAGAAAAACTCTGCCTGTGATTCAAGGGCAAATGCTCACACTTCATCAGTGCACCTCACAGACATTTCCACCTGATTTTGGATCCTATCTACCTAAAATCTGCAGTAACAAGTTCAAATGAGTGATAAGAACAGAAAGAGGATTGTTTAAACAACACCAGCCCTCAGAAACTGTTCGATAACAGCAAGTGCTCTTCAGAGGGATCAACATCTTCCTTTCAAGTCCCTGAAGCACAGAACTCCTCCCTCTAAAAAAATCTGAAAACCAACAGCTATCACCTGAGTCTTGCAGATGCACTAAGTGAAAACAAATACAAGCACCCAACTGTCACACAACTCGAAGCCACCGCAGCTAGCAAAGGCCAGGGGTGAAGCTCAGAGTCATGCTGAAATAGCTTTTTCATCATGGCCCTCATCCTGAAACTACAAAAATGCATCTTGCAGAGTCAGATCAGCAGCAAGTTATTTTGGCTTTCTACATCCTGTATCTCCGAGAAGAAAAGAGGAAAGAGCTGCAAGTAATCAGAAATTTATAAGTCATGTTACTTTGAAGATGGCTGTTATTCTGGGTTGCTCTACAGATGTCAGAATTATTTACTAGATAAGTTCCTTTCATTAAGAAAAGAATTTTTATAGTTGAATTTCTTTAGTTGCAAATGAGCAAGACACCATTTAAAGCACCAAAGAAGGGCTTTCACCACTTCAGAGCACTGGGTTTTGTAACCACTTCTACCAGTCTGCAGAATACATGGCTAAAGTGTGTTTGTATAATGTGATCCCAGATTCCAAGAAACAAGATTCCAAATAATTCAAAGCCAAACAAGGTCTCGCACAAATAATAAACTGTAAGGTTCTGTAGTGTCTTTTTCTTCCAGAAGGTTCTGAACATAGCCAGAGTCGCTAGCAGCTGGCTGTCTCTGCCCAGCACCTCCCCGGTAGGGAGCACTGAGGTCGGCAGTCCCTGGCAGAGGATGCCAGCACAGCTGAATGCTCTGCTCATCATCTCTGTGCCTTTCACACGGACTGCACACACGCACAAACTTCAGAGGGCCAAAGGTTCAGCCAGTCTGGGAAAACTGGGCAATTAGTGCCTCACCTCCTGTTAAAAGCTGGTGTCCTCGGCTAACAATTCACGAGGGATCACCGGAAACAATTAGGGTTGTTAACATACACGGCACTAAAGACATTTTCAGTGTGAAGTCGTGTGGCAGCCCCGGCAAGATGTAGAGATTTTATACAAGAGGACACATATGCAAACACATGTTACAAACCTGCTCATTAGAGTCTACTTGAAATGTCACCTTAGAATCCCAATTGCTTGCAATAAAAACGTAAAAGGAGTCATAGATTCTCCTCTGGTGATGTATACTACAGCTGTACATTTAAACACAAAAAAGAGAAGGAGAGGGATCCCTGTCCTCTGCTGCCACCTCAGCGGGGACCAGCAGTGGGCCCGGGTGGGCTCCGAAGAAAATGCAATGGAGCAACAGGAATAATGGGCCATGGAGAAGGATTTAAAATTCAGGTTTCCTGTTCACTCCCTTTGCTTGCCTCCTCTTTCAGAAGTAGTGGAGTTCCCTCTGTGCTGGCAATAGATGGGGTTTGATTCCTGTAGCCTTTTGCAGCCCTCTGCAATTTTTAATTATGGTGGAAAGAAGTGTTTCACCTCTAGCATTGCAAATTCTCTTCCAAAGGGAAATTCAAACAAGGTTGGTTTTATTCTAGTTTTGAAAGAAAACAAATTTGGTAATGTCAAAATTTTTCGTAAAACAGACTTCCAAGTGTTGACTGTCATCCTGATGCTTTAGCGAGCATTTAAAAGAGCAAATTTGAAACAGCTGAAATACCAGGAAAAATTAAATAGCAACTCTTGATCTAAGAAAAATATAAATTGATGGAGGAACCTGCATTGGATGCAGAATTAAAATGCACATGGGAAATAAACTGGAATACCTCACTCAATTTTTGTTCATCACAGGTCATCAAGCTGAAATGAGAAAAGCAAACTTACAGTGTTTTACTAACCGGAGTTGTGGAATAGCAAATGGTCTAGGACTGCTCCCACTGCAGTTTGGGAAAATATGCATTTTTGAAAAGGCTGATTCTTCTGGCAAATTCATAACAGTGTGGCCACCGGCTGCAAAGGACAGACCACACACGCTCTCTGGACAATCAGGGACTGGACACAAGTCTTTCCTCTGACTTCTTGATATAAACTTAATATTTACTTAGTCTGTAAATAAAGGTCATGATTTGGAACTATTTCACTGCTCCGCATGCACTTAAACAATATGAAAATCAATGCGCTATAAAGACAGACTCGCGGCCTTTTTTCAAACAGGAAGAGTTCCTTGTCACATTTTAAAGGAGAAAATCCCAACCCAGAGGAGCACAGATGAGATCTTTAAAAGTTTTATTCAAATGCAAACCACAAAGATATTCACTGTCAAGGCTTCAAAAATACACTCTCCCCTTTTGCCAGTGGTGACTTGGTGACTTTGGCTGGCACTAACATGTCACAAAGTCATCACATTTCTACACTTTTCGGATTCCACTGTTACAATAACCACCAAAACTGCCAGAAGCCCAAAGCAAAATTCTCCAAATGGACACAAAATTAGAGGTTTGTCACCTTTTCTCCTTTATCACATGAAACATATCCACTGACTTCCAGAATCTGGCTGTGACAGAAGCTTTATTCTATAATCACTCTAGGAAAGCAGAAGGCACCCTGCAACACCTACCCCACCCCAGCCAGCCTTTTCATTCTTTCTTTGTTCCTTTCAGTGGCAATGGCAGGAAGGAATTTCATACAGCGCTGAGGATGAACAATCCAGTTAATAACACTGCTGGAAATTCATACATCTGGGACAAAAGCAAGCTTCAACCTGACAGCCGTTTGAAACGTTCACATAGTCTCATTCTGTTGAACAAGATTTGCCCCAGCACAAATTTTAGATGACTCAGGCAACTTTTTATTCAATTTTACAAACTGGGGACATAACACTTGCTTGTGAAAAACCTGCAGTTTAGTTTTCAGAGACTTGAAGATCTCTGGAGATCTAAAGATCTTCAGCTAACTCCCAGTTAGAAGGGAGCACATCCATCACACCTATGTGAGCCCCTGCCACCCAAAGGAGTTTCTGTACCCGTAGAAATTAGGTGTGTCCACTTGCAGATCCTTGTCCTCCGCACTAATAAATGGGCTGTGTACAATCTGCTGGCCAAGAAAAACATTTCTGTTTACAGTATGAATAATAACAATAATCCAAGATTTTTCCTCTTTTCCACTAAGTAGACCCACTTCTTATTCATTCTTACTTTTGGCTCTGTCTGCCCAAGGTTTTGAGCATTACCTGCACGCTTAGAGAGGGTGAAGGTGCTGCCCATTCTCGCTCACAAGCATCCCAATAAAACTTCCAGTGCTACAAACCACTCTATTCTACCTTGTAATGACAGTCAACAAAGAGACATCTCCAAACACCTTCCATCTGTCCCACCAGCAAAAAAGATGCTTTCAAGAGAGGTTTCCACCCTGTTCTTTAAACAAGAAGGATGGATCAGATCAAACCAAGCTGTTTCAGCACAGGGGAGGAAGTGGGCAGGAGGCAAATGTGAAGGCATACAAGGAAAATACACACACAACCAGTATTTGACCGCAGGGACCTGTAATCTGGCAGTTGGAGACACCCAGTTTTTTTTAACCTTTTGTTCATTGTTTTAGTAATTTTATCTCTCGATGACAGATGAGGCGGATATTGCTAGGAAACTAAATGATTTCTTTGAGTCAGTGTTCTATGGGGAGAATGAGGGAAACATGCCAAAAATGGAGAGAAATTTCCCGGGGGCAGAAAATGAAAAATTAATGAAATGCGAGGCAACACACAAGTATGTCAAATGAACGAAAAAAGGGATAAGAACAATTAAAGTCAAACAATGCTCCAGAGAGGTCGGGAGGATCAGCAAGGCAGGAGCACTGGTCTGAAGAACCTGTATGGAGGAAGGCCTTTAAATCCCCATGAGAAGCAGACAAGAGACTGCAAGAGCTCAAGTTCAGGACAGTGAATGAGGAACATCAGGTGCCCTGAGCCCGGCCGTAGCACTGGGAAAATTTACTGGCAGTAACTTGAAAAAAGAGTTTCACACACATTCACAAGAAGGACATCAAGGTGGACAGACTTCTTTTCTTTCTGGAGGGAGATGACAATGAGAACAGACTCAGGATAAGACAATATCACTGACTGAATTTTCAGCAGGCAAGTACCTTCTCTACAATCAATGACAGCAAGTGGAGAAAACAGTAGATATGTGGCAACTTAGCAGGTAGGGGAGAAACTCGTGGGCTAATTTTTCTGATTGTACATAAAGCTGTATACACATTATTGTAGAGAGAGGCGTTCTGCACCCATGCTCCGGTTATTGAAAGGCTGTGTCAGCAGCAAGTCCAGATTTGCTGCTCCCACCTTGCAGCCACACAGCTGTCTATGAGCTGTTTAGCAGAGCAGTCAAAAGTTCTGAATCCCAGTCTCTAACCTAATCACAGCTTGGGGCTGCCAAACTGACTCTGCACACTGATCCTGCAGTGGCCCCGGGTGTGTGACTGGAGTCCTTGCTTGGAAACAGCTCTCTCTTGGTGGGGGACAGCAGGAGAAGGCCATGGATTTAGTTCTAAACTCAAGAAGGCACTTAGGCATATGGTGATGCTACTTTGGGACAGGGCTGTTTTCCTAGATTAGTGAGTGACGCTTCAGCTTGCTAATAATAACACAGGGGAAGACTGGATGCAAAAACACAAAGAAATTAGAAAATGGGTCAGTCACTCTCTTCTGAGAACAGAAGAGAAAAGGGATAATGCTGGGAAACAAATCGTTGAACAGAAAAGCAACCCTGATGATGGTGCAGGGCGTTGACCAAGAAAGCATCACCAATGACAGCAGAAAAAATCAAAGAGGCCAATGATGGAGAACAGACACCACCTCCTTTGCAAAAAGCAGAAAAGAGCTTCTTGTGGACCATATCCCAGAGATCAACATGTTTTGCAGGACACAGTTGCAGCCTCCAGCCTCCTTAATTCTCTTTTAAAAGGATTAATTTTCTAGCAAGGGTATTTGCCAACAGATCACATGGTGAGCGTGGAATATCTCCTGGTATCAACTAGGTGGTGTTCCCCTACCAAAGCAGCCAGCATTTCTGTTTTACAGAAGCAGAGTGAGGAGAACTGTCAGATGGCGAGAGAGGTGCCAAGACTTCCTTGATGGAAGGTGATAGACAGGTCTCACACTTCCATACCAACTGTTTCAAAGCCTGATTTTTCAATCACTTTTAATAATTTGTCTGGATCCAAAATAAATGTGGACAGATGACATGATACTCAGACAAAACCTGACTCTCCCAGTGGGAGGAGGAATATTCCTGTGGTTTGTATGAACTCAACTTTTAAAGCCAAAGAAAGTAACATTTTTCCTATATGCAGCCATTACATTTCCTTTCTGTGCATCTCCTCCTTCCTGTAAAAGAAAAACACTCACGACTAAGTGCGATCCAATATATATAATTATGTATATATATAAAGTGTGATGCTGGAAGAAACCTACTGCCAGAAACCCTGGATGCTTCGGGAGCAAAGCTCTGTTAAAATCCACTGGAGCCCTTCATTTTCACAGCTCAGTGGGCATCTTCCAAAACCCTGCACAAAGCTGTACCCCAGGGCCTCTCCTGTGAGTGAACTCATGGATTTTACATCAGGAATGGCACAACAGGAGAAACAGTCCCATTCCTACCAAACTGACTGGCAGGCTTTTCTCCCCAGTGAGTGTTTCACCAGTTCAACAAGAACAGACACATCATAACTGGCTGTCCACTGACAGCATTGGGGTAAAGTGTTGCTCACCAAACCCGGGTCAGACAAAAGACAAAAGGCCAGCTGGTGCCCGCCAAAGGGAGCCAACAGCGGGCAGCAAAGGCACGAGGTGGAAAGCTGAGTGCCAGGTTTTGACTTCAGGTATGTCTGTGCAGCCTTGCGAGTCCCCAGGTCTGGAAGGCCATTTGTGCAGGTATAGCCAGCACTTTCACTGCATTTATTGCAGCACCGGGTTTAAAGACCTGGTACAATGGAACAATGATGAGCAATGACATCACAGCCCGGATTTGCTTTTGGATCTACAGCTGTTCATCTGAATTTTTGGCTGCCACCTCCATGAGCTAAGGTTTTCATTGGACTCTTTGTTTGGTACTGGCTGGATCCTCAGCAGTTGGAGTCAGCAGCTGTAACTTCACATTGCTGCAGTGAAACGCAGGGAGCTGCTATGATTTGTCCCAGCTGAGGATCTGGCCCATAGAAGGAGAGAGATCACATCATAAGAGAAACAGCTTCCCTGAGGAGCAGGACTGTGGAGCCACTGAGTCTGCCATCTGGCTTTTCAGCACAAGGGGCTGACACTTTAACAGGAGGAGAGGAAGGAAGGACTCCAATGAGCTGCTACCTGGCGTGCAACTGCACAGCATTTGGGCTGGGACAAAACCCCTTGCACGGGATCCTCTCCTACTGGGAAGCACCAGCCTTTGCAGTGGATATTGCTGTGCATTTTTCTGCATATAAATCAGCTGCATCACCACAACTCCATTCACTGGCACAAGTGAGTCCTAAATAAAACTCAGCACTTTGCAGATTTGATTCCCACACAAAACCCCCCAAAACCCCAGCCTTTTAGCTTTTCTCAAAAATCCAACACAAAGTAATGACTAGAGCAGGCTGTGACCTATTTGGGAAGTAACATCGCAGGCAGAGATGAACCTCAAGGTCCTTTGGGCAAGACCACTCTGGACAGCCATCATGACACCTCTCATATATTCTGTCATGGACCAGCCCCCACACGGTGGTGGTTCTCCCATGGTCTCCTGCTCTTTCTTTCCCAGCGTGTACCCCTCAGATGCTGCAGGGAGTGCCTGCCCCCATTCGTGGCAATGCATGTGCCTCAGGAGAGATGAGGTTCTTTGGGTTGCTCAAGGCTGGTTCCTGTGCTGAGCGTGAGAGCCAGGAGCCACAGAGCTGAAATGGCCACGTGGGGAGAGGCAGCCAGGCTCTTGGGGAAGAAGTGTCTCCAAAATCCATGGGTGAACCCATTCTTTTGCATAAGAGAGGGAGAAAAGCTCCAGCCATTCAGGGCTCTTCAGCGCATGGAAGAAGGTGTACAACCCATGGCTTATCCCTGGGCCCCTTTTCTGCATTTACACATTAGATATCACATCACCTTTTGCTGGACCCCAACCCTGGGGCATCCCACAGCCTCTGGGTGGTCCTGATGTCCCTTGCAGAGTAATGTTAAAGACAAATCTCTGAAAAAGAACTCAGCAAGAGGCTAGTTCATCAACAGGCATGTCCCCAAGCAAGCCTGTGACCCTCATTGTGCAGCTCATAATTACAGAGAAAGCCAAAAGAATTTAATTTTCCTAAGAGGTGTGTGGGGCAGGCAATGACTGAATTAATATTTCAGCTTGTCAGAGCATCTCCTCGTGAGAAGATCTTAATATTATGAGGTTGAGAAGATCTGAATGTGAAGCTGAGCCACAACATAAAAGCCATGCTATCTGTCAAAGTCATCAGCAGCCTTGTCCATGGGATTTAACAGTCAAGCCCCCAGCCCAGAGCCTGTCAGCTCTGTCTCCCGCAGCAGATAACACATTTAGCAGCAAAACCCTTTCACAGGAAGACAAAAAATTGACCACAGAACTGAACTTTGGATTTTAGAGTCACCTTTCTTTTATTGGTGATGAACATGTAATAAAGAGAGGAGAAAGCTGTAAAACAACTGAAAAACAGATGTAAGTATTTCTGAATTAGACTGGAATATTTTTCTGACAGACAATTTACACACCTGATCTGCAGCACTTCCAGGACTGCAACCCTAAAAAAATACCTAATTTAACAAGTAGGTTTGAAACTTCCACAGAGTAGTAGCTGACCTTGATAATCATTGATCAGAAAGCACTTTAGTACAGAGCAATCCCTTTGCAATCCATTTGTAAAAGCTTTTATAGAGCTCCCACCGTTGCTGAAAGAATGGGGCTGGTACGGTGAGATGGGAACAGCACTTCTGCTCAGCCTCCACCTTCCCCTGGAGGAAACGACAGTGGAGTATAAAATCCAAAATGAAGTCCAGGAAAACTCTAACGGGGGAATTCCAAATGGCCAAAACCGAGTGAAAAACTGCTTCCCGAGCAGCTTCATTCACTGCTGTGCCACAGGTCACAAGGCAGCCCTGTCCCGAGCGGAGGGTGGGTGAGCGGCACACAGGTTTGCTCTGATTACAGCGCCGAGTGCCTTACCCGCTCAGCTGAGAGCACACAGTCACCTCGAGCTGCCTGAAATCCTCCCTTGCCCCGCTACAGTCAGTACAGAAATACAACCCCCAAATTTCACAGACACAGAGTTGCTGTACTGCCCCCCACCCTGCGCGCTCCCAGGGCCCAATGCACCGGCAGCACAGCTTGGAGGGTCTCTGTGCTCGCTCAGCAATCACTCGCTACAAGCAAAGGAATATTTGATGTTTCTACCCGACAGAGCTGGCAAATTAGCCCTCTAAACCTGCCTCAACTGGGCTGAGTTAAAAGGGAGAGCCTTCACTCTCTGCAGTAAATCTGTAATTCAGTCAGCGTGCTGAGCAGCAGGATAAGGGGGGCACCTGACACACGACAGATGTCAGGTTTTATCTTTTTTTTCCCCTCTCCTCCTAGTCTAGACAGTGGGTCTCACGTGCTCTCACCTGGGGACACATCTGCTTGATCAGGCTCGTGAAAGTGAGCAGTGATGCACCTTGCGTGGATCACTTGGAGAGGTCCAGTGTCTCAGGGGAATGCCTACACCATCCTGAGGTGACAGTGACACCCCACCGCAGGCTGGATGCCGAGGCACGGAGGAGCTTGGCCGCTCCACCATTCAACCCGAACTGGCAAAACCAGCGGCAACGCACAGGCGTGTTCAGCGGTGGGGGATGAGGACTTGCCCCAGTGCCATGGGACAGGTGTATCCTGCACCGCACACCCCAACCAGCAGCTGGTTGGGAGCCCATTAATGAGGACGGGGAGAAAACAGCCACAAATCTCCCCCACCTGCTCAGTCTCCGAGACATTGGAAACATTGTCCTAAAATTCTTCGTTCTCGCTGTTTGCAGGTCACCTCTTTGCTAAAACTAGTTCCCAGCTAAACTTTTAATGACAAGTGAGGCACCTGTGCGCCCCCGGGGCAAGGGAAGCCCCTGAGCCCCTGTCGCTTCCCAGCGTGATGCTGCAGGGGAGGCTGCGGGGATGGGTGCCCCAGATCTCCGGCAGCACCCCCTGCTCAGCGCACTGCCAGCACAGACATCGCACGCTCGAGCCTAACGGCAGGATCTTATTTAAGATGTTTAAGATAAGTGGGTCAGCTACCAAGGCTGCACAAATGGCATTTCCAGAAGGGTGGTGTTATTTATACGGCACCACAGGGGACTCCGGAGATTCAAAGACAAATAAATCATGACAAACTCCTTCCCCCAGGGGCTTTGTAATGTACAACTCAAACCCTCCGGGATGTTAAATGCCTCCTATGAGGTGATAAGTGCTATCAACTCCCACTGATTTTAATAGACATAAGGATGCTCAACACCTTGAAAGACTGCACTTTCAAATTACTGTCATCTCCAGTAGTATGGCCACTTAGACAGTTTTAACATAATGAAGTAGCAAATGACACCTCTACCTGAGAACAGTGTTCTGCAAAGGACAGGTGGAGGACAGGACCACCTAAATTTTCATCTCTAGCTTCTACACTGCAGGGATTTGCTGGTAGGAGATGGGTATCTCTGAGAGGTTGAACAGAAAGGTGAGCTCATATGGAGGGAAAACATCACACCCAAATCTGACCTTCAGCACTGGCTGGGGCAAGACACTGCCCTAATTTGCTTCTGGGGTATTTCTTTGTTTGGGGCTTTTGGGTGTTTTTCTGGTTTTTTTTTGCATTTCCATTTCAGCTGTTTCATGAATATTATCTGTGTAACAGTAAACCGTATACAGCAGAAAAACCCCTTTCCTAACGAATAAGTGATCCAGATGGAAGAGATGCAGGGGTGTCCCAGATCTTCAGACTATAAATCTGATTCAGCCGCTGCCTCCAAGCCAATCTTTTAATTAAATTTTCTCCTTTTATAAGTGGTTTTGTGTTTTTGGGGGTTTTTGCTGTTTGTTTTTTGGGGGTTGGGCTGGTAGGTTTTTTTGGTTTAGTTTGGTTTTTGTTGTTGTTGTTTGGGGGGGGGCCTGAGGGGGAAGATTTTTTGGTTGGTTGATTGGTTGGGTTTTTTCCATGATTCTTGCAGCAATGGGCTTGGCTTTTACTTTTTTTTTTTTTTTTGCCACCAATCTTTAAATCTCCAGGTAATTCAAAGTGCTTCCCCCATGTAATCCTTGCTCAGGGCATGCTATAATTCCATAAAAATTGCAACACAGAGAGAGACAGGTCAATTCTTATAATGAAGCTTATCTCGCTGGAGTTGTAATATTTGAGACAGATAGTCAATGTAATATTTATGTGCTCTATTTATTAGCACCTTTGATGACTAATGGTGAAGGTTATTTGTGTTTGCTGGGTTTTTTTAATCAAATTACCTGTATTTCTTTACAGACAGGAACAGATTATGATGCTCTTCTGCCAAGTGGTACAGAAACAACCCTTCAAATCACTAAGAAAAACAAAGACATTCTCGTATGTGCAGAAGGGGAATACTGTTCACTAACTTTTCATTGGGAGAGCTTGAAGTGCTCTGAAGAGGTCAAGGATGGGGAAGAGACAGTGTCCATCACAGTCAATTAAGTTACTTTAACCTTCAAAGTGATCTGTGTATGCCCAAGTCTTACAAGCTGAGAGACAGAGAAGTACAGTCTCTGTAGTTTTAGATATCACCAAAAAAACCAACAGAAGAACCTCACTGTGAGTGAAGCCCCCAAGGGGAGGAGTGGACAAGGCCCTGCAGCTTATGGGCCTCTGGAACAGGATCCACTTGGCTGTGCTTCCAGCTCTCCGCTGCAAAACCGCCCCCAGCACGCACACACCGCTCACAATGCCCCGCTCTATAACCATCGGATGTGGGGCTTTCACATCCAAACAAGTCTAGAAAGGGGCGCGACAACTTGAATTTTTATTGCCCACAGCTTCAAAAAGTTTCAAAAGTAAATCCCGTTACTACAAGAACTGCTTCTAGTTCCAGAGACAGTAATATAAATACAGGTAGTGCCCTAAAAAGAAATGCCTTCCCAGGTGGATAGAGACGTGAAGAGTCAGAAGAGAGGTGTGAGCTTATTTACAGACTGGCAGAAGGCTTTCCAGCCTCGTCATCCTCTGCTTCCCAAAGGACTCCTTAAACATGTTATTGTTTTCACTGGGATTTCATTCCAATGGGGGGAAACAATCCATCAAAGATATTTTCTTACTCTGCTCTAAAATGCTGCTTGGCTTTATGAGGTAATAATAAACATATTCATATTAAATTTTATTCCTGCGAAAGACAAACTGCAGCACATATAAGAGCAGTTGCTCTGACTTAAGTTCCACATTTTCCCAGCTCACTGACAAAACTAGATTTCCTTTCCGTCTTGCATTTCAGACAGGACTGGACTTCAAATGAGGAATGCTTTTGCAGGTGTAATTTTTGCATAATTATGCTCCCCTCCTCGCCCATTTGTGTGCCAGCCTTTGAGAAGGGAGAGCCAGGCTGCATACTTGTGCTTCCTTCTGCTTCTTTGTGGCTGAAAATCAAAGACCTAGAGAATATTCTGCACCCTAAATTCATTTAGAAGGTTGAAAACCACAATAAAGGCTCAGAGCTTCAAAAAGCTGTACCCGAGTGCTCTGCGTTAACCATTCCCCCTTCCACACAATAATCTCAAATTGCTTTGACTCCTTGGTACATAGATCAAACTTGAATTTCTGCTTGTCTCTCATTAAAGCAACCTCCGAGTCACCAGCTCTGCTCTGAGATGGCAGTGAGAGCACTGCTTAGAAACGCATCCAGATAACACGAGAAAAAAATACCAAAGAATATAACTTGTGTTATAAATACAGGGTACAGGCCACTTGCAAAAGTCAAGAGTTGTGAAAGCCAGACAGAGAAAACTGAGCATGTGTATGTGTGTATATATATACATATATGTATACACACATAGATATGGATGGTATAAACCTGTCAGATTACCAGCCTATGTATAAAAAGAAGTGCAACACCACTAGGAAAGAAAATTGAAAGACAATTTTTGGAGCTGCTTTGGCATGGAAGGGGCTTTTTGCTTTGCCATCCATACCTGTGAGATGTATGGCTTTCTACACGACGTGGACTCCCGGTGTTGCTCTGGTCTCCCAGATGGCCCGTGCTGTTCGTCCAACAGCAGGCCACATCCATGGCATGACTTTTTGGCTGCCACCTGATTAAGATGTGGGTGACGCAGTTGATTTCAGGGGATGAGCGCTGCTGTACCCTGACATAGAAATGGACTGTCCTTTCCACTGTAACTCCTGATAACTTTAACATCCCTAATGGCCTTTCACTTAACATCTCTGGAGAGAACGGAATTATCACCCCAATTTTATAAGACTGGCTCATACTAGGTACCTGAATACAAGGCTTTACTGTGGGCTTGTTCCTCAGTATGTGACAAGCAACTGAGCAACAAACAGCTTTTTACTATTTGTGTGCCTTTGTGTGCTTGGAGAGCAACTCCAGTGCTGTTTCACAGCACCTGAACTGGGCAGAATGGCCACTGGTATTAGAATAATGGAGATGATAACATTTTTATCTAATAGCACTTGATTTGTGTCTATTACATACAGTTATAATGTTCCATAATGCAGGCATGCTGCGCCCTGCCGAATAACCCAGTTTAAATTTCTATGAACAGGCACAACATACCCATACCCTGTCTTCCTCTCCACAGAATTCTTCCCTTGTCCATAACACGCTTTCAAGCAGGTTTTATTTGCAAATAAAAATGCTTGTGAGGCATCATCTCATTTAATTAGGCCCTGAGACAGGCAGATATGGCTTGAACGCTGGCTGATAGTCATCTGTCTTCCAAATAGTAACTGCTTGCAGATCTAGAAAAGCCATTTAAGTGGATTTGGCAAGACACAGAAGGTAATGTTTACACTTCTTTGCACACAGATCTGTCTTTAGATGTATTAAGGATTTTTTTTAAGTCCAGGAGATCTGCTATTGATTTGGATACTTGAAGGTCCCCTCTGCTACTGAATATGTTTAAAACCCATATCCTGAAGGCTGTGCCATGGGCTCACCAACATCCAAATACCACTGGCAGCATCTGCAGCCATTTGCAGGGTGCTCCATTTTGAAAGTGGAGAAAGAAAGAAGTGCTTGCAGAGCTCCTATCTGCACAGTGTGAGGTGGACGCCCTTCTGGGCTTAAACCAATGCTGAGGACTGAAAGACATCAAGCATCAATTCATTCTTCACACAGGAGGAAAATGCCAAGGAACCAGCTATTTCCTATTTTCCTGTGTTGCTGGTGAAACCTGGCAATAGGAGATACTTTCAAGCCTCCAGCTAGCAGCTACTCTCATTTCTGAAATTATATAGTTCTACAATGGATTGTCCCAGCCACAGTATTCAAAAAAAAAGAAACAAATCAGAAAATATAAAAAGACACAAAGGTCAATAAAACCTGTTTTGGAGTATCCATCAAGCGATGTTTACTGTCATGAAAAGGTAATATTTCTCCAAGATCATTACAGACTGAAGCAGTTTGTGCTGTGATGCATGGGAAGCAACAGGGATGTTGCAAAGAATCCCTGGTCTGGAGAACAGCACTTCACCTCGGGCCATCCAGGGCAGGAGGACAATAAATCCTCCTTCAGTCCCATTCATAAGTCTTTGCACATCAGACCAAACCTGAAAGATGAGATTGCCAGGAGCAATATCTTATAAACCTCACCTGCTGCCCAGCTTGTCAACACCCTCAGCAGGAGGCTCTGCATGTTCACCTGGGCATCAGCCAGGGACTCTCATTGGCCTAAATGAGCCTTTAAATTTTGGTAGCTGAACCACAGGACAGGAAAAGGGTTAAACCTCATAAATTAAATGGTGTAACTCTGAATGGTCAGGTCACTTCTAAGACACACTTGGCAAAATCAAAATCCAGGACCTCAAGACATCATTTGGTTCCATGTCACTCCCACAAGTGGCAAAACTTTACCCTTTGCTTTAAAAATCCACATAGGAATAGCTCTCAGTTTAGAATGGAGCTCTCAAAAATTAGCAGCCCCCTCCTTGCCTTTTTCTTGTCTATAAAAAAAAAAATTCCCTCAACTTCATCACAGAAAACTTACATTGACACCACGTGTGTGAAAATGCCAATATCAACATTTAAGTACCACGGCGCATCGTGTCAAAAAATGAGACATAACTGTGCAAAACCAGGCGCAAACATGAAAACTATAATGAATAGGGTTCATTGTGACCATGGGCAGAGAAAAGCAGTTTTGAGTCAGGTACACCTGTCCTTCTGCTCCAAACTTACCTTCCTACTGTCTCTTGACTTCCACAACGCTGTATCTCCTCTGTGTGGAGCTGAGTGCCCTTATTTTCCCGAGAACTTCTGTGCTGATGTCAAGCACTGGGCACATCACAGGAGACGCTTTTGGTTGTGCATTACTATTGCCTCGAACCCACAACTTTTCAAAAGCCCAGTGCAAAACAAGGAGGCGTGGGATTCGACTGCCCTAAATGACCCCACAAAGAGATACAAGCTGACCATAACTTGAGCCCAACAATCTCCCACAAACCCCAAATCTGGTTGTGTATCTGTAGCCACCACACACGTAGCAGCAGAGACACAGGCCAGAGTATAGGAGAAACCTGACTGCATTCCTTGAAAGAAAGGAGGGGTGAGTCTCTAGGGCGTATGCAATTCCTGCATTGGCGCAGTTACAGTCCATCCATAATAAATAAAATTTCCAGAATCTCTGATGATTGAGCCCAAGGCATAGAAAAAAAAATTCTTGCACTTAAATTAAGCATCAAAATACAAAAGTACAAATCTATTCTGCCATAATGCATGGGGGCATTATATATCTGAATATCCAAGCAGCAATTAAAAACCAGACACTTCTAAGCATATCCACCAGGTAGAAAATATGCCTGGATTGACTGAAAAGAATGCCCTGTCCAGCCTTACTAAGGTTCATTTATTCATTTAAAGAAATATAATCTTTAAAAACTTGCTCTAGCCTTTGATCTCCAGTCATCAGTACTAAAGGCATTTGGAGTGCTGCTCAGCCTTAATTAGCTTGCTCCTTTTTTACACATGATCTCAGTCACACTCTAATTAATCCATTTATAGTTTAAAATCTATCAGTCAAATCCCATACTTCATTCTTTAGACAACTTCAGAAATGGATCCACTCCTCCTCCTAATTTGTTGCACTACTGGAAACATCTACCCCTCCTCTGGACAGTCCCCCTTTCCCAGCCAAGAAAAAAACCCAGAAAACATACACCTCCAAGGAGTAACTGAACTCGGATCACCCGGAAACGGGGCTCCTCAGTACACAGAATAAAAAGGAAATATAAGCCTTATTTTGTAAAAAAGGAGAATGAAGACAAGTTGAGCTCCACCTCCTGCACTGCACTGAGCCACTGCTGCACATAATGCAGAGAGCTGTCAAGAGATTTAATTAGGATACAAAATCTAGCGATTTACGAATTCTCTCTCCTTAGAACATTCTTGGGGATTTGCTCAGAATTAGAGGATGGTTTAAACATTAAAGGGTTTTTTTTCCTTTAATGAGATCAGCTGCATAGTGGAAAATGAGACTTTATTTATCTAAATATCACATGAAGAACTGAATAATTTAATAACCTTGCTGAACTAAATCCAACCCAATATATTTATGTCTTTTTCTTCTGCATATAAAATACTTATTTTGTGTTTGACTTCCAATATATAAACAACTCTTAGCTCTACAAACCATAAAGACAAATAGTAAGAATTCTGTATTAAAAATCAACTGTTATCCTTGCTAACAATAAGTCTTTCAGTTTATACTTACATTCAACTCTGAAATCATATGGTTATTCACTTAGCTAGATCTCTTAGTGAATGTTTCTGGACATAAAAAAACTTTCACCTCATTTAAAAGTGTTATGTGCCATTCTAAAATCAATTCTTGTCCATTTTAGATCCAGACTAGCACTGGGAATCAATAACAACCCATGGATCTTTAGGGATTTAGGAATGACTGAGGCATGCATTAGGTTCAATAAAGTTTTACAGAAAACTTTAACATTTCAAGGGCTGGAAAGTAAAATCTAGTACATCTATTTCCTTTTGACACTGCTTTATCTGTCACCAGGGCCAGGTTCAGCCACCCTTGCAAACATTTACTGTCTCAGTGGAACGATCCATTTAGCTCAGGTTAATTCAGTTCGGTAAAGTCAGGCTAATCAGTTCACCCAGGATTAAGAGAAGGACCCAGTACTGGGAAAAAAGAAACACAACAGGAAGATTTGTTTTCCTCTGCTGCTACATCAAAAAGACACTAGTGTGGAAAACTGGGATTTAACAATTTGGAAGGACAGCTTGCCCAAAAATAATCAGTCTGGTTTATTACATAGAAATAATATTTTAACTTTTTAAAATACAAGTATACATGGGTTAGTAAAAAACCTCAAAACCCTTCATCCAGGACAAGGAAAGTAGATTTACTTAACTAATACTAAGGCAATTTTACAGTGCAGGTTTTCTGCATTTCAATTGAAATCCAACTTTCATCCTTAGCAAGTTTGTTATAAACTATGAATGAAAAGTAAGCTGGTAAATAAAAATAAAATTGTTCACTATCTTCTAAGTGATTAAAGCCTAAAAACTGAAAATAAAAGGAAGAAACTTGAAAATATATACTTTCTTATTTGAATTATTTGAAGCTATATAATTATTTCTAATATAATTACTTCTCTTGCTGGCAAAACTACCAGATTTGGTGTAAATTATGTATTTTGGCAAATCATCCTGTCCTAAAGTTTACCAAATCAAACCAAGTGTCACTTGGAAAAGGATCAAAAAGTAAAAATGAAAACAAAGACCCTGCTCATGTTAATTAGAGAGACTAGATGGACTCTGCGGTGTTGACACGAAGGTGCATCTGCCCACTTTGCTGCAGCTCCTCTCCCCCTGTAATTCTGTGGCCATGCATGAGCTCAGCAAATGAAAAAGCTTAATTTGTGCTCAGCTGCCAGCGTACACTCTGCTCACCAGTCACTTTCTTAGCAGGAGAGCCCACGCTTATATTAATATTTATTAAGGCTCTCTAATGGCACTGGCCAATCCGTGCGCTTCCACTTCAACCCGTGGTCACCTCACAAGAGCATGGTATGAGAGAAATCAGTGCCCCGGATGCAGTGTCTGCTTCCCTGACTGAGATACGGCTGTGTGTGGTAGCCAAACGCGAGAGAGGTTTCCACCCAAGCACCTTCTCCCTTTCAGCTGCAAACAGCACACAGAGTGGAAGAGTGCGGATTGCTGTGGTCTCTCCCTGCTCCTTTCCAAGTCAAGGATGCCACTCCATCAAGAAAAGCAGGAGAAAAGTACGTAAGAGAAACAGAGTAGGTTGCAAAGATGCACAGCACAGAAAGAGTAAAGCCCTGTGGCACTGTGCAGGCTCAGGAAGAGGTTTGGTTGTTGCTTTTGATCACTGTTTTTTTCAGGTAAGAACACTTTGGAGCACGCCTTTGGTTCCTGCTGAGCCTTCCCTTTGCACAGGGCTGGGGCAGGTGCAAGCCCTCCCTTTGCAGCAGGGTGCTGGAAGACAACTGAGGAGACCAACGTTTGGTGGTTTGCTTCACAGGCTGCAAATGACTTAGAACAGAATCAAAGGAGAGAACAGAGAACTGGGGCATAGAGGGGACAATTCATCTCATTTGAAAGGCACATCTAAAAAAAATCGAAAGCATCACTCTCTAAAAGTGTCTGCATCTCACAATTAACAACAAAAAGACTCCTGATTAGCCCAGATGGAGGTGTAAATGGTGTAAACTTCTGAAGTAGGATCCATCCATCCCACCCACAGCACCTTCAGAGGGCTGAGATCCTGGGGTGCCTTCCAGTTTCCTCAGCCCCGAGTTCTGCCATTAGTAACAAACCAACATGTTTAGGCCAAATAGCACCACACACACTGAACGCTTGGGGAAAGAGCACAGGTTTTTAACTATGGCATGAAGGAAGATTTTCAACAGTTTAGACAGAAGGTGATGGTGTAACGACCATCAATACATTTCAAACCTCCCTGCTGACTATCCTAAGACCCCAAACCGCAGATGTCTAACACGTGGTAGACACCGCAGTGCACTGTGCATCGCCTGGCACTGTGGTCACCAGCACAGCAACAACCTTGGCTTTCCAGCAGTCTTACATCTAGAGATTTGTCTGTAGGTGAGCAAAACCAGGCTGCGCTTGGGATGAGGGACTGGGCATGTGTGGCATGCCAGCCTCTCCTCTGGCAACCTCTGCTTGCATTAGCTGGGAACCTGAGGAGTTAGCACTTCCCAAGGACAAGACAATCGCTAAAGAAAATGTGCACAGAGTGGAGGGAGGGAAGGAGCACAATCCTATTTATGCCATGAGCGAACTGCAGTAGCACAGTGGGGAAAAGATGGGAATGAAACCATCTCAATCCAGCATAGTCAAGTGTTCAAGTAAAGGACTGTCCTGCCCTTCAAAAAGAAAATAAAAACCTGAAAATTCTAATAAATGTTTTCTTTAAAAAGTATATTAAATGTATATTAGAGTATAAGCAGTGAGAACACAGCATCAATATTGGTCTTTGACAGAGAGCTGTTCTCAGGATACACTTTCCCAGCACATGCACAGCACAGCCTCAAGATGAACTGAAAATGAGACCATGTTATCAGTAGTTCACTACTGATGCCAGGTTCTCATAGTCTGCTTTTCATTTTCATCAAGCCTACTTCATTACCACAGCCTTGATGCAAATTAAAATGAAGTCATCAGGCTCTAGACAGATATACAATTTTTGTTAGAAAGGCGATGAACCCAGTTCTTCTTCCTGCGAACAATTATGCAGTAAGCAGTCTAATTTTCTACAGATGGCTTAATGAGACTGCATATGCATAGAAAGTTACCCATAGGCATATTTGCAGGAGAAAGGCCAGGGTTATCTCTTAGCTGCAGGGTCTTCGAGAGACCCAAGTAATTACCATTGTTCAGAGCAACAAAAGCAATGCTGCGAATGCATCATTGGAACAAATAATTCATAACTTTACTAGTTATATGGGCTTTACTAGTTATACCTGGTGCTAATATTCGTCACGATGGAGCGCCATTCGGGGGAAAACTTCCCGCACTGTGTGGTGATGAATACACCAGCCTGGACACAGTCAACCCGTGCCTCTGTGATGACCGCAAAGTTCAGAGGGAGCTCTGATGCCAGGATGGCAGTGGTGGCTGAGTTGCAGAGCTGCAACTGCACAGAGGTAGCCAGAGCACCTTAAATCCTCTCTCTAGCACCAAGGGAAGGATGGACAGAACAAGGTGGGATTGTGGGGGCCAGTATTCAGAGCACAGCCAGGGATTCCATCACCTGTCCACACAGTGATCGACCAAGGCACTGCTTCTCAGTTTCAAACATATCTCAAGGCTCTTTACTGGGTGAGGATTTTGGCAGTGAGCTCAGGGAGGGATGGTCACGTTTGTGGGAACAATCACCCTGGGATAGGGGCTGGGTCCAGGCAAGGGCAGCGTCAATGCAGTGGGGACACCAGACACCTTTGTCACGGGGGTGGGACTAGTGCTCATGGGGACAGCTCCAGCATCCTGGTAATGACCCCAAATACAAGCCATGCCCAGAAATGTACCTGGGTCCAGCTGGGACATTATCGTGGCAACCATTTGCAGTCTTCCCGTTACTGCAGTGGAATGTTTCCAGGAACAAGTCCAGCATTACCACTCCTACATCTCCTCAGTGGCTGCTCTAAGCAGGTGTCTTTAAACTTGTTGGGAGTTTATCTGCTGTAGCCCTTCGCTCTTTAGGACAGACCAGCTGCAAACATTTCCACCTCTCCTCCTGTATAATTTTTATCCAAATTCTGACTGCAAATTGCTTAGGACTGCATTTTCTCAATTTGCTCATGGTTTGCCTTGCTGCTCTTTAACAGGGAGGCACAGCTCACAGCGCATGAGAAAAAGGAATTTTTATCAGTGACAGTCATATATATGTTACTCACTTCCACCATGGTAGGACTGGGATGACTGAGTTGCCAAAAATCAGAGACAAGGCAGCTCCAGGTACTTTTAGGTGAGACTGAGAGGCTGGAAACCAATCCCTTGCCATCTGCATGGAGCATGGACCCTGCAGCTATCCAGGAGCTGAGTAAGGAGTACATGGCCTAGGGATTTTCAAAGAGATCTTGAAAGAAAACAGCTGGTGTTTCAAACTCCCCTGAGTGTTTCTGAAAAGCTGCTTGAAGCATGTAAAAGGAAAGGAAATATTTGTCTTTGAAAAGAAAACAAAAAGTCGTTAAAATCTTGGAAGCTGTGACACCACGCAAGAAAGGAGACAGAAGTAGTTCTTAGAAAACATATAACTTAGGATTTGTCCCATAGGCTCCCACATTGGACCAGGAGCCAGAAAGACTCCCTGTTTTGCTCAAACACAGACCAAAGGCCCAGTAAGGGCTAAGGGGATGAAGTGGTGACTGTGAGCTGGAACTCACCTGTGTAGGAAGGGATAACAAAACCCACCCAAAATCTGGGGGAATCCCTCATAGGAAACAGTAGTGATAAGGGAAATGCTGCCGTATGTGCATCTGCAATACAATTCTACTGCAAATACCTATAGAAATTGGACCTGGAGGAGACTGACTGGATAAGTCCTGTGATAACAAAAACAGCAATGTAAAACACATATATAAATTGGAAAGTTGCTCTGTTATGAAGAAGAAATAGGTCTCCTGACTCTGGACCCAGCGCTGTTGTCAAAATAATTATCAGAGAGTGAGGCAGAATCCATGGCCCATTACAGAGAAGAGAAGGAACCTCTCAGGGCCCATTACCAGCCCAGGGTTAGACCTCATTAACCCTCGTTAAGCCAAAGTGGATTATATGTTGCAAACCAGATCTGAATTTGGCTTTAGATTTACCGCTTGTTTACACAAGCAGCTGAAACAGCCCATTTCTGCTTCCAGACGTGCTCACTGACCACTTCATGCGTCCCTGGGAAAATTCTAATAAAATAGCTGAGCTATTCTGCACTGTACAGCCCCTTTCAATCCCAGTCAGACTGCCCTAAACCCAGGTCTCATGCTGCTCTCCGGTTGTTGCCCATCTTGCAGGATGTGATGGGTCTGCAAGAGCTGGGGAGCAGCCAGTTCCTCTTGTCTCCTCCAAAAACTGGAGAAGGTGGTCATTTCTTTGAACTCAGACTTCACAGGTTGCATGTGATGAGTAAACTAAATGCAGGTTGGATGTCAATGCCCTCTGCTCTTGAATAAGTGCTGCCTGGTAAGATTTTGGCTTGGCCTATTCCTAAACAATTTCCAAGCAGGGTAGCACAGGCCAGGTACCATTCCCCATGAGCAATTTGCATGTAGCCCACCCTGCTTTGGAGGCTAAACCATGGCATCAACACAGACCGGGCTGCCTCGTGCCAGGTGCCCTCACTGCTAGAAAACAGCCTCGACCACATTCAACTTGTTGGTACGGATGCACTCCCAAGTGTAAGTTTGGTGGCTTTTTCAGCAACATGGTGATTAATTAGCCTTATGATGCAGTATGGGAATTAAGTCTCTCCACCTCATGTGAGCACTCACACACACACACACACAGATGCTGGCTTTGGGCCCTGGCTCTCCTTCCCCATCAAGAAATCACACACACACAAACCTGTGCATGTACGATGAAGAGAACAACCCTGCAGAGACACCACGTCCTTCTGGAGAGTAAACCAAAGTCCTGCCCTCACCACTTTACAAACACAAACCCTACAGCCCTCTGGACTAGCCAAGACAGGGCGATGGTGAGGAGCGGGCAGGGAGAGTGACGAGAACAGGAGAAGCTGAGGTACAAACAGATCTGCACTTCGGCATTTCCCAGTCTCTGCTGCTGGGGAGCTTCAGCTCACCGCATTTCTGTGGATAAAGTGATGTATATCCATCCCTACGTGCTATGCAAACACCCTGTGACTCAGAGGGCAAGCCAAGACAATCAATCTGCCACAGCTGAGCACGTCCAGGTCTGCTGTTGTCAGTGGGGGATTCGTAGCAATTGTGCTTTGGGAAACAAAACAAACAGGAGCACACTTCTGTACACACCAGCTCAGGCAGCTCACCAAAATCAAACCAGGCAAGTGAGGGTGGCTTGACCTGGAGGATTTGGAGTTGCTCCCTGCCTCCCCAAACCATCTGAAGGGTTCAGAGTTTTATTCTTACTAACTTGCAAATTTACTGCTCTAATTCGAAAGGAAAATTCATGATCTCAAATGTCAAGAAGTTATGTTCAATTTCCTCGTGGTGTTTTGACCTTCTCAACATGAAGGACGCAACCCTTAAAGAGCCAGTGAAACAGGACTGCAGAGAATATTTATGTTGAAGGGCTCCCATGTGCCTGTCAGGGCAAGGCTCCATGCTGGGGACCTCTCATCCATCTCAGACCCAGGAGATATCTCCTCATTTCAATGGGCAAATGTAGGACAAATACCAATGTAGGACAAATACCAACATTTTTCAAAGAATTTGCAAACACAGTGAATAATCCAACCAAGTCCAGTTTAGACTTCAAAATGGAAACTCCAAAATGGTTCTTTTTTAATTTATCTTTTTAATTCACTGTACAAAACCCAAAATTGGGACCTCAGTTTTTCTATTTTTCAGTGAATTGGCATCTCATGCCAGTACAACTCAGTGAGAAGCATTCTGACATTCCAGGGTGAAATTTGGATGGTTAGAAATTTCCAGAAGTAAATAGATCACTCAGTTTCATTTTCAGCATTGCTGAAAACGTCACCCAAGCTGAAAGGGAATTCATATTCATTAAATAGTACTCCAGTTTCTGAGGAGAGGTGGATTTCAACATACCATTTGTAGAAAGAAACTTAGTAACAAACATAGAGAAAATGTGAAAATCTCATCTTGTCATGACAATTACGAATATACCCTAAAACAGGACAGTTCAGTGCAACTTCAACTGAAAGCGCATTTGCTGGCCTGCTGGAAGAGAGCAATCAACTAGTACAACCCTTCCTGCAGTGGCCTAATTCAAATGCAGCCTCTGAAAGTTATTATCCACCTGCAATATCTGGCTTCCATAAATTCTCTCCTTCCATCCATCCATACGCTTTGGAACGGAAGGACACCCACCTGCTGAAAGTCACTATTATAACCTGCATCTCCACTGGCACGCTCAGCTGCAAGGCAGAGGAAGCAAATACACACGGAAGATGAGAGTCGCCCCCTCTGTTTGTGCCCAACAGGCTCACTCGGGGACACTGTTGTGCCAGCACTGGAGAATGTGCCCAAGTGTCTAGAGGAGGAATGTGAAACTGCAGACACTGCATGCTGACAACTTCCAGCTAGTCAGTGCTAAACTGCCTGGGGATTTCCACAGAGACAGCATGAGCCTCACTACCCCATGATGTTCAAAGAGTTATTTCAACAACTGCCACCACTTTGCATCCTCAGCCACCCCAGCTACTCAGCCTTCCTTGCTGGTACAGACCTGCAGGACATCATACATGGAGAGAGGATCTCAATGCTGAGGAAAACCCCTTCTTCCTGTTACAGCAGCATTGCTGCTGCTGTGGCACAGCAAAACGGGGCAGAAACTCAGCTCCTGCAAGAGATCTGTGGCATCAATTTGTGTTGGTTTCCACCCATTGCAAGAGATCAATGAGGTGTAAGAGCAAAAGAAAGATGGCCCTCGGTGGCATGAACTTTTACAAGCATCCTCCTGCCCTTCAGCCAGCTTGCACATTTCATAGCACTATGGATTTAAATGCCACGGGATAGATCTGTCTGGCTATAAATTCAGCCAAAGGCAATCTCTTAAAAAGCCATCATTATGTAAGGGTGTGCTTGCTCATTATAATGAAGGATGGAAAATACAGTACGCATCACGCTGTAATTCAAAATTGATTTCCCATTGTGACACATTTTACAGAGGCTGCTCTGCACACTGTTTTTGACATGGTCTGAACCGGGACTGTTCTCCCACTTTTCTTCCCTTCTATCTTCTCCTGGTTGCCCAGCGCTGGCAACTATTTCAAGGCAATGCCTTCATCTTTGCTGCACATCAAAAGCAAAGCAAGGGAGGAGTGCTGCTCCTATCCTGGCAGCCCTCCATCACATTTTAAAACTCTTCCTTGAACCAAAAAAGCACATCACTCATTTTATTTCTCTACTCGTCAAAGAAGAGCTGGTTGCTAACAGCAAAAAGAGCCACTTGTGAAACATGCCAGCTCCTGGTCTCATCCTGCCAGGAGCTCTGTCATCTCAGCTCCCACCGACGCTCTGCTTCCCACAAGAATCTGGACCATGCAGGATTGGCCTCTCCTAGAGACTCAGATGGTGTAGAATTGCATGTTTCTACTTTGAAGACTGTATAAAACCCCTGTCATTACATCCTCAGTTTTTCTTTCTATTTATTTAGATTTTACCTCTTCAGTTGCTTCAAATTTGTAATCTATTTTGTAATGATGCTGCTAAATAGGTCTTTTTATCCCAAAAATCATTTTACCACCAACACTGCTTGGCACCCCTGTCTGCAAACTCAACAGGGCTATGGTGTAAACTACATTTCCCACGTTTGATCTTCAGTTGAATGCTTGCTGCCCTTGACATTACAGGTGCTGTACCTGCACTCCTTCAAAGGTGTGTCAAGTTGGTGTTAAATGCACACACAGCCATGGTCACACCGACACAAGAAGTTACCTTCAGCCAGCATTATATAGATAAAACCCCAGAAGACTGCAGTCTCTGTGGAAATAAACGCCACAAGCTGCCCATGAGGAGCCACTTCCATAAGGTCTCCTGCCATAGTACCATGCTACAGCCTGCAGCACAAAGCAAAGAGCCAAAGGGGCAGAGGAGCCTTGGGTGGCTCAAAGCCTTCTCTGCCCACTGCAAATCCCAACACCCTGGGACTGGAAAGGCCATGAGCACAACTCAGTGATGATGTCTCTGTGTTACAGCCTCTCCTCTTACACCCTGTGAGCTCTGGTTATACTGCAGCATGTCAAATACACTGTCACACTGTCCTTAGTAAATCCATCCCCCCTATATGCTCTTACCTCCTATACTTTAAACCCTTCCTGCAGAACCCTGGGGAGGCAGCTGGGTTCCCAGGTAGGAAAAGAACTGCCCTGCTCCTTGCACCCGGAACAGGGCCAGGGCAGGAGCAAGAAGCTCATATAGACACTTCATATGCTATGAAGAGGCTCCAATTCCCCATCTTCAAAACTTGCAGAAATCATTAAAAGATTATTAAATGCCTGGGGTCCAATGAAAATTTGACTTTCTCTTACTTCTATTTTTAGAAATAATACTTGAACCCTTATTATTTCTATTCTGTAAGACAGAAAGCTCACAAACTCATGGTTTAGACTGGAGCAGCTCAGGAAAACGAAGCAGCCTGACAGCCATACAAAGCCTGTCCTGGTGCAGCTCTTGAAATCCTGCCCTATGCTTGAGCTACAGCACCATACTTGGTCCCTTTTGTCTTCCCAAAATAGCAGCTAGCAGGGCTGGAGAAGAATCAATTCCCCAGTAAATCTCATGCAAATTGGAACCACACAAAGGAGGCTATTAAACTGCAATGGACATCGGTGGCACCACTCTCCGACCTGCATGACATGTTTCAAAAGCGGCTGATATTAATTAAAAACAGGTCTCGATTTATTTATGTTTCTTTCCACTGTGCTTTGTTATTTTAATCACTGAAATACTGGCCACTCATGACCCATTCCATTGTACAGTTTTATTCATAATTAATGTGTTCACATAATCTTTATTAAGTTACATAAAAAATAATAATGGAGTTTTACCACCAATATAAAACAACAAATTAGGTTTTGTCTGTAGTTTCAATTTGTCCAATAATGATACTTAAACATATTTGCAATGTTAATCAGAGAGAAGTAGGTCTGCAGCACCTTTGCACGAGTAATGCTACACGAAATAATTAAAAGTTCACATTTACACAGCACTTTCCATCTCCAAGGGATCCCAGGACCTATTAACAAGTACATCAGAACAGACAGATTTTGCAATATTTTGCCTTCTTGTGACAACTTCCTTTCGTGGTTTTCAGACCATTAAACAAACAGTAACCAAGCCTTCCACACCCCGCCGAGTGCAGGGCATGGGCTCCAGAGAGGGCACACAGCCCTCAGCAATGGGAGAAAGGCAGCAGGACAGGAGAAGGGCTCCCTTGGTCCTGACTGCCCCAGTTCAGCCAAGGCATCTGTTTAATACAATACTTCATCATATGTTTAAGACACCTTCAGTGGATCTAAGCGTGGCCTCAAGCATCTCGCTGAATGTGAGTGTGGGGAGAGCCTGGGGAAAGTGTGGTGGGGAAGGAGAGGAGAGTGTGGTCACTACTGGCCCGTGAAGGCAGCTCCTCCCTGCCCGCTATTTGTCATAATTACTTCAGGTTATGCATGAAAAAAACCCCAAAAAGTTATTTCAGTAGGGTTCTACATGTGATGAAAGTAACTTAATGCCCTCAGATCATCACTATTTTTTGCTTCATAGATCCCCACATCCCTACCAGGTCTTGCAACGCAGCATTCTTTCCCGGGATACTTTCCAGTTTTCCAACTGGCGCATTTTCCAGCTGACACTTTCTAGCAGGGACTACATTTTAAATCAAGGATCGTTGTCCTAAATTGTCTGCACTGAATGTTCTTACTTCATGGGACTCTGTAATGCAGAGACACTACTGGGTGAAGCCAGGGGGGAACCTCCCACCCAGCCACTCTCTGATGGGTCATTTCCAGCTTGAGTTTTTTGCTGCACTGGACTAAGCCTTGGGAACACACCAATCCGTGGACACAGCTCTGGCAGCTCGCCGTGGCAACCTCCCTTTTAGGCCTGAGGAAGAACTGACTAAATGCAATTCACTTTCATGTATTGAAACTTCCTGTATCTGCAATAATGATTTCATTTAAAACCACGTGATCTGGGAATCATGAAAAAGCAGATACATAGAGAAAAAGGTTTTCAAATAAACTGTTACAGCATCAAAATAATCCCAGTCTCTGTTCAGAAGCCTGAAAATCCTATTGATTTGTGGGCAACATAGTAGCCATTGAGTTGTTGTTTCTGAGGCACTAACCTAACGCTAGATTTTTGAGGACATAGAGAATTCTGACTAAGGCTTTAGCTGGAAAAAACTTTTTTTTTCCCCGTATTAGCAGTAAAGGATCATATTAAGAGGTCTACAGATTGTAGCAGACTGAAAAATTATTATCCATGTCTTTTAAGAAAATGAGAGCAGGGCCTGGGAAGAAAATGCCTGATAAAGTCCATAAATGTCCATCAAGTGCTAAGCTGAGCACCATAAAACCTTCCTCCTTCTCTCTAAGCTGTGTTCTGACAGCAAACCATATTATGAAGCATAGGAATTATTTCAGGCTAAAGTTTCCTTTGGTTTTTGCTTTTTCTTAACAAAAGATGGAAGTCTATGGTTAATTCTTCACCTCCAACCAGACTTAGCTGAATTCAGAAGAGCAACAGTGATAGTCTGTATTTTTACTGCCTATTATTAAGTGCTGGTTTCCAGTTTTGTTTAAATGCCAGTTATCAGGATTCAATTTACCCCCTCCAAGGGGGATGTCTGGTATCATTCTGAGAGTAATAACTGCAATATATTATGTTAATTGAGCTCTAATAAGCTTCACGGTGCTTTTGCTTCCAAACAGGAATGGAAATGCCATTTTTTAAAGAGTGCACTAAGCAGCTGTCTATACCTGCACCACCTTATTTCTGAATCTGAGAATATGAAGCAGCAGCACAGATTTCCTGGGCTTTATAAGGAACTTAAGGAAAACCCAAAAGATCTAACTACTATTAACACAGTCTTCTCTAAAGCCCAACCCTGTTTGAGAAACTAGGAAATCCCACATGAAGAGTGCATTTCATCGACATGGCCTCCCCTGTCAGCAGCCTCCAATGAACTTTAAATAATGAATTTTAAGTCTGTTGTCCCACGTACCATCAGTCTCAAAGACGAGGAGTCTCCAGCAGAGAATTTCTCTTCTGTTTAACTCTCAATAGAACTGTATTTCATGCACTTAATGTCAGATGCTGCATTTTGTGCATTTTGATCATTTCATTTACTTACAGCACAAGAAATGATCACGACCACAAATCCAAGGCATCTTTTGCACTCACTAAAATTTGGCAGTGAGCCTGCAGGGTTATGGAGGCTTTAGAGGACTCTCAGGGATAAATGAGGATTAAACCAGTTACCCTAATTAATGTTTTGCTATTAGACAAACCAGGGACAATGACCTTTAAAGATGAGCAAGAAGATTTCCCTCCTGTGTCCAAACAACATGAATATATCCAGTTGCATGCATTTGTATCAGTACAGATTTTAAGACAACAGGGCCACCTTATATTTCTCATTTTGGGGGAGGGGGGGAAGTTTTAATGCTGCTTCAGTTTGAACCTTTGCACTGGAAAAACCTCCCCCCCATCCACAGAACAAAAACCCCAGAATCCTGATTATTTACGCTGCTTTAATAAAGGCAATGATACCTCGAGAGAGCGTCTTACTCCTAACACTGCCTGTGCTCCCCGGTACCAAGCAGACAGCCCAGGGCAGGCACAGCCCCTTGTGCAGGGACACAGCTGCGGCAGGTCTGGGGGGTTGGTAGCCTCAAGTCTCCACCACATCTGCCTCGAACCCCTCCTGCTGCCTCACCAGCTGGCCAGGACGAGCAGAGCTGTGCCACAGGGTTCCACACCATCGACCTCTTTCAAATCTGAATTTTCCATCTCTGCTGATCTGTTACTGGCGTGAGGCCAGTTTCCAGCAGCACACAACTGCCCCTCTGCCACTGCTCATCCATGCAGACCTTCTCCTAAAACCTGCCTCCTTTCTTCCCTCTCCCTCATTAGGCCTCTGTGCAATTCTTCTACAAAATGCTCTTCCTCTGCCATGGCACGAATATCTTGAAGTGTCACCAGAAGCTCAGAGCATGACCTCCCCAGCCAGCCCTCACCCTGCTTGTCCACAGGGAAAATACACTTTTCTGGGTGTTTTCTTACCATGTCACCTGAAAAAGCTTCCAAGAAGTTTACTGTCCTAACAGCAGATGTTAAATAAAGTATCCTACAGTTTTCTAGTTCATCTCTTAACCATTTAAAAATGCTAAAAATACGTTGTCTGGTCCTTCACTTTCCTCAGAAACCCTTCTGAGGAGAGTGCTTTCAAATAGGTCCATTTATGGCTCACCAATCCCATCACACATTCAGTCCAAACAATGAAAGGGGGTTTCCTTTCCAGACCTGGAAGACATTATTTACAAAGATAAAGGTAAAAATCCCACTAAGCCAGTAATCCATCTTCAAAACTTCTAGAAAAGTGGAAGCGTTTCATCTTTCCCCATGGAGATCCCAAGCCAAAACCTCTGCTGATACAAACTGGCTTAACACAGAGATGATGTCAAAAAAGATCTCGTTTTCCTGTGTTGCTCTTCTCTTTTTCAGATATCAGTACATTATTTTAAAGAAAATATGTTAGATTAACACCAAAACTGTGTCAGAGGCCACAAGAGCAGAAGTTTCCGATACGTGATAAATCCAAATCTCTCCCTGAGTGTCCCAGAGGAATGGATACCTTCCTGTGTGAACTTGCCTATTGAAGCACCAGAGATCCCACACATACGCAAGCCCTTGCAGGTTAGTCTGGAACTTTCCCTGGTGGCCCAGTCTCTGCCTCACACAGGTTTCACCAAGCCCACCTACACTGACTTGTTTTGAAGCTATTTCAGATGCAAAATAGAGGAAAGTCTAAAGGACCAGGCCTGACCATTCACATGTCACACTTACACCCTTTACAAAAGACCATCAGCTCTGTGGGCAAGATGCCCAGTGGAAGGGCTGGATTCTTTACAGGGATGTTTCTAACATTTGTTAAAAGCTATAAGGACTTTGGCTAGTGGTCTTTTTCAGCTGCCTGATGACTAACACAATTTTATATGACTAATTAGAACTGTACCAGTTCTTGATGCAGATTCAACACTCACTGTCAGTGATAGGCTTGCAGCCAGCTCATACCTAGCATCCAGCATCCAGCAATTAGGCCAAAGTCTCCTTCCTCCATCCCTGATATGAATGTTAAAGAGGACCCCTCAGCAGGGAGATTGAAGACACCATGCTTTCCACTCTGCTCTTACGGGACCTACCGCAATTCGCCTGCAGATCAGCAATTTCAGCAGCCAAGTTTTATGCAGGTAACACTCCTGCACGGGATTTCCAGTACAGAAAATTGCCCAGCTAGTACAGAGATGAACCCACAAACATCAAAGCATGCTCATTAACTTCATGCCTAAGTTAAGAGCATGATTAAAAGCTTTGCTGAACTAGCTCTGTAATGATTAGACCAATCTAAATAGGGAAACCGCACACCTCATGCAAGGGGGAAACTGGTGTTCACTGGGAAGAAAATGTATGAGAAATCTCCTCAAAATCCTCCCTTGCTCCAGTAAAGCCATGGTCATGCAAAATCCAAGCAAAGCCAGGATGTTTTCCGCTGAGCTGGGACTGTATTGTGGCAACTCATTTGCAGGAATACATGTTCCTTCTCTAATGCATGAATGTTGGTTGTCAGAGGTGTACTGGGCACTGGGAATGACGCCCCTTCTGTTACACATCATGCCTAAATTACACTAACACCTCTTATCTTGTAGCCAGATATTAAAGATACAAGCTGCAATGAAAATAACCTAATTTATTATTTAGCATATTAATTTAAAAATCACCATTGATTTTTCAAAAAACACAGGGGGAAGTAATTAGATTTAGTAGGTAGCAAAGCTTCTCGCTGATGGTGTCGAGTCCCTGTTTTCAACACTCTCTATACAGAAAGTTGCAGAAAAATTAAATATAGAAAGCTTTTCCTTCTCACCAGGCACAAAAATAAATAAAACAAAATCAACATTTCACCAAATGCATGAAATGAAATACGTGCTTGCTGGCATGTACTGTGAGGGTGTCACTCAGGAGAGTATTTAAACACATATGCTTGTATTTAATGAGTTACATAAGACTTAGGAGTAGGTTTAACTTCAAGCATGTGTGTCTGTGTTCTGCTGCACAGGGAGGTGTGGTAAACCACGGTGGCAGGAGCCGGAGCACCCCGGGGGAACAGGGCTCTGCAGTGAGGAAAGCCAAGCGTGCCTTGCTCCCGCAGAGCTGCTTGGCATTTTTCATGGCTCATCCCCCGTGTTCCGTAGGAAACACGCACATTATTGCACTTTGGCTGTGCGTGCCAAATACAGTCTACTGTGGCCATGTGGTGGTTCTCCCTCTGCGAGGAAGAACAGCTGATACCTCCTTGTCTTGCAATAACTCTTACCCCTTTAAATCAAGTTGACTACAATACATAAATCCCCCTTTTTTTTTTCATGCCTGTGGACAGGTTAGCAGATGTTTTCAACATCCAGGCTGAAACCATAAATGATGAGACAAACTTGGACCTGTGGAGCTCGGTGTGAGGCTTGATGTGGGAGAGGAGCTGTCTTCACCTGCACTGCTGCCCCAGCACAGGAACAGAGCCCCTCGACTGCAGTGGGGGCAGGAGGATGTGAACCCCAGGGGGCCCATGTGCCACAAAGGATAAGCTCCAACTCCCCTGCACCCATTCCTGACTTCTGGGCTGTCACCTTGGATGTCCGATCAGATGGAGAAAGAAAAAAAAAACCCAAACCACAACAGTGACCTAAATTTCACATTTAAAATTAAGTGAAAAAAATTATTTGTTTTCTTTAAAGGATGATTCATGTAAGAAAAAAGACTAAATGCCTGAGTGATTATATCAGTCTTTTGTCTAGTCAGCTTCTACTGCATGATCCCAGCAAAAGCTTCACACTGGATGGATCCATCTGCATGAACCTCCTGTTTCAGGTGACGCTTGTTCCTCAGGTGTGCAGAAGGATTTTTCGCAGGGCAGTTGCTCCTCGAGGCCCAGACAGAAATGAGGATTCAGGCTGTGCAAAGAGCCAGTAAAAGGCTGACAAAGAGCTGGCAACTCTGAATATCCCCGGGGAGACAAAGGCAGGACTGGAAGGGGCTGCAGCCCCGATGCCAACGCCTGCTGCTCAGGGATGGTGGGGCACAGAGCACCGAGGCATCCATCTCCTGCCTCCAGATGGAAACATCTTCATTTTTTTGTCTCAGTTGTTTTTTCCAATGGATTTTGTCCTACTAAAACTTGTTTGATCCCGACGCACAGAGAATGAAGCCCCTGAACAGACACCAGAGCGATGGCCTTGCCACCCCCAGTGGGGGACCAGCAGGACCATCTTTGCAGCTTTTATTTACAGAGCAGTGATGAAGTGGGGGGATGTTTTCTGCTCATTAAGAGGCAGAGGGACCACCACTGTACTCCTTCCATGCACACACAGCACCGGGCAGCCACTGCATGAGACAATGCTCCCTCATTAGGGAGAGGGTCGACAAATGCGTCTGTCATCCTTCTGTTACTGTTTCCAAATGAACTCAATTAAGTTAATTAATTTTTTTAGTGCAACAAAAATGGCAAGGAAAAAGGTGGAACATTAAATGAGAATAAAAAATAAAAGATTGCTCCTCCTTTTCCAACCCAGATCTCAAGATTGTTTGCTTTCAAATGGAAATAATTTTCAAAACATTAACTTCCTTGAAGAAAATCAGTAAGTGTTTTTCTCTGTGGCTGCTTAATTTGAAAAGTCACACCCACACTTCTCCCCACAACAAAGTATGATTAATGCAAAGCAACTTTCCTAAAAAAAGGGAGCACTGTCACACTTTTGTAATCCCAATCAGTTATGGATACTTCAAGAAATACAAAGAGCTTACATTTAATCACTAGGAAAGTTTAAAGGAAAGGTTATGTTACGTGCTTTGGATATATGAGGATACAGGAATGAAACTTTCATTGGGGCTAAACCTTCTTTTGAGGGAATCTTGTAGGTATACATATTACATATGTGCAAAGTTACATATTACATATAAAGACACAATTTCATAATTTACTATTTCTGGTTTGTCTCCTGATGGGGTCTTTGAAATCAAATAGGATGCTAATTCATTAACAGTTTAGAGCACGTGCCTGTGCCTTTTGCCTAATACAGATTTCTAGAAGGTGAAGAAAGAAGAAAAGTTTTGCCGTTTTTGTAATCTGCCATAGATTTGAGATAGAAAAGAAAAAGGCAGATAAGTAGTAATGAGACAGATATATGATAAATCTTTAAATATGATTAATTGTTTTCCATTTCATTGCTGCTTTATATCCTTTTTTATGTTCATGATTTGATGATTGCACCCTGGAAAACCAAACCAAATTTCTTCCATTTTGAAGAAATGACAGTATGTGTGAACTTCAGTCATGAAAAATATGTTCTCTAGAAAAAAATCCTATCATTTGTATTGATGCATTAAAAGTACCACAACAACAGGAGAGGCTGCCTTCTGTTTGTAAACTAGATTTAGTTGTTTTACAAACAAAATCATGGGTGCATCTGGAACTTCCACACGAAGTTCAATCAAAAGCAAACATTTTAGCCAAGAAGCACATGTATTACATGCACAGTGACTACCTACACAAGACCCCTTGCCAGAGAAGGGTTTCACTGTGCCATGCCCCGTATGAGAACCAGGCCGAGAAGACACTCAATACTCCAATAAACTCTTCAAGCTGGTCTGAAGTCATCCAAGATTTCAACTCTCAATACAGAAACTGAGCGACCTCAAGCAGACAGAAAGCCTCACTTCCACCTCCTAACACACCCTTATGCAAACATTACAAAAATATCATCATCTCTACTCTTCCACAGGTTCAAAGTCAACATCCTCATCACTTCTGATAGTAATTTCACCTCGTGCTTTGCTCCCTTTTCTAACCACCTAGCAACCTAATCCTCGTCTTGTTGAGACATGGAATTATTCTCCGTCTGGATGCAACAGTCAGCCAGAGTTAAATCAAATATGTTTCTTATCTCTTTGTCCCAGGTCTCTCAAAACAGTCACTGAATGAGTTCTTATAAACTCCTACAATGCATTTAAAGAGCATTATTGGGTTGTTTCAGATTTAGAAAAAACCTTCCCTTTAGAAGTGGCTTCTAATTTGATGCTCTGAATTGCTGCTGGAGACTCCTGTGAGTTCATACAGATCACCTAAGTTGCTGATTGAAGTATTCAGATCAAGTGCCTAAAGGTGGGATGTGAGTATTCCCTGTAGGAGATGGAGTTTCAAAGGTACTGCCTAGCCCTGTAGAAGTTTATCCAGGTGACATCGTCAAATAAATCAGGAAAAGCAGACAGTGTTTACATGGGCACATCTAAACCATCGTGTCTGGGAAATTTTCCCTACTCCTTTGGATGTATGCTCTGGCTACATCCCAACTTAATGTCAGGGAAAGTGCTAAGTCCCACTGTCTCCTCTCCAGGTCCTGGAAGAGAACTGGAAGAAAACTTTGGCAACTCAGGAAACCCGAGTTATTCTCTAACCAGTACCGTAGCACAGCCCTACATGCTTTGGAGCCAATGAAATAATTTGGGACTCCAGACTCACAGACAGTTGGAAACACTCACCACCCAGGAAGCTTATAAAGGACCCAACAACCCCTGCTCTGTCATTTTGCAGCCTTATCCTCTAGAAAGCACATTACTATTATTATTATTTATTATTTTAATTATGAATACTTGCCACCCTTATTTAGGGTGGCAACTTCTGGTGAAGGCTGCAGCTCCTTCTCTTCACACACAGAAGGTCCCAAGCAATCTCAGCAAGTGCCCCTGCCCTGTACCAGGAACAGCCCGATGGCCGAGGCTGGCTCTGTTTCTCAGGCACTTTTGTTTCCAGTGTTGGTGGGGGATGAGATCGGTGCCAAAGTGCCTGGCTTGCCCAGGAAATGGTCCATAACAAGTCCCTAACGCTGCCCATTACAAGGTCAGCCATTTGTCTCCCCATTCAATACTTTCCTGGCAATTGATGCCCCCATCCATAGCATGTCTGGTAATCAGTAAAGCATCCTGCTATCAGCCCTTTACGCTGCCTACCTGCAGCGTGATGCTCATTCACAAAAGCTTTCTTGTACCTAAGCTTAATGGATAAAGCAATCAATGCAAACAAAATCAGATGCTGTCCAACTTTTTTCCTTCAGTAAGAAGAATCTGAATCTTGGGCTTTTGTCTGAGCTGCACCCTAGGTCCAGGATAATTAAAGCGAACATGGATATTTAAAATTAGCCACAACACTTCTAACTTAATTATGACGTGCATGATTTCCTCAACTAAGTTTATTGCCTGCCAAAACGAATCTCACTGGTGAAAACTAGTGTGGTGCTCTAGTGCTGCAGATCATCAGGAGAACAAGGGACAGCCCTTCAAATCAGTATTTCAGGTGTCACATCTCACTTTATACAATCTGGTGAAGCACATATCAAGAAATCAGAGTTCTAGCAAAACCACCTTTCAGTATCTGTTAAGGAAGAGATGAAGCCAAACAGCTCCATGTACTTGTTTTCTATCAAGGTTCTCCTTAGACATCCATGCCAGCACTAAAAATAGAAAGGAAGCTGCAAGCCAGGTTTTTATTGGAGGTTCTGGGTTGTTTTGATCCACCTGTTGTAGAGAAGGAGAGTATGTTCCCAGTTATTCGTGTTTTAATGTACTGTCTCCCATGTGTATTTCACCATGAACACATTCCCCACAAAGGAAAAACATTGAAAAGAGGAGGTGAGTTTGAGAAACTCATGAATATCGCGTTCTCAGACAAATGCCTGTAAGACACAACTCTGTGTGACCAAGGATTGCTTTTTTTTTTGCTCTTTCTGTGTACGCACCCAGGATATCATTAAAATCTGAGACAAATGCTAATAAACCATTTCATACTTTTTCACTCAAAAAGATTCTCACTCCAGAGTTTTCACCCTGCAACACACATCAAGGTTACAGTCACCAGGAGACACTGACAATTTCAGTTTTCAGCCTTGTGCAAAATCATGGCCGTGTACAAAATCCCGCACTGAGGACAAACCTGGTGACGTGCTGCAGCCAGGCAGACTCAGGGCTCAGCTCCCCTGGGCTCCCACTACACTGGCGCAACTCTCTGTGATCTCTGGCGAGCTCTGGCACCCCTGTGTTTCTGCCCTAACCCTTAAAGCTTCTGCTTGTTGCCTCCTTTGGTCTCAAAGATTTTCAAGGCAGAAACTGCTTATGCCTGAATTGTGCTGCACTCTCAATACCAAAAATGATCAAGAGATGTCTGCCAGTTATGACACACGGGTGTCTGCATTTTGAAGCTTTTCCTTACTAAGATTTAGACACTGACTACAAATTACATGCTGAACAGGACCGCAACACTTAGAAAATCAGCTACTGCAATGGGAAATTAGCCCTTGACGGGAATTATCCTCGGCACAAATGTGGGAGCCAGGCAGGACAACTGAGGAGGCAGGAGCTGCGCTTTGTGGAGAGTGGAGGAGTTACAATCTTCCTGATTTATGGGACACGAACTGCCTTGCGAGGCCGTAATAATTTCCCACAGAGGCCATCACAAACAATGTCAGTCTGCTTTGAGCAAATCCCATTAAGAAAAAGGTGGCTGCAATGTTTATTAAGAAAACCATGAGCCACATGACAAAGCTATAACATTACAATTTCAGTTCTACTGGATGGCCTACGAATACAGGGAACTCAATGAAGCAGGTATTCCCAAGAGAGAAATACTAATTAAAATAGAGAGAGATGCACTGATAGACTGGCACGTTTGTGTGCTCTGCACTGCTTGAATTACTTCCACATGATCACACTTTATACTTACCTCTCCATACATCAAACTCTGAGCTAGATTTTGCCTCCTTATCTCTGTCCATCTAGCACATAAGAAAGATTCATAGCATGTTACACAGGGCGAAACTGTGAAGAAGCAGTTACCACGGCAACCCACTATTTCTTTTCTGTATAAACTTGAAATACTGAAGCAAAGTGAGGCCCGAACTCCACGCCAACTTCAAAGTTGCTCTTTGTTCCTATTATGATGTTTTAAATCAACCAAAAGATTTTATTGCCATCAAGCACACGTATTAAATATGTCCTTTAAAAACTTTTTCTAAGAAGTGGTCAGTCATTGCAAAGCACCACTACAGATGTGACTTGCCACACAGGAGCATGTTATCACAAAAGAAGCACCTCAAGAGATGCCCAACCATGCACACCTGTGAAGAAGGACATGAAAGTGCAACAGGTCCCTGCAGGCCCCCACAGTATTACAGGTCAGTTTTGCAGTGTTAAGGCACATCATGGTCAGATTGGTACATGTTCCCCTACTGGATCACAAAGAGACCCGGAGCCATGAAGATGAATCACAGTGGTATTTTCGAAAGATATAAATACAGAGGCTCCATTTCAGAGAAGCAGCACTATGCCTTTGCCCTGTCGTTTATCACAGACTACTTTATGTTCATGTACATCGGCTCCTCTGCCCCTAGGTTTAGTATTTCCCAGCAAAATGCATCTTAATTCAGGGGTCACCGACCCATTTGCAGTGACATCAGAGAGCTTTACTGCAGAAGTCAGCAGCAGATACCTTGAGGTCAGGCTGCTTGACACAAACCCTTGATCCCCCTCATGCCTCTACAATTAGCCAAGGGCTACACACATGGAAAAGGTGAGCAGAACTGGGGTCCTGCCTGCACCGTGGAGCAGAGTCTCCCTGTTCTCTGTAAGGAAAACTTTCCTGCGGGCAGGATCTGTGGGCCACACACCACACAGAGCCCAACAGGTCCAACACAAATAAACAGATGTGCACCAAGGTGGTCTAAACATCTGCTAGGACCATTTTTCCAGACCTTTTGATATAAAGTTGTGGGTTGTTTTTTTTTGGGGGGGGGGAGGAGGGTGGGGTGTGAGAATGTGGGAATTCAGGAGGAAGAAAATGTGTACTTGCAGGGAAAACCAGATAAATGGTAGCTCTACAAACAGTGAAACAGGAACCTCTTTTTCTCCCTACCTTTTGTTCACATGGGAAATACAGGCATAAACAGTTGTGTCTACATCACTCACCTTGGAGTATGGTGACCCAAATTTATAATTTTAACAGGGCAACTTAGAAGATCAGGGTCCTTCAGCAACATGACCCTCCACTTCTCCATGAAGCATCACCATACAGGAGCAACACTGTGCCAACTGAGCATCCGAGCAGAGCAACCAGGACAGGCCTAAGCAGCCATCCCGACTGTTTCATATCCTGGTACTGCTTTTTGTTTTCCCTATTGCAGTGTATTTCCACGTGGCCAAAGCCCTTCCCAGTGGCCATCGCTGCCCAGCTCCGACATCCTCGCATCCCTGTGGTGGGACACTGCACTGGTCCTGAACTCCCTTCCACTAAGTCGTTTTTTATTATTAGTAAGGGCTGAATTTCCTGTGGTGCTGGTAGCGTGGAAACACAATCTCTGATTCACAATATTAAAAACACATTTTCCAATCAGAATGGAGTAGAAAGAGAGGGAGAGTGGTAGTGGGATACACATGCATCCTACTGAAGACAGCTGAGTCTCAGAAAACCACAGATAAATCAGAGGACGCTGCCACCTTAGGGAAAAAAATCTGTGGTTTTTTCAGCTATGATACAAACTGGATGGCTTTAGGAAATACTTGCTTTGCTATGTCAACTGTGAGGTGAATGACTGTTTCTTCACCTGCCGAAGTTCTCCTGCTGCGAACGTGCTACAGCATTTTGTGCACAGATTGAAACCAAAACTTGGCCACTTTCTGCTCCAGTTATTGAGGCAGTCTAATAGCGTTCCCAGTGAACCCGACAGTAACAGGGTGTTATTAAGTGGAGGCCCACTGCTGATCTCACTAAGACTGGTATCAGAGCAGAGTCATTCCTTTTTACTGCAGAACTCCATTTTAATTTTATTTAGGGAGGCAGCATGATCTCATAGTCAAGGCATCAGGAGATCTGGGTTGTGTTCCCCACCAGGCCATGTGATCACAGGCAAAACATGCAAGTGCTCTCTGCTTTCTTCTTTTTTTTAAATCATCTGCTGCGTGCTGGAAGTGATTGTTATTTAGTGCCACAGAGTGCTCTGAGATCAATGAATGATAAACCCTAAAGAAATGCTAAGTGTTACCAATGAAGTGTGCGATTTTTATATGATCAGAACCATATAAATCAGGACTAACTGCAGTGTCATGGACGTAATGCAAAATCAAGCCTGGAGGTGATCCGAATGGGTAGTAAAGTTCCTGGGAACAACAGATGACCCAGTGAAAGCACAGTTTAGTCCTCAGCACGTGAATGAGGTAATGGTAGAATAGGCTTTGACAGAGAAGATAAAATGCCATAGAACAAAAAAAGTGAGTTCATCTTATTTTGTTCATATTGTGTCAATTTTCCTTTCCTTTTACGATTGCATTCTCTCGCAGACATATTCTGCCTCTTTCTGTTCCTGCTAAGCTTTGTCTTGTGGCCTCCTCCCTTCCTCCCCTTTCTAAATTCATGCTGTGCATAAAATTGTCTCGCTGATTTCGAGTAAGATTTATTCTTCCTGGCCCAGTGCTCTGCCTCATTGTAGGCCACCAGTCCTAAAGCAGAGAGATTTACCATGTGTTTCATAAAATATTTCAGCTCTTGGTCCATGTTTTATTCTTTTCCATCTCTTTGATTTTTCCTTTTTATGGAATTTCATCAACACCACAGGATGGTACCTGGCCTCTAAAACCAGCTGATTCAACAATGTGCTGCCCCATCAGGCACCATGACAGTACATACAGATGATAACTCTCTTTCAGGTTTGCTCCTCATTAGTCTGAATTCCATAAGAAAGTCAGAAACTGAATAAGCATTGTTGGCTGTGCCTTGAATCTAATTTAACCCTCAGAATAACATCACTATGTCTATTGTTAATATCCAAACTCCCAGCTACCTATCACATTGGTGCTCTGAACACTTAAAAGACCAAAGAAAACAGAAATATTTATGTATCAGACATTTACAAATCCTGCACAGTTGAACCAAGTCTATCACAAAAAAAAATGCATATTGCACAAATAAACCTCATAACTCTAGTTAAAATTAGTTTTTGAAAAGAAAAAAGCCACTTAGAACCAGTATTGTTGGTAAGACAGGAAATAAGGTAGTATGAGGAACATCTCTGGGCTTCTGGTCACCCACTCCTCTGGGTACCCACTCTTCCCCCAGGAGACATGAAATTTAAAATTAAAAGAATATTAAGTAAAAGAGATTTTGGCAATTCTGGCTGGTTATGATTCTTAAACACTTCAAGCCATGCTGACTGTTGTGAATATGCTGGAAACAGTTATTATTAGGAGTACAGCTGTGATGGGGTGGCTCCAACTGAAGTTCTTTACTTCCATTAAATGCAAAAGGTTTTTCGAAAGCCACAGTTTTCTGTTAAAACTTGATGGCAAAGTAGATATTGCAATGCCTGTAAGTTAGCTCAGTTCTATTCTGTATTTCCCTTTAACGTCTGTAGAGCTTCGTGGAATCCAAGACAGTTCTTCCTATCTTTCTGGAGAGGGAAAGATATTTCAGAGCTACAGAAAAAACACATCTTCCATGGGCCATAGCCTCCAACAGGATGGTGGGACGTGATCTCTGCAAGAGAACTGCCAGGTCCACAGCAGGATTCAACACAAGCTCTACAAAGCCAGACCATTATCAAACACACTAATAGACCCGGCTTCGAGAAAAAAACAGGTCCTTCACTCTGGGGTGTGTATCTCACACACTGCCGTAGGAAAGACTGAAATACTCTTTCAGTGAAAAGAGGTTTTAAATCCTCCTGGTTTTCCAGTTTGGGTAAGCAATTTCATTTGCCCAGATGGAAGAAATGAGCTCCTAGAAGGCTCGGTTTAAATGGCCAGGTAGCACTAGTGACAACGAATATAAAACACTTTAAAATATTGCAAGTAAAGTTGCTCTGCTTGATTCTGAAAAAGACTCAAAAGCATTTCCAGCTTGCCATTGCCAAGTCAAATTTGACCTATAAAAAAAATCAAACTCTTAATAAAAACAGAAAGCACGGGTACATTCCCATAACCAAAAATGATTGAGCTGTTACAGCTCGGCAATTTACTGCCCATCCACCGAGTTGCAATAAGTATGTGAGCACTTTAAGCCCACTTCAGTACTGAAATAAAATACATTTGCTGAAAACGTGCTTCGGGGGATATCTGCAGCTGTTTCACGGAGGTTTGAACCCACCACTGATTGGAGTAAGCTAAGAGCACACTAAGAGTAGATTAGCGTGTTTTGCCTGATAAAGTAGAATTTGTGAAGCCACAGCTATTTGACTGCTTCCAACCATGCAAATTAACCACTACTCTGTTAGCTGAAAGACGAGGTGCTCGCAGTGACACCAGCTCAAATTAAAACTGCTGCTGATTCAGAAACAGTCGAGACTGACAATCGTGGATAGACAAAAAGCCTTTGAGACAGCTGCCCTATGGGATGTGTAGCATAATCAGACATTGAAGCCAGCAGAATTATAGGATCACGTCAATCACAGTTCTTCAGGTTTCTTTTAAACACATATATCTGGAAATTTGAAAACAAAACATGCTTCTGCATATATTTTTAGGAATGAATGATCCACTTTGCGGGGTTTCCTAATGCTGCTGTATGCAAATCTATATGTTAATCACTCCCAAATCATTCCCCTGGAATACCATACATATGATAAATATTTAATTCTGTGCACTGACATTACGGGTTGAACACTTTTATATTCCTACCACATTATTAAAGCCAAGAACAGTGGGGAACTGTCTGAAATAATCAATTATATTTGATCTTTCTTGGCCATAGCCACTGCAAGGGTAGATCTGCCAAGGGAAAGGAAAATGTGACAACGCAAGAAGGTGACAAAGAGCTTGAGAAACTTGTTCGTTTGGCATTACATGACAGTGGCAACATGTGCTGCCTCATGCCTGTGTGGAGAAAGAGCTTCCAACAGACTGATAAACTTTTCCATGGTCCCAAACCATGTAAATGTCTCATCCAGTGTCCATGGAGAAGCACAGACACTGGATGAGACATCCATTTTTCAATGCCATATGGGAAATAATTAAACAGTTGGCATTTGCCCAATTATCACAGGACACGTGGAGGCCATAATTATGGCCTTTTCCAGCGAATTCACAAAGATGAAATCGGGAGCAGGTGAGAGAAGCCCACCCCGCAGGCCGGGCTGAGAGACCTGGGGACAGGTGAGTTTCTGTCCCAGCAAACACACAGGAGGTCTGACAGCAAAGCTCTGCTTTTCTTGCTATGCAGAGATCCCATCCTGAGGATTTGCAGCGGTGTCATCCCACGGGACTTTTGCCTAAATCCCCTCCCTCACATCCCTGCCATGACAGCCTTGGACTGGCTGAAAAGTCCCAGACACCAACCTCCTTCAATACCTCTCGTGCCCGTGGTGCCCCAGGGTCCCACCACGACTGCCCTGCCACCCGCCCTCTGCAACCAGAGCAGCAAACTGCCGACTCCTCTTCCAGCTCCTTTCAGTCCAGAAGGCCGGAGCTGTACTCGGGGTGGTTTTTCCATCATTATTAATTTTCAGATTATCCAACTGCATTTGATCAAGACAGAGAGAAGAAACTAATAATACAGCACAGCACTTAAGAACACTAATTGCAAATTACTCTTAAATAATACATCATCCCTCTCTTAATTATGGCCACTTGCACTCTCCTCAGAAAAGTGCACATCTGCTAATGTATTTTTCCAATTATATCAGTATAAAGTTGCAGGAAAAGGGTAGAGTAGAGGCTCTTTTGTACCTTGACCTGCTCTTAGCCTAAGTTTCCCTGAATGTCCATAAAACTTTTCCATTTTTTCCTTTCTGACTTAAAAAATTCATTCTTAAGATACATTTCTTGAACCAAGGATCACTCATTAACACCCATTTCTGAAGCAAAGCCTACACCAGGAACTGGTCTACCTGAATAAATAACTAAATCTTATATTCCCCATTTGTTTCCAATGGCTTTCAAGGCTGAGCCACTGTAAATTCTGCAAATTTCATGTTTCTACTTGTTTTACTGCACCAAAATCCTTGCTGCCATTTTCTCCATTTAATTCGCAATTTTCTTTGGTACTTGTATGAGGGATTGAAAGATGCTGAAGCCTGTGCTGCCACTCCAGTTCTACACGTGCCCATCACCAGAGTTTTCAAGACATTCATGACTCTGAGCTTTTTAAAGTCCTCTCACCAAATATGAGGATGGCCATGACAAATTCTCAGCAGTGGTGAGCTCCAAGCATTTGCACCAGTTCCTGGCTGTGGCACTGAAAACCAAACACACAGCACAACAGCTCCTGCACCTAAAGCAAACAGCCACCTTTGAAAAACACAAAGAAATTATTTTTTTCCCAGCACTATCCACTATGACAGTGGTGGAGCTGGAATCTGAGCTCCACTCTTCTTGGTTGAATACTATGGATTTTATCGCTTCTTGGGAGCACCACACCCTAAGTTTTCTAACTTGAATTTCTAAATAATTCAGAACATTGGTAACTAGATCTGGTCATTTTATCCTATTGTCTAATATTCTCATCGTGCTCCAAATAAATCACATTTAGTGCTTAGACATGACACTCCAACAAAAGTCCAGGGCAGCTCCAGACCTGCTGGTACCTGCAAGTGACACAGTCTTGCTATGAGATCATGAGGCAGCTGCATTTACCTGGTCAGCTGGTTCACCTGTAGCCCCATGACACTGTCTCCAACTAATCATCTAAAAGAGACATCCCTCTCACTCCAGCCAATTAATCACACGCCTTTATCTGACAGGCACAGGCTTGAGATTATTGCTCTGAGCTACCAGTTTTCCTCACCGCAGAGAAAACCAAAGGTTGATAATCAAAGGAAAAGTGAAAAAAACTCAACTCCAGTGAAAATCAGCTTGGGTCTTTAAAAAGATTTTTCAGCCTGTACTACACAAGACATAGATCCTCTTGCTGACAGAAACCAAAGATGGGCTTTTAGGCTCTCATATGTGCTGGTCTGTGAATCTTCTTGCCCTGACATAACCTAGAGCTGAACAAGGGATAATTTTTTTCTTTTGTTTGAGTTCATCCTTGGACTGAATATCTTTTCAAATTTCACAGGAAAACCAGTACAGTCAAAATATCTGTTTCAAGGTAGAAAAGATGAGAGGTCTGATAGAGACTTTTCTCCTTCTTTTCAGAAGTAATTGCAATCTACATTGGTTCCCAAACCATTCCTGTAGAAAATGTCCCTGAGACCAGTTAACACAAAACAGTTCAGCTTCAGCGCAGTTTGTGGACTCTGCCAAAATTTTTCTGACCATCCCTAAAAGAGCTGCAGCCCCAGCAGCACCTCCTCCCAGGCATCCTTGAATTTCCCTGTCACTGGCAGAGGGAGCCTGTTCTTGTGTTTCCTCAAAGAATGCAAAATAGGAAACAGCCCTAATGGTGACATGTCCCTCATAGATAATTAAACGGAAAATCTGGCAGGTTTTCAGACACGCTGCTACCTGCCTATGAATACAAAGCAGGTTTGCTTGACAGTCAGCTAAGGCACCGGGCCCCCTGCCTGGGCTGGGGGGAGTCTCCAGGAAGGCTTTAAACAAATGGTTATGATAGATCAGCATTACACTGCTCACTTAGTCTCGTCCAAGAGACGTGACACCCACATCAGTCTTTGATGACTCAAGTGAAAATCCCACCCCTTCCCAGCAGCACTGTGCATGCTCCTACTAGGTTTTGATTCTAAGCAGTGCCCAGCCCATTTCTGGGTATTGTCACTGGCAATCCCATAGATGCAGCTATTAACAGCCAGACTATCAGCTAGTGCTGCTCACCTGCATTTGCAGTTGCTTCCATAGGATTTCCACTTGTTCCATTTCACTCATTTTAACACTGACCGACCCAGCATGGGGTCTATTAACCCCATAGTATCCAGGCAGGTAAAAATGAACCACTTTCCTCTCTTCCCAGCAGCCATAACAGCTGAAGTGTTAAGAGCGTACTGAGGGCAATGCTCTTTTTAACAGCAGTTGGCACAATTACGCTTTAATTCAGAGCAGTTATTTTATAGCTTCATTTGTTTCTGCCAATTTTATGTTTGAAGGGTGGAGAAAGCATGAAGGAATAACAATTTAAGTGGAGCTCAGCAGATGGAGAACGAGTACCTCTTATTCTCTCCATCACTGCTGAAAACAGAAGTTTCCCACCTCACAGGGATCCCTTGCCAAAAGGAGCTAAAAAGAAACACCTCGGCAGTTACCAGAGCATTTGAACCACCTCAGGCAAGTGTGTTTGCACCTCTGCAATGTTGCACAGGGAGACGTAGCTGTCGATAAGACAGGCACCTCAGCAGCACCACCAATGGTGGGTAGTCAGCAGAGTGAACGGACCCAGGCTCCAGGCCAAACCAGCACTTTTCAGTCTTTTTTTCCCTACCACTACGGATATAAGAGGGGGAAAGCTTCAAGACACCATGACCCTAACATGCCAAGTTGCCACCAAGTGTGCGAGCTGGCTGTGCTTCTACTGTTCGGAGCATGGCTGTTCCCGCGTACCTGGCAGCAGTTTGCCTCTGCACCAAGGAACAGGGCAAACCCGCCCCTCCTCCAGGTATTAAGCACAGGAGGCAAACTCACACTGAAGCCCCGTGACTAAAACCTGGCAAGGGCAGGCGGCACTGCGATTGAAGGATCATACAAGCTCATGAGAGGGAAAAGATAAAAAGCTGTTTGTAGGGGAAGGGTCACGGGTCATGGGGAGCTGCGTTGCTGTCCAGGCTGGAAAAGGAGGCGGTGAATCAGTAGTTTGGAGCACAGGCAGACAAAAAAGCCTTTAAAAATCACATCACTCCAAAACGGCTTAAAGGAGGACACATGTTGCTGCTTATGGGGGATGTCACTGGTTTGCAGTTCAAGGGCACTCTGTGGGCAGAACTGCAGTAACCCCGTCACAGTCAGTCATCACGGTGTGCTGGACACACAGGTCCTGATGGAAACCCCCATGTAAGAGGTCCACCAGCACGTGGTGGTGGGGCAGGAACCACAGAAAGCAATAACCACTCCAGGGCCAGATGCAGAAGGTACAGAAAGGGAAAAGCAAACTCAGTAATCCCCCACCAACACCACCTCTCTGAAAAGAGAGAAGCAGAACACAGCGCAGGATCCTGCCGGGGGGGTTTTGTGTTTCACTCTGCTCTTCAGCTGACTGCACAAAGTGCTCACATACCACAGTAATGAGAGCAATAGAAATGCCTCCAGAGGTAGAGTAGATTAGAGAGGGCCAAACAAGAATGTGGCAGCTAAAGGGATAATCAGAGCTCCCCTCCACAGGGAAAGGGCAAACCTCGGCACTTCTCTCTCTGTCAAATCGCTTCTAAAAATACACTGGGCAACAGATCCAGACCTACGGCGTGACAAGAGTTAAACTGCAGCACTGGGGGCCTGTCATGCCTCCTACAGCTACAGAATTGATCAGCTCAGAGGACAAGTACATTCACAAGTATTTCTCTGGCATCCTCCACTCCGGGCAGTGGTCAGGTCCTGGCCAGGGTGCTGCATCAGCTACCACCCTCCATTTCAGAGCCCACCTTTGACTCTCTTTTCCACCCCAGCTTCCAGTAGAATCAGGCAACAGAGGCTCAATAAGTTTCACTTGCAGCTCATTATCCCACGGCTTTAAAAAAAATCGACCCTTTTTTGCACTACCACCTTAGTATCACCTAGGAAGGCAGGACCCAAACCCTCCTGTGAGCGGAGGCTAGAGGAATGCAAAAATCTTGTTGGATTCCCCTTCAAATGAATTGCAGCAAACACATTTTTTCCTGTCTATGTAAGAACATGAGAAAAATCAATGTTACAGCTAATACATCCTTTCATGCGACCACAGTAATCAGTAGTAGATGTCTGTGCTGCAAAATAATACTTGGCAAACCCACAGTGCTTTAGGGTCAACGGAGCGATGTCATTCCTTCCTGCATGCAATCATTTACACTGACGCCACAGATATGCTACTCGTAATGTTGAACAAATATCCCAGAAAGATTAATATTATTTTCATTGATCTCTCTATTTAAAGGAATATAGAAGCACCATTTCATCCCTAAGCTGATAATAGAGTCCACGTGTGAAAACAAAAAAATAATAAAAGCGACATGAATAAGACTTCAATGGAAAAAAGATTTATCCAAGGAAATGTTTCTACATCAAAGCAGGCAGATAATCTGACAATATTTTCTTCTACAAAACTGGATAAAGTTACTTAATGATTTAAACAAGACAGAGTATTATAATTTTTATTAGTCCCTTTAGAGCTAGAACTAAGCTGCAGGGGGAAATTGTCTGCCTTATCCTGATAGGATATCTCAGGTAACTGTTAATTTTTTTCTGTTTTGCATGACCATGACCCGAAATGCAAACAAATAACTGATTTTCTAAAATTGCTACTGCAAACATTAGTGGGTCTGGTGCAAAAGTACTCAGAGTTAAAGTATGCAAGAAAGTGACCAGTTTTCCAAGTCGATGGCAGCAGGAGGGTCCATTCTCTCTCATGCCCCTTGCACTTCTGTTGTGTTCCTGGACTAGCAGCTGACACCAGGAGCATAGGCAAGATGTGCAGGATGTCAGGGAGAGCAAGGTATTACCCAGCAGGAGGTATCTTCATCAAGAAGGGACCTTTCTAAACAGAAGAGTTTCAAGCTGGCCACCTCTCCTAAGAGCAACTAGGCACTAAGTGAATTATTCTATAAGAAAAGGCAGCAGAGAAAACTAAAGGGCTTTCCCTGTTGGTTAAACAAGTGATATCTCTGTTGTTTAGGGAATAAGTATCATAATAATACGTGTAATAAGCAGCTCAGCTGATACCAAGTGAGAGGCATTCTGTGTCTCTCTGTTGGGCCATTCCAACAGGTCCCACACTTAGGGAGGCAGCAGAGATGTGGGAGTGATACAGGTGTTGCCAATTTAGTAACTGAGCTACACAGTAATTCGGTCCTAGGTGAAGAAATCACTTTAAAAGCCTGGATTTGCTACCATTTTGATTACATTTCTAAGAAGTTTGTTTTCTTTCCCATTTTTTCACTCTCTCAATCCTTGCCACAGTCAGCATTTTGTTCCGTGGGATATGCAGATGCATGGTACCCGGCCTGACCTGGAAGGATAGCCCTTCATCTATCTCCTGAGTCTTCCCAGTCCCCAAGATAATGTAACTACAGTTCTCCGGGTTAAACAGCTGTCAAGATGAGAGTTAAGACAGCAGTAACTCAACAGGAACAGAAACGCACATATTAGGACCACAAACATATTTGTAAAATGAACATGTCGTCCTCTAATCCCTACAGGACTGGAAAGACCTTGCTGATTCTTTAAGCATAGATGTTACAGCTCTCACTTGGCTCTCTGTGTATATGTAATCCTGGTCATAATTACATGCATATGTTAGGTATTATTTATAATTCAATGACAAGAGATAGATTTCATTTTTGTTTGGTCACCGCTGCTCTATATGTTTGTGCTGCATAAAGCACAGATTTACTTTGCCAATCAAAATCTGGTATCTGAGATCCTGTGGTGGGCTGACCCTGCCTGGATACCACGTGCCCACCAAAGCCGCTCTATCACTCCCCTCCACGGGGGAGCGAAAATATAATGAACAACTCACAGGTCAAGATAAGGACAGGCAGAGGTCACTCACCAATTACCATCACGGGCAAAACAGATTTCACTTCGGGAAATGAGAAAAATTTATTATCAATCAGATAAGAAAAGGATAATGAGAAATAAACGCAAATCTTAAAATGCCTTCCCCTCACCCTCTCCCTTCTTCCTGGGCTCAGCTTCACTGCTAATTTTCTCTCCCTGCTCCCCTCAGAAGTGCAAGGGGATGGGAAATGGGGGCTGTGATCAGATCATTGTATCTCTGCTGTTCCTTCCTCCTCAGTGGGAGGACTCCTCACACTCTTCCCCTGCTCCAGCCTGGGGTCTCTCCCATGGAGACAGTCTGCTATGAACTACCCCAGCGTGGCTCTGTTTCACGGGGTGCAGTCCTTCAGGAGCTGACTGCTCCACAAGCTTACGAGTCCTGCCAGCAAACCTGCTCCAGCACGGGCTCCTCTCTCCACAGGTCTTGCCAGGAGTCTGCTCCAGCACAGGCTTCCCACAGGGTCACAGCCTCCTTCAGGCATCCCCCTGCTCAAGCATGGGGCCCCCCAGGGACTGCAGGTGGGTCTCTGCTCCTTGTGGACCTCCATGGGCTCCAGGGGCACAGCTGCCCCACCACAGGCTGCACCATGGGGTGCAGGGGAATCTTTGCTCTGGTGTCTGGGGCACCTCCCTCTCCTTCTGCACTGGCTTTGGGGTCTGCAGAGCTGTTCCTCCACATATTCTCACTCCTCCCTCTGGCTGCAGTTGCTGCTGTGCAGGTGTTCCTTCCCTTCTTAAATCTGTTATCCCAGGGACTCTATCACCATCACTGATGGGCTTAGCCTTGGCCAGTGGCAGGTCTGTCTTGGAGCAGATGGTGTTGTCTCTGTCGGACATGGGGGGAGCTTCCAGCAGCTTCTCACAGAAGCCACCCCTGTAATGCCCCCTGCCCCCAATGCAGACCCCTCTGCTCAAAAACGCTTTGGGTTTTTTTCACCCTTCAGAAGGTTTTTCTTTATCCACAGTGCTCAAAGTTCCTTCTTCTGCCTCTTTCTTTTCTGTCTTTCTTGATCCTAGTGCTTATACTGCACTTATCACTGAAGCATCTGAGTAGCAAAGGAGACAGGGCAACATAGAAAAACCACTCCACTTCAGAGCTCAAATGCACTCAACAGATTACTTAGGGGCTTTCTACATAAGGTTCAGTTTCTTACATCAAAACTCGGGTTTCAGCCTTTCGTCTGTAGCACTAGGGTGACAGCACTGAACAGGAAGTGCAGGGAAGTCTCACGATTTGGCTTAGAAGCAGCATGAAATGGTTTTTTATGAGCAGCGACTCTGTATTCTCTTTTCATTTGCGCCATCTGCCTCCTTACTGAATGAGGGACCAAACCAGAAGAACTCTGGGCATAGATCAGAACATCTCTGCAAGAAATTCACTACAAGTAATGATTTTAGTCTCAAATTGTAGATATTGATAGTAACAACAACAAAAAAAAACCCACAATCCTGTATTGCCACAAGGCCAGTAGACAACCAGGAACTTTGTATGTCCAAAAAGAGAGCTAAGGCACCCAGTCACAGAAACATCGTCAGATCTCGGAGACTTGGGAGAAAGAGGAGTCATTTGCCTGTAGATTTATGAAACCATAAAGAGTTTAGAGTGTACCACATCAGCACACATCAGATGCTCAAACTGTCCTACTTTCTCTAACAGGCAGCTTGGGAAGAGCCCAGTCTCCTGAGACACTCATTTTGAAAGTCCTTCTGGTCTAATAACATCACAAGTATGCACTGGTTTATATCATTAATGCTGTTCATAGTGCAACCAGCCTATAAAAACACAACCAACCTGCTGAAGAGATATTTGAGGCAAAAAACACAGCAGGGTTTGCTTTCTTCCCCCTTTGTTACCAAGCAGCCTATTGACACTGCCTCTAGTTTTAGTTTTAGTCATGGTAAGTTCATGATGCAGAAATCAAAAAGTACTGGGAGATTTATTATTTCACTTGTTACTGAAGGTAAGGCAGCAAACAAGGTATGTCCATGGGAGGACTGCTGGGTAAATGACAGGCACAGTACATATAGCTCTGGGAAATCCAGCCATGCTAGCCTAAATTATTTAACTTGATCTAGTCAATAAATATTGCATCAAAATTCAGAGCAAGACGTAGAAAGTTTGTACATGAGATTTATGTTTCACTCTATGGTTCACATTATAAGTGGTTTGATTAAATATTTATTCTAATATTCGCTTAGGTTAAGAATCACACCAATCTATCTATACAAAGCTAAGCAGAAGCTCATAGGAAATCTTATAAATACATGCAGCAGAAATGCATTAGCAACTTCCTAGTTTTATTCTAAAACCATTTTTTTTCTTTCTTGATAACAAAACCTGCCAATATAACTTATTCCTTGGCACCACTGGGCTATTGATCTTCACAGCTGTTGCTCATGGGTTAAATCAAGAGAGGTTTCTGTCAAAAGAGAATTCAACTTCTCAGACTTCTCAGATACCTTCAGAAGCAGAAGTTCAGTAGAGGGAACATTAAAGGAGAATTTTCTGAAGGTTTAGGTAAGCTCTGGTAAATCACCATGAGCTTTGATACATTTCAAGATTTATATTAAATTCTTAAAAAAGCAAAACTTCATCCCTCAGTTCAGATAACAACACATTCTTTCTGCTAGAGGGAATGATTATGATAGCTTAGCTTTTGTCAGATTGAGATCAGCCTAAAAGTACATGTTATTTTCCTGAGAAAAGAGATCAGCAACATTTACACGAAAACAGGTCTGAATATGAAAAAACAGCAGGTGATGTTGAGAGACATTTACGAAGACTTGCTCTTAAAACTGTTTATGGCTCAGACTCTAAAAAGGAGCCCCAGTAATGTATGCCACTGTCGTTAGTCATATCATAGACCAGAAGACACTATTCATGATTGAACACATCGATTATTGGTAGCTGACAGCTCCCTGAAGTGGAGCTGAACTTGAGCAACTTCGTTGTCAGCACTGGCACTGTTTGATTCACTGAGTTATGTGGTTCTCACCTTTATTTTTCTTCCTCTGAATGAATTGAGAAGGTTATCTACCTCTGTTAGGTATTGCAAAGTTGAGAGATAAGAGGCACTGTGTTTCCATTGTGTTGCTGTTTATTAATTAATGTAGTAAAAAGGCACAATTGTGCACTTTTCCTTGCTTAGGAACAAAATGGGCAGCCTGTGAAAGAGCTTCAAACTTCACCTCTGCTGATTTGATAGAGGGAATATCACACCATTAAATACAAAAATGGCAAGCACATTAATGTTCTGTTGGACTGCCTTTGCCGGAATCCATCAGCAGACCTGCAGAGATGGTCAAAAGTTGTATGTAGTGAAAAGTATCCAACATCTCTCATCTGCTTTTACTACAACTTCTGTCAAGGTTCTTTCAGCTGCCCAACTTAGAGTATGTGCTAACAGGGATTTAAATTCACAAGCTAAACACTTCTTTCAGCTCCAGAAATGGGATATATAACAAATGAGACTTGTCTTGCTTTTTTTCTTCCCATTATTTGTTAGCAATGGACAGAGGACTCTCATTCTCCAAGATCACTAGACCAAGTATCAGTATAACCAGGCTAATTTAACTGGAGAGCATATATCAGTACAGATGCTATGGGCTCTCCTCATTGCTAAAAAAGAATAAAATTTTAAAAAATCAAGCTATGTTTCCAGTCTCAGTAATGTCAGAGGCCTCCTGCGTGGCCTTAATCAAGGCACCTTACCTCAGCAGGCATTTTTTTTCATCAGTAAGACATATGTAACAAATAAGCCTGAGTAAAAAAATGTTTTGAAACTAATTCTGAGAATTCTTTAGGCCTAAAAGTACAAAGTCCGGAAATTGGTGTCAATCCACTGCCTTTTCAACCCCCGTAGTTTCACTGCTTAAGTATCTGCAGAAATAACCAAAGCATGAATACCTGTGTTCTGAAGCACGAAGAGCCTATCACAAGCACAGGAATTTGGATCCACCACTTCAGACATGCTGCAGATAGTTCCTTAACAGTTCTTGGAAAAGAAGCTACATGCTGTGGTCACATTAGATCATTTACCTCAGAAAGCTATTTAATCTCTATTGAAATATTGCAGGTAATTAAGAACTTCCAACATCCGCTGGTAAGCTACTGCAGCTGCCATAACCCTGACTGCCAAAGTGTCACCCATCTTCCCCATTTCAATTTGGCTGCCTACGGCTTCCAGAGAGGGGCTCTCAGGATGCCTCTTCCTACTAATTAAACAACTGTTTAATATAGTGCACTTTCCTTTGAGCATTCGGGGGTCATTTCTGAGCCTTGTTTTCACAGCAGGTCTGGAAGGTCACAGAAAGAGCCCTCTCAAGGGGGTGCTGGCTAGAAGCAGTGGAAGCTCCTCCCTGCACATTCACAGGGGCAAACCAAGAACGGCTTTTGTCTGGGAAGCCAAGGGAATGCACAGCCCCACTGCAGTAGCGATAGGGCACAAAGTGCCCTAACCTGCTCCAAGCACTGCATGGCACCCCGTCCTTGATGTCCTTGTCCAAGCAAACCTTTCCACCATCAAACCCAGCTGATACGGCTGTAACCTGTGATACCAAGGAGAAAGAGCCTGTTACAGGAGAAGTTTGAGTGACCCTCTACTGTTCAGAAGAAGACAATCTAGCTATACAATCCAGATTCCCTCCTTCTCTGCTTCTCTGGTTCTGTGTTTTGACAAGCAAAGAAACTATAAAAAAAATAGAAGATTATTTTACAGAAAACATACTCAGATACTTCTCTCTCTCTCAGTTCATTCTGTCATCTCCTCTCCCAAATTTGGCTGCTCCTGAAAGCTGGCAAAACCATAATCATGCCGCTGTTTCCCAATAGTTCAGTACCTCAGGATTCACAATGCATAGCTTCTTTATGCTGCACTGATTAAAAGGAAGGTGGAGTGGAGAATGCCACTACAGAGGAAATGCTGCTCCAAAATTCCTTCTCCTCAGGAAAGGTGTGCTGGGCAGATACAGATAGGACAACCCTACCTGTTGTCAGCTATGGACAGGACAGCCAGGATACTAAACACATATCCAGGTGAACACTTGTCACCCCAGTATGTGAAATGTTATCATCTGTCTTCCTTTTCAACGTGATTTGATCAACTCGCAAGTCCTGCCACATCAACATTTCCCTCTTTGCAAGGAGCAGACATGACAAACTGTCCCAAAGAACCAGGACTGTGTAGGATTTACCACCGTTCTCCCTTGACTGTCTTTCCTAGCTGGGAATCATGCAAGTGCCTGTGCAAGGCACTAAGGTTTCCCCATTGCTATGGGAACACAGTACTCTGCAGCTACTGAAATATTCAGCCCACCTCCATAAAATGCCAGGATTTGCAGATTCCAGCCAAGTACCTGAGCAAAGAACGGTTTTCAAAAGCCAATGTGCTATTAGCATTTAATAAGGAGAAAAGAAGGTTATTCTCTCTGAACAGCTTGAGACTACTCCAAGCAGTGGAATTGCTGCCGACCGGCTGCACTCAACAACCCTTCCTCCCCCTCACCAGAGATGTTCATAAAAAGGCAAAGCCCTGGCAGTAGGAAAAGACAAAAAGAAACACCTACCCTCAGAATAACACAAGCATCAGTCATCCAAATGTGGCCAAATATTTGTGGTCAGTCAAGCCTCAGCTATCTGGCACCCAACAATTTGGATCGTCTCTGCCCTGAAATTACCCTCCCACAGACCTCCAGGATAGGTACACAGACAGCATCCAGACATCTGGCCTGTACCTCCAGGCTGAGGTTACATGGCATTCCTGCTCAAAGAGCTAAATATTTCCTCTCTTCTTTTACCCACAAACTCAAATATCAAAGAAAAATAAGAGTTTATTTCCCATCACTGGCTGGCACAACTTTTATGTAATCTGGAACAATAAACAAGGACACTTGCATGGGATTTGGCTTTTTGTTGGGCAAGGATATTACTGGGATTCAATGGGTTTACTTCTGGTTTATTGGGCTATCCCACTTTAATAAGCCAGTTCTTACACAAACATATTTGCCTGTCAAGTGGTGAGATGAGGCATAACAACTAAGTTGCAAAAGAATTGAATTCAGCAGGAAGGGAATTAATTATTTCTCTTTGAACAAAACAAAAGACAAAAAGTCTTCCATGCATATTTTCAGGATCATCCTGAATCTATCAAATTACCGATCAGTCAGAAAACACCGAGGGGGAATGGAGATGATCAACAGTATGGCAACGAAAAGCACTGTAAAGCTGCTCTCACTGGAACTTTTGGGCCTGTTTTTCCTGTGTCCCCAGTGGTGGTAGGAGCTGTAGGGATCTAGGGTGTGCAGGAGGACTGGCTGTAACTGCAGCCTTTGCTGAGCAACATCAGCCACGCTCTCTGCAGATCAAGCTCCTGGATCCACGGTCCAGAAGTGTAGGAAGGGGAGGACTAGTCCACGATGACTGGTCACTGTCCAAGATCTGGTTCTCACATAGGTAATAGCTCCCCACGGTTTCCCCTGTCTCTCACTTGGTGTGCAGGCTGTCAGAATCAATCGTCTGTGCCCCACTCGAGCCCCGCAGTCACAGCCTGGTGTGTATGTGACCTTAGTCGGTCACGGGACCCTCCGTCTTCTCCTTTTGCCTGTCATTAAAAGTGTTTATGGGACGCTGGCAAGTCACAGGAAACTAGGTTACCCCAAGACGTCTGAGCCAGTCCACTAGAAAATGGTCATGATTTCAAAGGACCTGTCTGGACTTCCGAAGAACTTCACAACGTTCTCACAAATGATGACCAAGTTTAAATTTCCTGTTTCCTAGAAAACTCGTAGAAAATTTCCAAGACCAACTGCTAGCCCAATCTAACATGACATGATATTCTGAGACAATCTGTATTAGACAAGAACTTGGAGATCAATCTTTTTTGGTGGTGGAATAATAGAATATCTCTTCCTGTATTTATAGGAAAGCAAACCTTACCTACCCTTCACATTCATTACTTTTGATAAATGAACAATCACATCTTTACTACCTTTTCAACAAGATCCCTGCATGTATCTTTCCTAGGTTTCTGATCATCCCAGTAGCCCTTCTTGCCACCTTTCTTGAACAGAGAAGTCCAGACTTCTGTACAGATGTTGTTAATAGCATTTTACATTGAGCTTGGAAGTGCTACATATTTGCAGTTGTCAGTTACTCATTAAATCATAGTAATTCCTTAAGCTGTGGTGAGGCTGTCACGTGCTTCAGCTCTTCTTCAGATTGCCTAATGCACCACTGCAAGACAGTCAGCTCTGGATATGATGAGCACAGTTACACATATGTTGGATAGGATAGGATAGGATAGGATAGGATAGGATAGGATAGGATAGGATAGGATAGGATAGGATAGGACAGAAGAGGAGGAAAAAGGTTATTGGCCATGCTGCTACAGACCACAACAACATCAAAGATTAGAAGTTCAAACAGCAAAAAGCAAATATAATATAAGTCATAATAATAGGTCTTTATAATGAAAAGGATAGCTTCAGTTTGTGCCATGCACAAGTACATGAAATGATAGTGATTTATACTTTTTAAACAAATGAAGTGTTTCGATTAGGCTTGTGGGGGAGGGACTAGAGGGCTTTGTATTCAAAGCTTCATTTTAACCAGGGAAAATTACTGAGTGCTGCATAAAGCAGCATTCAGGTTCTTTCCTTTCCCGGAGCAGGGTACCCAGCTTGCCTCGGGAATCCAAACCCAGCAGGATGCCTTTCTGACATCTACCTCCTGACCAGCCGTGGGTGTATCTACTGACATTAAGCAGCACGAGATCTTCTCAAGGAAGCAAAGCCCTACATGAAAAGGTTTCACTGTAAAAGGAGGAAAAGTCTTTAAAGGGAAAACTACTCAGCATGCTGCTCCAGAAGCCAAGCTGGACTTTCATTTCAGATCTGAGCATTCTGTAGGAACAGAGTGCTCATCTGCTTCCTACAGTAAATCATTCTTCCTCAGCTGTATTTCTGTACACTTTAAATTTTATACAAACTTCTATAGAAAAGAAATCACAGCAATTATAATCCTAGCAATTAGGTAGGCCCTCTTTGCTAGACACCAGAAGTTGCATTGTTACCAGGGAAAAAAGCACTGCGCCCTGAGAGAAGTAGGGCAATGAATTCCCATCATGCAAGGATGATGAACCCAGGTAATCAAAACCTGAAAACATTGTCAGGCAGCATCTATGGGAAAGAAATGCAAAAACATAAAGCAGCAAAGCCCAAAGGTCTTAAATCCCAGCCAAAAAAGTTTGGCCTGCTAATGAAGCCAGGGAAAAATCTTTAGCAGAGAATTAATGCTGTGCCAACATTGAAAAAGTACAAGCACAGATTTAGGACAACTATAAACTATAGAGTCTGGCATCAGCCACAGGGAGATGAATGTAAAAGTTAATACAAAATGCAATTCATAAAGATGAATATGGTCAATACCTCAGTGCATACTTCAATCACTGAAATATCTTGTCAAACAAACCTGATTTGATTCTTTAATGAGGCAGCAAAGTGTGGTTGCTGAAGTCTGCTTGTACTGATACAGTGCACTTATCTTTTTATAAAATTTTTAAATTACTCTGGCACAACACCCATATTAAAAATGAGCATGACTGAGTACCAATAAAGTGTGCATTAAATGAATTCAGACCTGGCTACCTGACAGAACTCAAATCGCACATGAGGGATGGGTGTTTGCAGAGGCTTCTTCAGGAATTATTATGTTTGAAGACTTAACAATTTCATGAATGTTCAGGAGGTAAAAGTAACTTTGCTACTACTGTAATGCCTTTGTGATACAGGGCCTGGTAAAGCAGCAAATAAGACAGGGCAGTCTAGGAGAGCAGCAATCCAGGTTCCTGGGAATCCATTCCAGAACCATGTATTTTTACAAAGCAAGGTGAAAAATGATAGAAGAAACAAGGTGCACAGGAAAGTGGGACTTGTCTCTGGAAGGCAGGAGGTCTGAAGGAATTTAGGTTAATGAGCTACAGTGGCTGAACCCCAGTTCTTTATTTGGTGATGTTACAAAAGGGATCTGCAAACTGAGGACTGCAAAAGGAGAACTGGAAGAAGTGGAAAACTACTGCAGTTTGTTGCTACAGTGAGACTGAAATTTTGAAAGTGATACAGAAACTGCATGAGAAATCAAGGTACAGAAAAAATAAATCTTAAAATGATTAAAAGCTTAGTTTACCAGCAAAAAAGCATCTGACTGCATTATAGAGTCTAACTACCGCCACTTTTAGAAAAAAAAGTTCAGATGAGAAAAACTATATAAAGCACATGACTGGCCATAGGTTTGACTATAGGAAGACCTATGTCAATTCTCCAGTTCTCACTGTCTTTGTATCAAATGAGATTTTATTCCAGAAAAAAAAGGCACCAAGTGAATCGAATTGCTATGGCTCAGATCTTTTAATGACCCTGGCTGAGTAAAGTATTTTCCTTTACACAGTTGTGCAATCAGCATGAGAGTCAATAGATGCATCCTGACCCACAGCCCCCTCCTTAATCCTGCACAAAGCAGCAAAGCTTAATGGTGTGATGCACTGTTTGGTACACAAACAGACGCCTTGATGTCTTACCGGGAACTTGGTGCACGGTTGTAATTCAGGCCTGGGTGCCTTACCTGGGCAGCCCCCGCTGCCCCTCAGTGAATTTGAACTACTCAACAGAAAGACAAAAAAATGGAAAGCAGTAAAGGTTTTTTAGACAGGGATACTCATATGGAAAGGCTAACAAAGAGGAAAGAAAAATGCTTCCAAATAAAGAGTATTTTCCATGGTCTTCTGATGAGCAGACTTTGTATCTCCACAAACAGGACAAGTAGGTCATCAAGGAGGTAGGACAAGCTATTCCCTGGACACTCTGTCAGGTGCCTTAACTACCTGTCACAACTAAAATGGGTTCTAAGACCTAGAAATAAATCCATATTTTTGAATACCAGACCATGGCATCTCAGACAGACCACGGAGTCAGTTCATGGGTCTGTTCCATATTAAGTTCAATTAATTTCATGTGTAGCTTAATAGCATTTGTGTGCAGTTATTGCATAATAATAACAGAGGACAATCCAGCTGCGTGCTCAGTGTTCATATATAATGTCTGGGGTGTCAGTGAGTCTGCAGTCCAGCCCCAAGACAAGTGATGGTTTTCCCTGAGTCCTGACCCAGGGAGGGCAGCACCTCGCCTGTGGCTGCTGGTCCCACATCCCACCTCCAGCCCACCACAAACCCCACCGAGCAGCAGGGCAGTGAAAACCAGACCTCCTGGCTGCTCTCCTGAGCTTCTCGCCACCGGCCCAAAGTGACACTGTATATATACACAGCTGAAAAATCTGCACACGTTTAAGCTGCTAAGCGCTAGATATGTTGTTACACCAAATATTCACTGACCTCTCGCTGAATGTATTTTAATTGAAGTAATTATTCACTCAGCTCCAGCTGCTAGAACTCCATCCTGATATGTCTGAAAGTAAACGGCTTTTCAGACTGGCTGCTCCAAAGGCTGGAAAGTATCTGCAGACTGATTAGCAGCAGGGAAGGGAGTCTTCCCAGGCTCATCTGTTGTGCATGACTTCTCTCGTCAGTTTATCAATGTGATTTTAATGCTCCTATCAATGAGTTCCTATTAGGTTAACAGCCTGAAGTGGGGATTAAAAGCATAATCATGGAGAGGCTTATAGTTTGTTGATTTCCAGGTGACACCAAACTTTTTAACATTCTCTTGTTTTCATCAAAGTCTAAACTCAGTTTGAACTTTGGAGGTAGCAAGTGTGCTTCTTGAGTTTCCTGATGAGAATTTTTTTCTCATTAATTAATCATTATATTAAAGCCTTGAGTTTTCCAAAGCAATTGGCAAAGCTTCCACTGACTTGACTCAGAATGATTTCACCCTAACCTTAACACTGACTTAGCGTTTGTGCTTCCCTAGAAACAATATGTCACAGAAGAGCATGGTTTTGGTCCCTCTCACCTCTGAAAGAGCCTTCTGCTAAGAACAGATCAAGCTCTCTGAAGGGTGAAATAAGTTGCAAGAATGCAAGCTGAGTAACACTGCCCTGCTCCTGTGGCTGAATAAGAGTTTCCAGAAACATCCTCATTAAGGAGAATATCACACTCATTGTACTGAAAAGTGGGTCTGGATGACACAAAGGCTAAATGCCTCTTCTCTATGTAAAGCATAGTGTTATCACCATGAGTAGGAGAGAGTACAAAATATTTTATTCCTTCCAAGGATTATCCAAAAAAATCACCCAAACAGTTGAAGCCAGCCAAGGCCAGAATCAGGAAAAACCCGACAGATTTACTGCTTCCCAGCCTCATGCTCTAATTAAGTACAATCAACACCAGCACTAACAAAGCCAGTTTCTTACGGGTTTCTGTCTTGTGGAGCGGTTCCCTGGGGTGTGAGACATATTTTGAACCAAGGCCTTCTCTACAGCTCGGGTTTTCAGAAGTGCCCTGGTTACAATAGGGCTTCTCTGAGGTCTAGTAATGATATAACTCCATTCATACTCAGTCTTTTCCCACTGGGCTCTAAAATTATTATCCAGAGAACTGGCAGTGTCTCTCAACCACAAAATGGCGTTGGTCTTTCAGAAACTGGGCAAAGGAGCAAACTGAATTTGTCCAATTGCTTATCAGAATGTTTTGCAAAGCCTTTTCTGTATCTTCTTCTGCTCTGTATAGATGTCACCGTTCCCACATCCCATCCCAGGTATTTCTAAACATGCCAGGGATTTATCTGAGCTGATTATGCTTTGTGAGTAGCTAACTGGGACTATATAAACAACTGAAAAGTTAAACATTAAGAAGATCTTTGTCTAGCCATTTATATCAGATCCATCACTAGGGATGATGATTCTTGACAGTGTTTGGTAGTCTAGTAACAACAGAAGAATTAAAAGATCTGTTTAGTTATTCAGTCAGAATTCCTAGCATTGTTTACAACACAAATGAGCTTATTTATACATTAATTACATTCAATTTTAAAAATTTAAACCCACGGCATTGCAGGGCAGATTTATAATGCAAATGACCAAGGCGAAAAGACTGCTAGGAGAAGGCAGAAAATTAATTACAAAGACTTATGCAGTTAATAATGGCTTTGCACACAATACTATCATGTTTCTTTTTCATAAGTTAAAGCTAGAAAGTGACTGGTATCATTAGAGAGGTCTCAGCTCTGCTGATTATGTTAGACCTCTGGCAATTGTACTTTTACAGGTTAATGAAAGGAGGAAATTACTCAGTTTCACATTATAAATAAAAATCTGACACTTTTTAATGTACAGTGAACTCCGCTGGAAGGGCCTTTGTCATGAAGAAATCTCCTCTACTAAGAGAACACCCCAAAATCACTCTGTGTGCACAGAGCACATGTTGAGTCTCCCTCCAGAAGGGTCTGTTAAGACAGTGACTCCCACACTGTCCCTATAGGCAGCAGGAATAGTTCTAAAGAGTACTTCCCCTTTGGAGTCAGTTCAAGTAGGAAAAGAGAGACTTGAAGCGAGCTATAAGTGGGACAGAACATAAAAGTTTGTTTAAATAAACATAACTAGTGCCACTTGCATGCTTCAAATTGCAGGAGATGGCCCAAAAGTGAGGAGAGAGATAGGAGAGTTTATGTAGCAGCCGTGAAAACAACAGTGACAAACTCATCATAAAAATAAACCACTTTTTGCTTTATGATCCTCTCCAGCCCAGAATTTCTCTGTTCAGAAGACAGGGCGCCTTGCTAGAAGCTGCAAGGCTGCAAGTCCCCTCAGAGGACCTCTGAGCTAAGGACAGTGGTAAAGACAGTGCCTAAGGCAGACACCTAGTGCTGGCCACGGCCACCTGTCCTTGAGCTGAGCCTCCCCACCACGCCCTACCTCAAGGACACTCGTCCTTGAGCATCTCAGGAGGGTTCCCCACCAGTACACTTGTTGCAAGTTGCTCACCCACCACCTTTGCTTTCTCTTTATGTGCTTGAGAAACTGTAGGGTGTACAGGTCCCACCTCTCCTGTCTCAGTCTGCCTTTGTGCCTCGTGTTCTGCAGCTACTATAAAAAAAAAAAAATCACCCAAACACTGGTGCAGAAAGTTCCATGTTCCCCATTTATACCGACCTCTCCAAAAGGCTCATTTCTTTTCCAAGGCCAGAACATACATTTCACTTACACATTTTCCATAGGGCTGCTCTGTCCCCTCAAGTTTAGGCTGGGTGACTTATCAGCATCCTGAGCCAGGTTCTTGTTTTGTTTTTGCATTTTCCAGCCTGTGAAATCCACCCCCGGAAGGGATTACTGTGATACTTGTATCTCACACAGAGTTTGTAATGCTTCATAAACACACAGAACATCCACAAACATGAAACAACCCAAACAGAAGAACCAAGATGGAATTGTTGCTTCTAGCAAGCAAATGAGAAATAGTCGAGCAGAGCACTGCATTTCTCATGCTCTATCCCCTGTGTATCTCCAAGCTTACTTTGGCAGAGAATTACTACTTTTTAGGGGTTCTTTGCTGGCACTAGCAGGTTTTAAATGAATACAAAATGAGTGAAAATATTCCACACTGAAATAGTATGTGGCACTGTACTGAGATGTCAACTGTTAAGAGACATCTTGTCAATGGTATTGGATGTAAATCTAAAGTATCGCATCTCAGAGACAGTACAGTATTTCCACAGGGCAAGAATTAAAACATATATAAATCTACTCTAAACATTCAGTTCACCTCTTTGATTTCAAGAGTCCAGATTTCCCAAAACAAAGAAATTCTGCAAGATCTGTTTTGTGTACACCAGTGGAAGCAACACATCTGTTAATGCCAAGAGGTTTAGTTAAGCACATTCAGAACAGATTTGCTGCACAATGTTAGTGGCGCTGAACCTGAAAGCAGTCATTAGAGAAGGAATTTATTCTTGTGCTAACCCCAAGCAAGAGTCACCATCCAGCCAATTTAATATCAACAGCGGTAATTTCAACAATATGATATTTAACCACAATCCTAAAATGGCTCAGTCTGGAAGCAACACAATATCAACGTTTCAAAGAATGCGTCCCCAGCAACATCTGAAGAGGGAGGAAAGATTCAAGGCCACAGTGGCTTTTTCATGGGGTTGAGTACACAGCTCTTGCTTGAACTTTTTCTTAATTGAGGTTGCAAAAGAGTATGCTGAGGAATGATCCCAAATACCAGTTCGGTCAGCAGCAAAGTCTTCAGAGGAACAGTTAAGGAAGGACAACTTCCTTGCTCTGGGAGTGCCTGGATGCAGTGCTGCACCCCAACCTGTGTATATGCCAAGGGACACGTGGGCACCCATAGACCCTTTACAGTGGTGAACCCCTAAATGCATCACTGAAGGAGATCACAAGGCCCACAGATACACCCTTTTCTCCTCCTGTAATTCCTTCACTTGCTTCCCCCCTCTCTTCTCCAGCAAATCCCCACCCCTCCCCCAAGACAAATTCCCTTCCACTCCTGCTCCCCTGAAAATGTCCAACCACGGAGGATATTTCCTCTCTGCTGTTGTGGCCCCTAAGCAACCCTGACTCAGGGAAGCCCAGATTGCAGTCCCTGAGCCAGATGCAGTTTTTCATGACAAATCGTTCAGCCTCGAAAACTTTCTTGTGGCTTTTGGGAGGGAGGATGTCAGTTCAAAAAAGTTCAAATTGTTCAAAATCTGACCCAAATGCCTTTATGAGACTTTCTTTAAGAATCCTATCCTTGTGTCAATGGATTCATTGTCTGTCTTATCAGGCTAGATGATTAGATCTTTCTGTAACACACACACATCAGATGAAATCCTTTTTCCAGTAAGATCAAGTCAATTTTGCAATGAATTTCAACAGCAGAAGACTGCAATCATTAAAAAAGGAAGGAGACATACAAGCTGATCGAAGCATCCATTTCTCAATACCTGCTGCAAACAAAGCATGCTATGAAACCTTCCACCAAAGAGATTGATAATGATGGGACAAATGTAACACCCTGAAATAAAATAGCACCACTGCTTTTGTAACATGTTTTATATGCAGTTCTGTCTCAAAAAGCAGGGAGGAAATAAACAAGAAAGACCCAGAAAAAGCAAAATAATATTAAAAACACAGAGAAAAAACAAAACAAAAGAAATCAAAAAACCCCAACAACCCAGAAATTTGCACTTAAAGGGATCATTGGTCTGATCTAGTATTGGAGTCTTACAAGCATCAGAGTTCTCACTGTGACGCTGATGAAACACTGTATTTCATATGTGGAAATGTGCACTGTTCTCTGCCTCCTGAAGTTCATTGTACTTTGGGAAAGGATAGTCTCAAGATGCCAGAGACAAAAGTAATGTAAGGATTCCTACTGATAGCTCCTTGACTAATTGCCATGAATACATTCAGCATCCCAGCAGGGTTTTCTCTCAGTCTCAGCACCTATTCCTCTTCCGAACTGCAGTAAAATCAGATGGTTTTGCTGCTGAAGTGGACACTTCCATCAGTCCTTCTCTACCTGTGGACAGTTTGAACGGCTTAAAGTATTTCAATAAATTCAATAGGATAAGTAGGCACAAGTTCTTACCAAGGATCAGATGAACTTTAAGGCATTAGGAGAGAAAATAAGACCTAACCAATGTTTCTGTAGTGGGTCTCTTGTTCCCTTATCATTTGTAAGAAAACAAATATACTTGTCCTCGTAGATCATAGATCTTACAGCCTCCAGGAGCTGGTGCGACTGAGCATTCCCATCTGTCAGCACAGTTACCTTGACTTAGCATTATCTAACCTCTGACGACACAAATTGAATATCCCCACTTCTCATTCAACAGTGAGTGAGCTCTTACAAGACAACCCGCTTTCAATCAACTACCCTTTACCAGCCTTGGACTTGTCTGAAGCAAAAGGATTGCTGCGCTCTAACCAACACAGCTTCTAGCTCCTCACTCCAAGTCCTTCTCTTAAAATTTCCTTTTCTCTTTCACTTTCTCATGCACATACACATTGTTGGAGTTCACCACAGCTGATTCTGAGTCACGAAAACAATTTTTATCACAATTATAGCTGAAACTCACTAAGCAAGCATTCTCTTCTGAGAGACTGCTTGAGAAAAAAAGAAAGAAAAAAGCATCCCAACCCCCCAAATTCATAACTGAGTGTTGATTTGAACCATCACAAAGACATACTTTAGCTTCTAACAGTTCTTGTCTTCATTTCTTTGCAGTTGTCATCATAAGAGGACACTGAGGAATGAAAACCCCCTGCAGACAGTGCAAGGGCTTTGCAGTCATGAGCACCCTGGAGTACAAGGCACACATCCTGGGAGGTGTTGTCCTCTGAACAGCCCATGCACAGCTCTACAGAAGCTATCTGGTGAAAAGGATGTCTCCAAAATGCAAGTTGAGCTGGGCTTAGATTCGTTTATGCTGACACAGCCATGCTTTTTATAATTACTATTTTTTGCAGAAGGTGGAAAAAGCCAAGGAGTGGATTTAAAATGCATGTCTGTCCATTGGGTCCACTGATCCACACAGTCCACGGTACCCAAATGTTCTTGTAAGCTCAGCTTTTCTATGTTTCTTCAAGTTCTGGAAAGAATATTGATGGATATATTGGCCAATTTGGATGAAATTCTGGGATCACTTTGGATAGATGTCTGTGGGGTCTCTGTGTGATATAGGCTTATAAAATACTGGAAAGCAGCCCTGCTGTTATGGCTTTTTAGCTCTCCCATTCACCTATAAGTGGAATGGAAAGAATGAGGACACCGGTTGCAAAATTTGTCTCAGAAGTCCCATCAAGATTGAGTTATGGGCCTTGGAAAACACGTTTCTTTCTTAAATATTTTAAACTCTTATCTTCGCAGAAAGCAAAACCAGAGCATTTCTAAAATAGAACTTCTGGTGATCTTGTTGGGGGGCCTGACTTCTCCACTGGCAGGCTCAAAACACCTTGGCTCTGTGCTTTGGTTTGAGACAGATGTCAGTGAGCCAAACTGAAATCCTTTCCTACCTTGCCAGGTAAGTGTTCATAACTGAGCCTTTTCTGCTGCTGCTGAGGATGTCTGGAATATTTATGTGAGCTCCTTCTTCCAAAAGAGCCATTTGACATCCATTTGGTGAGATGGAGGGTGCAGAGCCTGGCCCTCTCTCTCCAAGATTAAATCCGGGATTAAGAGTATGATCACAAAAAACTGCAGAGTGCAAATATCAAAGGTTAAAGAACCAACCGATCTCAACTCCTAAACCCCACTTTAGTAGACTTTCTTAAAGATCCCTGGGTTGCTACGGTGTGCATATAAGAGCTCTGAGTCCTGAACTGGCTCTAACCCTAACCCACCTGCAGCCCAGAGAGGACCCTATGCCAGAGCAGGGGGACATGTGATGGAAGCTGTGACCCTGTGGGAAACCCGCACTGGACAGTAATCAGTGAGTGATCTCTCCCTGTACTTGTCTCAACCCACGAGGCATCCACTATATTTTTGTCTCTCCTGACCAGTTGAGTAGAGGACTGACAGAGCAGCTTTGCTGAGCACCAGGCACACAGTCAGGGTCAACCCAACACCAGCAGCAGCATTTCGGTTTGAATATCGCCTGTATTACTTAGAGTTGATTTATATTTACCAAAAAATTTCCTGCTCAGATGGATGGCCATGTTGTCTTGCCTTCTGGAAAGCCATGTCCTCTAGAGTATCTTAAGGGAACTGATTCTCATTGATGATGGGGAAATAGCAAGAAATAAACCAAGATCTGGTGCAATGGATTAGGTCTTGTGCAGTCAACGTCTTAGTCACGTTGCCACTGATCTCTGGATCAATACCAACTCTGCCATAGAGTAGATGGAGCTCTTCACTGGCATGGAAGATAGTAGGATGGACACAGGAATATCACACAAAGAGACAGGTTTAAGCTGGACACCAGACCTCAAGTTTGTGTACCGGTGTCTGTGCCCCTCATCCCAGAGCAGATGTGTGTCATGGAATCTAAGGAGAGGTTAATCTGGTTTTTGACAGTGATACACAAAGAGGATGTGAATTAATATAATCAGACAAGGTTTATTTGGTAAATACACAATCATCAACCACCTCCAAATACACTGTTCAGGAGTCTGGCACACTGAACTACCCACATGCAGGGTGGTGTGGATCCCGGCCAACCTTGGCAAGATCTGGCCACTGAGGCTGTGTGAACTTGTAAAGTGTTTCACAGGTTTCAGAGGGGACTAAAATTCTTTTTGAGGAGCCAGCTGGCTGGTGATGCCAAGTCAGCACAGACACAGTGAGCACGGTATTTCACATGGTAGTACCAATTTTAATTTGTCTTATTCTATACCTAGCTGACCAAGAGGAACCGGTCCAGAGAGACTCCTGACTTTACATTTTTAATTAATTGAAGTACTTGTACACTGAGAGCAATAAACTGAGAGGAAATTCAGAGCAACCCTTTGCTTTACAGCACTGGAAAGAGGTAAAAGGAGGACGTAACAGTAACAGCCCCTGGATGCAAACACATGTATCTAAACAATTCCTATTCCCAAAATCTCAGCTTGCTCAGGACTCAGAGCTACAAGTTTCCTAGTGATAGGGCCAACCATGACCTCTCTGAGAGGCAGAAAATGCAAGGGGACAAGGTGGTAACAGCCCAGTGCTCTGTCCTGCTCAGACCAGCCTTGGGCACACGTGGATGTGCTCCGTCATGCCAGTGTTGGCTCTTAGGGCCAAGATGAACTTCACTCCCATTCATATGGACACAGAGATGTGGCATTTCCACATCTTATTTCTCATTTACTCTCATGGAAAGCAGCTTTGAAGCTTAACCCACCTTGGTTTTTTCCCCCCAGTGGTGTCTTCCTTATCTGTGTCCCCTCTGCTCACCAACACTTGCTCTCAGCTCTGTCATTCAGTGCTGTACGTTTGGTCTCAAGATTGCACAGCCACCTTGTCCCAAGCTTTCTTTTTCCACAGGCAAACTAACTTTAAACTTTTATTTATAATTTTAGGCCACTAAAGGCTGTAAAGGAGAGATACAAATTTTGGATGAAGCAGAAATAATAAAAAGAATGTCACTGCTCATTTCTGTAAACAAACTACATGAAGCAAATGAGTGTGTTCTTTCTTTCTAGAGACCCTTACCCATCAAAAACAATGAGCTCATGCTTCTGAAAACAAAGAGAAGTACCGAGAAATTTATTTTTAAAAGACGAAGACAGATACACTGCAAATAGATTTAAAGAGAAAAACAACATAGGTGGAAGGTACTGGATGGCAGAATTTTCAATGACTTCAGTGGGAGCTATAAATGTCTAGCATGGCTCAGAGCCCAGCCCGCACGGGTGTGGGAGCTTGCAGTGTTTGCATATGGTGCTTGGCTCTCACCAACATTATCCTGCACCCCTGCAACATAAAGTACACCAAAATAAAAAATAAGCTAGTCTGAGTGAATACAAGGGCAAACTTTTCCTTCTCCAAATAAAAAAATGGGTTAAGATAAAACTGATATGGTTTTATAGTGTTATGATTTTTCTTTTTTTCTAAATTCAAAAGAAAACAGAAAATTACTTTATCTCATTCCTGTTTTGTTTGTTGGATACATTTTTTTTACGTTGTTGCATTCTGCTTTGGTTTCTTTTGTTTTTATATTACCTCTTGGTGAGCTTTTTTCCACCAAGTCTAAATCAAATCATAACTGCTGCTGGATTTTCCCTCCTGTAGATTTTCACCGTCTGTGCTCCTGGGTTTGGGAAGAGGGCAGAATCTGAGGTGCCAAATGGAAGACTTGAATTCAAGTGATGGAAACCATTGCAGAAAGCCTACAAATGCCTCTGTAATGTTATATTATAACCTATGGAGGGATCATTTTAGCCAGGTGCAGGGTAGAGAGATCCACTGCACTGGGGCAGCGGTCTAGGGGCAATGCTCTGCTACCCAAGGCTTTTCAAGACCACCTAAACCCGGAGAAGTCTGGATGGTTCACAGCAACCACGGCACCTCCCCCAACCACCTGCTCCCCACACCCTGGGGCCAGCAAGAAGCAGACAAAGCTTTGATTTGCACCATGGAGGTGATAAATACAGATTCACATTTCCTTTTGAGATCCTTCCTTTTGTTGTTGCCCCTCTAAACACTGGGCAGTGAGTGAGAGGGAAGCACCCTCTGGCAAAAGTCCTGTTTGGCTGGAGGTGTGGACGTTCCAGGGACAGAGGGAATAACCCACCAGTAGCAGAGACACCAACCATGGATAGGGATTCCAACAAAAACTTCTGCCTCAGACTTACAAAAAAATTATATGGACTTAACACTCTTAAAACAAATAACCAGGGAGGATATACCATGATGGACATTGTGCAAGAGTTCAGCATCCATTGCCACTTAAAGGATTTATCTCTTCACCATTAATACTGAAACTGCACCGTGAACAGGCACTGGGTCAAGTCCCACCTGGCTGTCTCACACACACACACAACTCCTCCTGCTCCCTTTATGGAACCGGGCCCATATAATCTAAACCTCTTGCCACCAGCCCCGGGTGGTGTCCCCCCAAAGCAGCACTGACAGCTCTGCTCCCGGCAAGAAGAAGATCTCCTTCCCGCACTCGAGGCAGAGCGGCTCCTGGTTCAAACGTTCAAGCTTTGACGGGCTGGCTCAGGCAGTGTTTATAGTTCAGTGGAATGGGTGAAAACTTCCACAACGCTTTACGCTGTCAAAGCAAAATGTGATCGTTCCAGACTGTGCACTAACATTATTAAAAATATCAATTAAGGCCAAAAATGCACTTTTACACAGAGCTGCTTGGATTAGGTCATAACCAGCTCAAGGATAAGAAACGCTGCTTGTTTATCTTAATCACATTTAAAAACCCAGGCCTTTGTATTATTTCCCCTCACAACAGACATTTCAAGCGACTCTAGGAATTCTTCAGGGGCTTCCAAAGGATTTTCTTCTGCCAGCAATTGCCTCTTCACTTTTAAAGTTTTCTTTCTCCCGTTTTTATCACTTTTAGGCAAATACTACCAACTCATGATTCCCCAAAACCCAAAGGAACAAAGCAGAAAGAATACAAAGTTCAATGTACATCAAGAAACACGCAGGACACTTTGCAACACAGTGTCAAGTAAATGCTCATTTGCCTTCACTGGAGGTCAGTGGGGCAGATCGGTGGGAACTATTTGTAATTACAGGTTGGTGAGAGACAATTGTGACAATTGTGTGGCCTTTTAATGATGCCTTTTGCTCTAATTGCTTTGGAGATTTTACAAGAGGTGCAAAACACCCAGAGCTCTGCAGGTTCCCAAAGTGTCTGTTTAAATGTGTTCAAATAAGCCTGACTAATTTGTTTCCAAACTCCAAAATTCTCTCTCAGTAAAATCTGTGAAATATTACTGCCTGTGATTAAAGCATGCTCAGTGCATTGTGTTGGATGAATATTAACAAGTCTCATTTGTGTCACATCTGGAAGTACATATTTTACACATAAGAGAACATGATATAAAACTTTGATTCCCCATTACTATTCAGACCGGACTTAACATGCCATAAAACAGAGACTGGATTGCTCCTGGTTTCACCACAACCTCCTGAATCTTTCCCTGAGACTTGGTTATCGATGTAAACTTTAAAAGGACAGATCCTAGAGGGTTAAAGTCCAGGACACACATACAAAAAGCCAGCAAACATGTCTTTTTTTGCAAATCTCATTTTCAAGGTGCTGGTGAACCCAAAGCACAATTTTTGAAAGCCTGAGGTTCACAACATTGCACAAGGCTTCCAGCTGACTCCATCTGTCAAATGATCCCTGTTGTATGCCGGAAAAGAAGGTGAAACCTTGCACCTCTAAACAACCTTGTGCCTGGTGATACCTTTTTGCTGACAGGACGATGAGAAACAAAGGTTTGATGTAGGTACACTCACAACTGCAAGTACAGAACACTGGAGACACTGTTTAAGTTTTCCTTTATCAGACATCTGATTCTGTTACTATTACTGCTTTGACCAGGACACTATTGATGCTTATCAAGTTTACGCTTAACCAACCTCACTGTCTGAAGCCCGCTTGCAACACTTCTCTGGAAATTAACTTCCTGATGTGTTGTTTCCTCCTACACATCACTGACCAAAGGAACCATTGCTATTTTCTCATTTCTGAGTGATGAGGATTTTGGCCTGGTTAGCACTTTTTATTACAATGATTAACAAAAGCAGGCCAGAAGAATGGGGCTACGCTTGAAGACCCCCCTGCTTCAGTGACAGAAGGAAATCTGAATTTCTCTGTGTTATCAAGGCACATATTTCATGAAAAAAATTACCTTCGAACACGGAGGAAAGAGCACTACCATGCTGCAATCGACCACTAGTCCCCAGCAGAGCACCCATGTACAGAAAAGACAACGCAAACTCTTTCCTCTCTGCACCTCTGACTTCTCACCCAACCAGCTCCTGCAATGGGCACTGGGAGGGCACTTCCAGGGTGGGACGGAAAAAGCAGAAAGCAAGCTTTCTGTGCCTTTTTAATAACATTTCTGTCCACAGCAACAGTCTCTATGTACATAAAGACTGCAGAAGAGTCAGTCGGACTCTTGGCAGGCGTAATCTGGTGGAGCATCTGAGCATGTGGCTGTTACCAGCAATATCAGCTCTGCAGCTATAACTACCCCAAGATCTAATGGTATTTTTACCACACAGTGACTGTTTAATATTAGTAATTATGCAGATTTCTGAGGTTTCCTGTTGCATTAGAAAAAAAATCATAACAAATAAGGCAAACACTTGAGCATCCTGCAGCTTTAAATCCCACAACATGGACCATTAAGGACTTTTACAACATCCAGGGCGAGATCCATTGTGTAACACTGAGATTCTGTTTGAAAGTGAAGGACACTCCTCTCCTGCAGGGACATTAAAATAAAAATGCCTTTTTTTACATTGTCTTTGATTCTTTTCTTCATTTTGTTGATGGCCTGACACCTCATGAATGCAGACATTGCTTGAGTCTATATCTTCAAGAAGAAGTTAGCTAGTGAGCCTGGGATTTAACCTTTGGTGAGCAAAAGGGGAAGTTTTCTGACACATTCACATTCATTTAAATCTGTACCTCTGGACTCACTTAGATCCAGGCCATACTAAGAGGGTGCCCCCTCAAACCAATGTTTCTCCTGAACAAGACTCTTTGCCTATAATATATGCCAAAGCCTTCTTAAATTGAAGACATAAATTAAAATAGAAGAAATATGAATTCAACAAAAAACTATCACAGCTTTAAAAAGTAAACACAAACTTTGTAATCTACTGAGCTTTACGTCAGGACTCCAGTGGAACGGGGAGGAGAAGAGAACTATACAAGAAGTGACCGGCTTTTCCCCACCATGGTGCCATTCCAGGGCCTTTCAAAAGCTCATTTTTGGAGGTTTAATTCTGTCTTGTAGCAACTGACTCTATTTGTCCTAAATATTCAACTGAAAATATGTTCTACATTACAGTATTGCACAGAGAGTCTTTTAAAAGCCTTGTGATCATTAAAGTTAAAAGTCTGATGAGTAATGTTGTTCTGTCTAAAGTATATGTCGTTCCCTTTGCTTTATTTTGAGACAGATATACTTAAAATAGTTTTAAATAAATATGGAGATTATTATCCAATATAAAAGATTTAATTTAGCATTTATATGGGTTTTAAATGCATGCCAACACTTTCCTTCATTTCAGCATTTGGCAACTGTTCACTATTCACAATTCCAAAGGCTGCAGACACACATGTCTGATCATTTAAGGATATTTAGAGTTGTAGCCAATAAAGACAGTGCTGACTTTAATTAAACTTCTAATTGGTTTCTGAGACAAGAACCCCGATTGCATGAAATTGTGACTGGCTCCTTTAAATACTCGTGGGTGCGGATTGCCAGAGGCATCACTGTCCATCACTTCCTCGTGGTGGGTGTAAATAAATGCTAAATCATCGCTCCTGATAACATCAGTGGCAGGTTGATAATTCAGCCTGACTGTAAACATCTTCCTTTCCAGTGAAAAGCAGAATATGGACTGGACAAAGAAAGAAAGGAATCCTTAAATTAACTTTTCTGCCAGTCCATCCTTGCCTTAGGAAACTGTTTACCAGCAGCTGTGACAAACACCGGTATATACATCAGCAATTCCTCAGGTGGAGTGGGACAAATCAGGGCATAGGAAGCCCTGCGCAGTCACTTTCATGTCACCAGTTCAAGTCTATCCGAAGTCTCCTGGAAGCAAAATCCCTCTACTGCCTTGAAGTTGTACTATAGCACCCAGGTCTTCCAGACTTTCCCAAATACTCTTACTTTTTGCTCTCATTTCGAAGACACCTCCCATGCCATTCACTTACATTCCCACTCCAGCCATCACTTATATGGGAAACTCCAGCGTTGTCGAAGCCACCCCTTAAGGTGCTTTGGCAGCTGGAAGCATGGCCGGCACCAGGGGCTGCCTGAGTCACCCATCCCGAGGGAACACAGAAATCAGGCGTGAACGGGAGAAGCGTCAGTGGCCTTGGGACAGTTTCTCCCGGCACACATCCATGTGAGACAGTGACCAGGATGCCTGGGACAGCTGGGTCCTACGCAGGCAACCTTGGGTGCTTTCCCCGTGCAGGGCAGACACGGCACTGCTGTGTGCGGGATGCTCTGCACATAAATAAATGACTTCAGCCTCTGGGGCTCTCTCCAGCACTAAACTGCTGTTCAGGAACATAAATCACCCGCTCAGCCAGCCTGTGGATGATGGACACCCAAGAGCCATCAGCTGGCATGGTCTCTGCCTCAGAGAAGTGGAGATTATGCACCAGCTATGCACTTCTGCACCAGCCAGGGACGTCCCACGGGCACTGGTGACCACCCTGAGCACACTGAAACGCAGAGCAGGACCCTCGCTGCAGGGCAAACAAGGGTAGTGCTCAATTTCTTTTTATAGGCTTCCTTCAAAATATTTGGAGAGCCACTTACAGAGTTTACATATTTAAACATATTACATCATTCTGCTGGGAAGATTTTATTCCTGGCTCATTATTACCACTGTATTTTGGAAAACAACAGCAACTTGGATATATCATTAGTATTTTGTGACAATTAGACAAAACATTGCAAGATCTCTTTGTACAAAACATTTTCAGGTTCATCAAACATAACTGTGTGGGCCATGTCAAGAAACAGCCTTTTCATGTGGGTCTTGATGGCACGGGAGCTGTTGGCCTCTCTATAAATGCTGATCAAACCACCCCAAAAAATAATTTGCCTCTGTGCTGAAATGTAAATACATTCAGTCTCTTCTGTGAACCCAACACAAAATATAAGCTCCCAACCATCGGCTAATAATAATGTTTAGTTTTTGGGAGTGCAAAGATTCTTACATAGTTACAACCAAAAGCTGCGTTGTGAAATGACCTGCCAGACATTAACACTGATGGGATGTTTGAGGTGTCATTACACATCTTGGTCAGGGAAGGAAAGCCTTGCCTAAGGGCTGCAGGAATGAGCTTCTATGGTCAGCAGCGGCTGGTGATGACAGTCCCACCCACACTTCTCAATGACTAAAACCTCCCAACTCCTTCTATTGCTGACAACCTCCTTAGTTCCCCTAAAGCACCTTAAAGCATTTTGGCTGCATTTCCCACAGACTATTTTGTTATTCAACACCGACTCTTTCCTCAAGACCTCCTGTATCTTATTGCATGTAAATCACACAAAATTCCGCACTAAGCTTTTTGACTTGCTATAGTCTACACTGAGTGCTCATGTGCACAATGCAAGGCAGCAGCAAACACTGCCTGCAAGTATCCACAGGTTTTCAAACCCTTCTTCATTAATGGAAATGCTGAAAATCCCACTCTGTTGATAGAAACAACTCGCGACGGAACATGAGAAGACACTTTATAACTACAGGCAACAACTTTTTGCATCTCCTTAGTGATACTGTACAGCATTAAATGCAAAAGAAGGATCTGTAAATGCGCTATAAAAGAACATCTGGGTGGAGCCACTCCCATACCACTTATATATTGTTCACCTCTGTTCAATTGCATTGCATGTGAACCTTATCTGTGCAAGACAGAATCACCACTGCACACAGTTCAGCAAAGTACTGTCCTAACCAGCTGAGGGAAGAAATTCTTCGAGCCAAAATAAATAGATAAACAAAAATCCACAACTCACCATACCCAATCTGTTTAAGGGAGAAAAGGGAGGTTGAGGAATAAAAATTATCCATCAAATGCTGATAGGGCCAGATCAGTTATTTCCAAGCTCAAAACTTATTATTTCTCTTATAATTTCCCCATTTTTACCGAGTCATGCCTGCAGTTAAATCCCCCCATGCAGTTAAATCCCCTTTAGCCTGACTGGTGTGAGTTGGTTTACATGTGTTTAACCGGGAATGGGATTTTTTCCCCACTGGTAATGCCTTTACTGGAACAGCAGAACGGAGCACTGCTGTGCTGAAAGCCAGGAAGAGCCCTGGGAAGCAGCATTATGGACCCTGTGCTCGCTCTGCCCATGAAGCTGTTCATTTCAAAGACTGCTTCATGGCTAGGACATACCACGTAGGGCACAGGAATCCAGGAAAAAAACCAGGGGCTAATGTTGCTCTGCATCTCCAATCGAATAGGACACACATCAAATCAATACTGAATTGTTACATTGCAGAGCATTTAAATTAGTATTCTTCAGAAGCTGTTGAGCTGCACAGGACACGTAACAAAATCCAAGCTAAGTGATTGATAATCTACCACGCAAACCTCAAACTTTGGAGCACTAAATTGAAAAGCCCTTTAATTATACCTCACCTACTATTGTCTCCAAACTCCCAGCACTTTAACACAACATAGAGAATCTATGGAGGACTCCCTGAATTAATTAGTTCGACAGCTTTTTAGGCTATTTGCTGTATTTTCATGTGCTCCTTTGACAATTATTCATATTTTATGCTTCTAAAATATGGATGTACACTTGCACTCAAATGCAAGTCCTAGGTAATGCAATGAGAATCCCTCTATCAACTTCAATGGACTTTCAGGCAAAGCTTGAACACCTACAATTTCAAGCTGTATTAGCCAGTCACTTGCTTGATTCCCATATTTTCATGGAATATTGTGAAGTACTATTTACAACTTCAACCTTTTCTGAAGAGATTATTTAACTGGTTTTGTATTTGAATGAACTTCCAAATGAGGTATCTACATGTCCAGATTAATATACAGTTCCAGTAATATACCCGTTTATTAAATCAATTAATAGAGGTATAATAATAAACCTATTTATACAGGTATAAACGCCAGAGACCAATTTTCTCAATTCTAGCTTAAAATCATGCCTTAGGTTCTACATTAGTGCAGGTTCATACTGCTGGCCAAATAACTACAGCCCCAGTACTGCAACCCCTGGAAATGGCTATTCATGTACTAGTGAAAAAAAATCTGGTGCTTAAGTGGCATTCAGGAGTTTCAGTGATGTGGAGCCTTATGTATTATGCAATGATTTTTTAGTGTGTATTCCCAGGGCTGAATGTGTATTCCTGACCTGATAGCACTGGGATCATCTACAGGTCGGCTGTAGAAGAAGGAAAGGAAGCACTCAGAGCTCTTTGTTGGTCAGGCTCCCCTACAGATACCACTGGTAAAGCTTCAACAAGCAGAGAGACTGAGGTGGGCTGACAGTGAAGATACTTGGAAATTCCTTCTCAGTACCTTAGCAATGCTTAATGTGACAGCTGGAAAAGTAGTGCAAGATTTGCAATACATTTTGATACTTCTTGCCATGAAGAGATTTCCTGAATACTCTGGGACAGTTCCAGGATTATTTTGCAAGGACTCTAGGATAAAAAAGCCTGTCTCTTGCAGCTTCTGACTATCAGTGATGGGTGGCTGTCATTTCACGTATAGTAAGAACATCTTTCTCTCTGCCTTGAATAAATTTTTCATATTTTATTCCCTCTGGTTCCTTTCACTTAACCTTAGTAATGCCACATATCTGTGTCAAAAATGCAACCGACTTTAGCAGATGAAAAATGTCATCTTACTCCACCACAGAGAACTGCTGGTAACATGGAGATTACAATCATCTACGCAGATTTCTATTGCAGTTCAAGTTAATAGATGAATTCTACCTAGTGATTAATTTTTTTCCATACTTCCTAATGGATTTGGAAGCTACATCACCTTGATACTGAAACCCTGTGTGATAAGGATGAACTTTAAATACAACCTCATGCTTTCAGTACTGTGCAGTATAATGGATTCGGTATTATTTCAGTATGATGCACAACAGTATTATGTCAGCACCAACACCAAGCAAACAAATATAATTTTATTATTATATAAAAATATTAAAACCATGACAAGGTAGCATTCATTCTTTAACTATTTCATCTTAACTTACTCTGTGGCGTTTCTAAGGTGTGTTTGGGATTACATACTTTCATAGGCTAGGTCTCCTTCCAAGCAATCAATATCAAAAAAAAAGGGAGATGGGCAATCTTAGAAATGTCAAGGGGCCATTTTTCGTTCCATTTCAAGGTAAGACCAAACAGCAGTACATTGGTTCAATCCTGCTGCACAAGGGCCAGGGAAGAAGATATGCAAGTCCAACATCAGTGGGCCCTACATCTGGTTAAAATATGTAGGTGTTTCTGAAACACAAACAATAACATGCAATTTAAAGTAATTAAAACATAAAATTATACAAACTGCAATGTTCTGTCATTTTTATTTGTTTGGAAAAAAAATAAAAATGACTCTCCTGGCTTCCTTTCCTTTGTGATAATGCTGTCCTACAAGAATGGACGCTGTTTCCCTAAGGGATGGGCTGAAGTTCTGCCAGCTCCTCCTGGTACCACTGTGACAACCCGCACTGCTCAGGGCTGTGATCGCGGATGCAGAGCCCCATGGTTTTACCTCGCCAAGAGCTCTATCGAGGTCACAGCTCAAACTGTATTTTGCTTCACAGTATTTAGTGTGATCAACATGCCCTTTTGTCTTGTTCAAAATGCTTTTAAGCGTGAAGTGTCAGTATTATTTAAGGTGAATATTGCATGGTAGAAGTAATTAATATCATGTGTGGAGTCGGAAAAAAGATGATTTTTCTTCTGTGTATGCATTGGATGGCATCTTTACATTTGTAAAAGTTCTGCCCTCAGGGAAGATTTGTTCATAGGACTCATGGTTATCCATTGCCATGGCTCTTTATATCTAAAATGAGCTCATTTAGATGCAAAATATGTGTTTAGATCTTGGGATATGAAAATTCCAGAAGCAGTATTGAAACTTTTTCAGCTTTTTGATACTGGCCTCTGTCTTGCAAAGCCAAACCCTGGACATGTAACTAAGGGATAAATGACACATGAAGCAGAAAACAGAGAGCTGAGGCACACAAAACTTCAGAAATTTGCCCACAGTCCAACAGGACATTTATAGCAAGGACAAGAACTGAACAGAGACTTTCTGTCACGTAGTATAAACACATTGCCAGCCTTCTTCCATCATGTTATGCCTCTACTTCAGCTGAAAAATTAACCATAAGTTTAAGCCAAGTTACAACAGCTGGAAAAAAATACTGGTCCTTAGTTACTACAAAACCTCGTGTCATGAATCTGAGAGAAATAAGTGGCTTGTTCTTCAACACACCAATGATTTTCTAGTTTATTCCCTCTTCTGCCTGATCTTTAACATATCCTAAATTGTACTCGTGGGCCGGTTCCGTTCCTTAATATTATTTGCATTCAATAGTGCATATGCAAACAGTATTTTTAGTTAACATGCAATTTGGATAGGACTAGCATTCCAAATCCAACATTTATCTTGATTACTTAAAGCTAACTGTACCCGCAGGCTCTAAAACGCCAGTTTGGAAACTGCTCTGGGCACAAGATAATATGAGATCACTAATTAACCAGGAAGTTTTAAAAGAAGATCTGATTTAGGTCCTGATTCAGCAAACAAATAACATTAAGTGTGAGTAACCCCATGGAAAACATGTGAAGTCATTGCATAAATCACACAACATTAAGTGCATGCTGAAAGCACCTTGCTGAAATAGAGCCTAATTTAAAAGTCTTGTATTCTCTTTAATGGAGCGCACTCCAACCAAGTGCCTGGTGTGCTGTGGTTTCCTCTTCTCCGTCAGGGCAAACGGTCTGAACGCAGGGCCGAGAGCCAGGAATTCCTTCTTTCTTAATCTCCTGAAACTGACTGCGTTTTGGATGCGTCCACTAACATGACTGCATTGAAAAATGTGGGGAAAAGTTCCTACTCAGCAACTTTCTCTACAAAACTACGGTTAGGATCAATTATTTGTTTAAAGGTCTGGGTGATTCACTTTTAAGGTCTCCTAATATACTTATAACAGATTTCCTACTGTCCCTAATCAACTTTCCACACTTACGCATTCTGCGCATGCATCTATTCCTCTACTGGATTTTTGGGTTTCTAATTAATAAATGTCATTTAAGGGTTGTTTAAGCCCTGGCATCCAGAGGAACAATGACTGAGAAGCTGCTTTTGCACTGCAAAGATCCTGCACAAAAGACTGATGAGACCCAGAAGTGGGCATGTCTGCCTGGAGGCTCACAGCTGACAGCCCTGTCAGGCAGACCTTGGCACACACCTCGCACCAGCTCCCCCACATCAGCTCCGTGCTCTGCAATGGACACCGCAAATTCAGCACTCGCATCTGCTCAGGAGTGATATCCCTCATACCACCAACTTTTGCCGTGCCTTACAAAATTCAGACAGTAGAAATAAAGCCAATAGGTGCCTAAGGAGATCTAACTTGTAGTGCCAGTGCCACTGCCAGTGCCATGGTTTAGTTCTTGCTCAGGTGAGTAGCTCTTCCCAGCGCTATTCATCCCACTGATTTCAATGGAAATGCTCAGGTACTGACTGAGCTGGGCCCTACTGGATGCACGGCACGGCAGGAAATATCAGGAACGGAAAATGAAGGACAGTTAAAGATCACAATCAGGATTTCTCTGTTTTTACATACCCTGGTGCTCCCCGTGATGCACAGTGCCCATAACCAGTGGTTGTTACTGAAAACTGAAACTTCAGGGAACAGTTAGGGACAGGCAGGCAGTAGGAGCAGAGGAGGAAGAGCAATTTCTGAAGGAGGCTCTGATGTGAAGGATGAAGGTTAGAAAAAGAAGAGAATCCCACTGTTGTTCTCCTTAGCCAATGAAGAACAGACACCTTGCTGTTCACACAAGCTCATGGCATGGACTGTGCACCAAAAGGAAGGGAACTTTGGGCAGAAAGGGGCCAACTTGAAAAAGCAGGTGTGGCTTGTACTAAACTGAGACACCTCTCTTGCTTAAATCCTTTCCTAGTCTTTCATATTCTTCAGACAATGATAAAATAAAAACTTTAAACAAGTCTCCATTACTTCTCATAGCAGATATAAATGTTCCTCACCTGACCTCCGCAGTGTTACCTGGTAATGAGCAGGTAATGGAGGAATAAAATTCCAGGCTTTGAGACAAGGCATTGCCATCTTTTCAGTCGTGACTTAGATATTTGCAAACAGTATTTCCCGTACTGTTATATGAGCATTCAGCTGATGCCTTTTTTTTTCTTATGCATTTTTCCCTTCAGAAATACTGAATGGTCTCTGAACAATGTAAGAACAGTAACTCCTGGTAGTGTAATTAACAGAAAATGCACTCCCACCACTACAGGGGGAGGAAACTCTTTTTTTTTTTAATTGAGTTCCTGGGATAATATTTTTCAAAAATGCTCACAGAACTATAACCTGAAAATTATAATTTAATTTGGAGCTTTAGCAAGACCTAACACTCACAAGAGTGAAGAGAGGGAAAGAGAGAGACTGGCTTCCCTCCCATCACTGCCTTAGAGACTGACTTGAATTTATTTTGAATTCAGGAATCTGTCAGCTCATTGTCTCACTCTGAGCCATTGGGAGCACAGGCGTGTGTGAGCTCCTCTGTGTGAAGGCAGCAAGGTGAAAATATTTTGCCTGATCACCATATTTAGGGGTCTGTCATATTCCCTGAACAAGCTACAATTTCACTCATGACTGAAGAAAGCCAGTAGAGCCACACAAATGTAAGCAGCTACATAATGGCTGCATCTGTTTTAATTTTTAGTGGCTTTACAAATAATGATTGTTATTAAAACAAAGTGTATTTTGTCACAGATGCTCCCAACAAAGACTAATTGCTGCACAATTACCAGGCTTTGGCTGAATGGGCGCTGGTGCAGAAAGCTGAGTCTGTCCCAGTGCCCTGCTTGGGGTTGGGAAAGTTCAAGGGCTGTGATGGGCTCCTGGTTTAAGCCCCAAAAAACAGCGTCAGAATCCACCCTGCATAACCACAACCCATCAAGAAAAAAAAGCTTCAATTTGGCTCATTTTTGGGTTTAGATCTGAAGCTTTATGAGTGTGATAGAAGACACTCTCCGAGTTCCAAAAGTTTCGGGAAGTGTGATGCCAGAGGAGGTTTGTCTTGTGAACCCACACTTTACACACTCCAGTGAAGCAACAAACCCAGGAGCTGCCACAGGTCACTTTGCCTTGATCCTGAGGAGAAGAAAGGGTGAAACTGTGACCCTGCAAGCCACTCTTCAGTCCCACTTCTACTCTGCCCAGAGCTTAGGATGAAGGCTTTTATTCAAACAAAGCTTCTTTGCCTGACTTGCCTTTAAACAGTGATACCAAAACTGGTTCTCCAGTGAACGATCTCATCCACTCAGGTTGCATGTGGTCTACATAACTGTAAGCCAGCGTTTTTTAGACAAACAGTGATCTCTGAAAGCCTCTCATTACTTCAATGAATCAGAACCAAACCCAACATTCTTCAGAAAAGTGTTTAAAAATAATTTTTCCATAGTTTTAATTCAGCATGATTTGTCCTCCTTTAAAAGCAATTTTAATTACATTTCAGTTTTGAATTGATTTCCACAAGATGCATAAGTTATTATTCTTCATTTAGACTGTGTCACTGGAAGCATTTCATTACATGATAAAAACCCCTACAAGCCTGTCTGGCCTCAGGGTAGAAATGACTGGAATGACATCTCTGTATTTTTAGTTCAAGAATTAAATGTGTATGGGCTGCAGCTCCAGTCCCTTGTGGCAGGCATCCTCCAGGAGGAGATGGCACAGCAGGCATCACAGAAGAAGGAAAGGAAAGCTGGTGATGGAAGGCAGGCAAGATACTAGTGACAGCCAAACTTGCTCTGAATTTTATAGGCACATGGAAAAGCCCATAGTAAAACCATGCTGAGACTAACAAAGAAAAGTAGGAACAACCAGCTGGTATATCTGGTGGAATTGCAATAATCCATGGGAATATAAAGTGTCAGATAATTGCTAAGTATTTCTGCAACAGAACCTGCTTCAGGAAGGTGAGGCAACTGCAGCAAATGGACCCTTGTCTGTGGGTGCACAGAACTGACAAGCTTTAGCTACCAGAGCTGCTGGGCTGTATTCTCTGCTGTAGGATACACATGTTCAGGCATAAAAATACCTCCTTCACTCCTTCACTCAGCACTGATACTACATTTGAGTAGAGGTTATTCAGCATCCAAATTATACGCTCAGCAAGATCACCTCCATTTTGATAATTGCCTTATGAATGCATAACACGGCAGCGTGGGGATTTGTATTCCCAGGAATGTCTGCTATCAGGCATCAATCGTTACTCTGCCGAGGATGTGGCTCACCAGTTGATAAAGAAGAGGCACACAGCACTATCGGAAGATTTTCAGCAGGAATCTTATCCTTCCTGGTTTCACTGGGCTCTTGCTCCACAGATGCTGGCCCAGAAGTAAATTTTAGGCATGACCCTGTGTTGTATGTGATACAACAAATTTCCTAGGGGCTACGTAGGGAAAGGTCAGGTCTTGGGACAATTTTTGCAGCCGGGTAGAGTAGAGCCCTGCACCCTTCTCATAGAGGATGCAGTGTGCAACACTCTCTGCTCTTGCTAACACCCCCAGTCAATGGAAAGGAACATTTTAGAGACACTGCTAGTATTGTTAAGGTAAAAAAAAAAAAAATCCATCTATTATAAATTCTTTACTTAAGGCTTGCAAATTACTTCTCTCCATAGGGTGCATAAGGAAACAGGATCTGGCATCCCTGAAGTGAAAAAGACCTCAATTACTCATCACTCCCTTAACCTCAGATACCCCAGTAATTGCTGTGAGTCAGTGAGGCACTTCCAGTAAGTGCTCCACACAGGGGCTGATATCCTCTCTGCTCTTTTCCAAAATAGCAAGCACTCGAGTGGGAGCAGTGCTGATGTGTGCCCGCAGCTCCCGGGGTGGAGGGGAAGCTGGGTGCCTGCTCTTCACCTGGCTGAGAGGCAGAGCAGAGCCCCCATGGCCGATGGTGGGGGCTGCACTGCAAGGTGCTGCTTCAGAGATGGTGCCAGAGACAATTGTGTTACGCTGAGGAAGCAGAACCTAAAGGAGAGTTTCGGATGCGCATTCATCCCTCAGAGCCACGGCAGAAATTACCACTGATTAGAGGAAGTGGAGTGATAAGCTGGCCACAAAGGCAGTGGCCCCTCACTTCACAAGGGTGAGAGCAGGCGCAGCGACTTCAGCAGCACAGCACAGGTCCAAAAAGCGCTTTTGAAGAAATCTCCCAACTGCTCCTATTTACTGTGCTTTGATTTGCGCTGCCAAGGGAGTTCATGGGCACCCAAAGTGCATCCTTTGGGATGCTGCTGCAATGACTGATGCACATGCCCCACAAATGGGTGCTCTGGGCATTCATGGGGCCACTCCAAAGTGCAGCAACTGAAATGCACAATGTGCAAACATCAGCTCCTTCACACCAACCAGTACAGGGTACTGGGTCAGTACAGGGTCACTCACTCTTTCACACTATTTGCCACTGTCCATGTAACAGCATGTACCAGCTGGGGATTCCTTAGCATTTCTGAGTGTCCTGAGCAGCTCCAAATGCAGGAACAGCGTATGGTCCTTTCCACCAGATGCATTTTTCAAGACTTTAAGTCCATGCTAACTCTTCTGTATCACTTAGCTGTGGATCGGAAAGTGTTGAGCACAGCTAGTAAGTGAACAAAAGGATTGGTCAAATAGATGGTTTCCTTCAGAAAGAAAGAAGACATTTAGATCTTATCGTATCTGAGGCATGAAAAAATATTCTACTCTAACAATTACAGGCCTAGCCAGGAAATGCCTGTTGCCACCAGATCACACCCTGTGGCTACTAAACTTGCAGAAGAGGGGACAGTCATGCACAGATCTCCATCATCCCAAGATTATGCTCTGCGTTTGGGAAAGTTCAGTGCTTTTTATTCTTTCTTTTTTTTTTTCCTGCACACAGCTGTGACAGAAATTTATCCTACAGTATTAGATTAATGAAAATTTCTCTCACATTTTGCTATAAACCCATGAACACTTAAAGAAGAGATGCAACCATCACAGGAGGTTGTTTTGTTCAGAGGCTTGAACAACTGCAAGGGTTGCTGCCCCTCTCTCTTAAAAGGGCTGTGCTTTTTGAGATGTTTTTTCATGGCCTTGTTGCCAACTTAGGTAAGAGCCGTTCTTCCAAGTCATCTCAGCATGACTTCAACTGGAGCACTTTCAATCCATACTCCTGCAAATATGAAGTCTATACATATGGGCCTGATTTGCAACCTCTCTGCAACTCCACTTCTGAAACTGGGCCATTTGTTCAGTGGAAGGGCCAAAGTTATTACTGCAGGTAACCACAAGTCAGAGCTGCAAATCAGCATAGAAACGATAAGTCAGTAGAAGCAATAACAGTCAAGAACCCAGATAGAGATCCCATAAACCCAGCACTTTGCCAAACTGCTTAGGCCAAAAATCCTTCAGCAGATGCCTTATGAGTAACTTTTTAGAAAACATAATTTGAAAACCATTGGACAGATCAGCAACCAAAACATAACACCACTGAAAGTCCAAACTCTGGAGGTTTTCTTTTTTTTCTACAAAGAAGCAGGACCGTATTCTGTTCTCATTTAGAGCCATAAGGATGGCTGCTGCCAGCAAACAGCCATTCAAGATTTACATTCACAAGACACAGAAAAATTAAGTTCAGGTTATTTCTGTGGCTGAATTTTTTGTCCTCGGACATGAAGGAAAAGCTAGGATACAATCTCAACAGTCTTAGGATAGGAAGGGAACAAGAGAAGTTTCCTTCTGCCTGTCTCAGACTACTGCAACAATAGCAGAGTTAGAAAGCAGAGAGGGGAGCTGGCTTGCAGATGAACATAGAGATAAATCAGCGTGTGGCTGGGATGGATCAGAGCAGCCAGTAGATTTCCATCTTCTTGTGCTGGATCTCTTTGTTTCATTCTCGGTTATCAAAAACTCCATTTGAAAACTAGCAGCAAGTAAATACTATAGAATGGAGCAGGAGACAGTAAAGAGACAATAAGTGAATTACAACATTTGGGAAATGAAGGCATCCCAATCTCTTCCATCAGAATTACAAGAGATTCATTAAATTGGCACTGGGCCACCTGGAACAAGCTGAATTAGTTGAATAATGAAATGTTAATTCTTCAGTTCTGCCTTCTATTTTACCCAATCAACTGTTTACAAACACTCCGTAACTTCACCACTCACCAAAAACAAACCCAAAAAACAACCAACCAGAGTCCCCCAGAGATACAGATCCACTGGAGACAGGCCAAAAAGAAGAGTGCAAATGTGCAGAGGTCCAGAGCACACAAGGTCCTGGGAAAGGCTGAAGGAGCTGGGCTTATTTCATCAGAGAGGACTATGGAAAGACACGCTATGGGTTTTCAAACAAGTTCGTGAAGGGACAGCTTCAAACTTGGAGATTACTGTTTAAATTTCTGCATATGACATAAAGCTTTAGGAAAAACATTTGAAAACAGCGCACAGTGAAGTGCTGGAATAGATGCCACTGCAAGGGCTGTGGCCACCTCCTCGCTGGAGCTGCCAGGTATAACACAAGAGTTACTGCCCCCAACATGAAGCAGGGGATAGATGAGGCAACCTCTTGAGGTCCATATTTTCTGATTTGCTTTGCAAAAAACGTGCCGCCAACTCTGGTAAACAACTTTTCAAAAGGTGATATGTTGATGCTGAGTAATAGCCCCCAGCAGTGTCCCCTGTCTGAGGTGCTGGGCTTTCACATGCCTCTGGTGAGACAAAAGAGGGGTGTGCCCCTATGCAACATCCAGTTGTGAGACATCAGACACTTAACAGCATCACCTTCGTGACAAAGCTGAGCCACAACTAAAGGATCCCCGGAGTCTCTTAATCAATACATGTTTCCTTTAAAATATCCTTATAATTGATTTTGCAGCGGTGGTATTATATGGTTTAAACATGCGAAGGGTCATTTTAGGTAACTCTCCAAAGGGTTGCCTCCATTACCTGCAAGTTTGAGAAATATCCATTACAGATATCGTTTAAACTTGGTAATGAGCCATATTTAATAGGTTGTGGGGTTTTTATATAAGTAAATTTGAAACAGATTCTCCAAGTAATGAGCCAGAGTTGGCGAGCTAGAATTTCACCATGTGGCTGAGCGCTGGCATCACAAGTACGTGGGGGTGCTCAGGGCCCTGCGTCTGTCCCAGGCATTTGGCAAAGAGCCGCTATTCTGTTTCTGCTGCCACATGAGACTTTTATGTTCATAGAATTTAAATGTTTCCTGTTCCTGCCCATCCATTTATCATTTTCTGAATGAAAACCTAACAAAGATTTTAACAAGCACATAGTTATTTCAGGCATCTCAGTTTTAGGCACCAGCTAGAGACAACGGATACAAGAACCTGAAATATACGTTACTCATTCTGGCACTTGAATCTCAAATTAAATTTGTCTAACCAAAGGGCAAGTTTAACTGCATACTTGAATAAAAACATTGGGAATAATTCTGGACACGACTACATAGCACTGTCTCTACTATGATGTATCTATACTCTGCTTTTCCCCTAGGTATCCCTTGGGCACAGTTAAAACCAAATAGCATTTTACTGAATCTTGCAGCTCTGATTATCCTGTGCTTAATCAACCTTTGCTCTTCTAGATTTCCCAGTTTGCAAAACTAATTATAATGAATTGGCCAGCATGTATGAGCACTGCTGCCCTTCACCATCCTGAAAAGGACTGCCCAAATATCTACTACAGGTCAGCTATAAGTTAATAAGCACAGACAAATTTGAACAGATGTTGCTAGCAAAGGCCTTGTGCTTTTGGAACGGGAGGACAATGCTCCATCTTTGATGTCCTGCCGGAATTAGACTTACCTTCTACTGCAGATAAGAGATCTGCTATTTAGATAGATAGACGATACATACAGACATACATAAATATATTCTAGGTATCTAAGGACTGATTTTTTAAATTATGACTATTATCATAATTAATCATAGTTGATGTGCTGTGTTTATTCACATTATTGTTGGGGGAATATAATAGGCACCCCCAAGCATGTAATAAATACATGCTTCCTACCATCTGATTGGTAGAGAGCAACAAACTGCTGCTAGTTTTAAAGGAGATGTGTACAGACTTCAAAAGGGAAAATCTATGGTGAAAAACTACACCACTGCATGACTGAGTACAGTAAAGCACTCGAGTGAAAAAGACTTACACTCAGCCTTGCAGCAACACTTAACATTTTTTACTCTACAGAGCCAGATGTCTGTCCCCGAGTATTTTTGCCTCTCTCATCTAGATTATAACTCCTGCAGAATAAAAACTGTCACCATCAACATAAAAAGATCTCTTGACTGCTGACCTGATTTTTTTTTGTCCCCTAGAAAACAACCATTTGAAACTCTGATTAAACGGGACGCGCAGGAACCTCTTCTCCCCAGCGGTGACAGAAATAGCTTTTCTGAGCAAGCACGTCAAGAGTAAACACAAGCTGCTACAATAAAAGAGAAAGTTTGATTTCGTAATTCTTCCTTGTGCAAGGGAGCCTTTTAAAGAGAATATTAGGTTAGGCAGGACCCCAGACAAAGCAGGGGAAGTCCCATGGCAGGCACACAATGAATGGCAGCCCCATTAACATTAGGTCATAACCCCCGTGTCGCTGAGCCTTTGTGTGCGCTCGGAGCTGCCGGCAGCTGTTCAGGGCAGCACATGGCACAGAGAAAGGCAGCAGCCAGCAAGGGGTTAAATCGCTGCTTTGGGCTCCTTTTGCTGGAAGCAGCACCCCTTGAACTCGCTATTATCTTCCTGCTGTCCCCTCCAGACCTGCCCAAAAACACAGGCGGGTGATGTAGGCCTCTGAAATCAATGTAACCATGCCAGGTGCTTTCCTTTCCAGTCTAATATAGCTGTGCCTTTCTGAATTGCTTTTAAAATGGTCACTAGTTTCTAGCACTTGTGTCAGAAATGCACCACTGGGACTTGTTCAAAGACACCATCAGTTTAGCATCCACATATTCTGCTCGTGTATTCTGATTTACTGAGATTCTTTTTTTCAATGAAGAAAAAAATGCATTTGTAAACCCAGAATTTTGAATTCCTCCATTCAAAACAGCAAGTAAACCAGCATGCTGCTTCACACCCCAATAACAAGTTTATCTCAAACATCAGATGTGTCATAAACACTATCCATATAATCTTTTTTTTTAAGCAGCAAAAACAAGCATTCTTTAGTCTCATGGCTTTTCTCAAGGTGCTGGCAACACATTATTGCTGAATAGAATGTATTCCTGAAGTCCAAACATTGCATATAATTAAGAGATGCAGCTTTTTTGGACCATCTTGTGGCTGTTGCCAAAAAGCATAAAACTATCTTCCTATCAGGAGTTCACATTTATTCCTGAGAAACAACACACATGGGATGGAGCTGATAAATAATTCAAAAGGGAAATGCTCTTTTACTACGACTAGGAAAGCGCACACTCAGAATGGAAAGAACGGGGGGGAAAAAAACAACAGGAGAAAAAACAAAGTTGTGCTGGAAATTACTTCTGTGGGATGTCACAATGGTTTTGCACAGGGTAAAACAACTCTTCATAATACACTGCTACATCCTCATGGACTGCAGGGGAACTTACACCAAGGGGCTTTGGAAACAGGAGGAATATAAAATACGAAGTAGAACTGCGCAGCCATCTCTAATTGCCAAGTTTTCTTCCATGTGTTACTCCTGGTCAGAGTTGTGATTTTATACCAACGCAGTTAAAATACAGTGCCCCAGCGTAAGCCCTGCGGTGGCACCTCTGGGGGCCTGCAGTGCTCCCCTCTGTCCATGCAGGTGGATCGTGCCCTGGACAACAGGCTTCTCTGTGAAAAGCACCTTCAGCTACCCAATCTACTTTAGGGAGTGAAGGGCTGCTTTAGTAGCACTGCTGGCGTTAGTGGAGACACAACTGCTCTAGGGACAAGGCCTTAGGAAACTACCGTGGGTGTCTGGCAAACTCAGGAGACGATGTGCCGGGCACCATGAAAGAGCCGTAATCGGCGTTTGCTGCTGAAACACCACAGACTGAGCTCCCCACTGCTCCGCAGAGCATAACGTCAGCAGCAACACAGCCAGCAAGGAGATTGCTGGGGGCTTGAGACAAAACAGAAACTTTTTCAGAAAAAAAAAAAAAAAAGACAAGAGAAAAGAAACTCCCATCACACTTGCATTCATCAGACATAAAAACTGTTTTGTTTTCTATTAAGACCTTGCCTTAATCTGGTAAAATCAGACCTTTTGCTTTATGAAACAGGCCCGGCACAAACTTTTCCTGCCCTGCTCCTTGCACAGGACAGCACGAGGTTCAAGACCTCATACTCTTCAGTCATTCACTGCTTTCCAAATATGCTTGCCATTAATTCCCCCATTCTCTCCCTCGAGTCCTACATAAAAGCTGCACAGCCATTAGTAACTATTAACTGAGTCTAATCAAATACTTTAGCTGAGTTTGAATGTTGCTATTCAGTTTGGGATGTTTAAACATAATTACAGGCAGCAAGACTTTTTGACATAACAAATATTTTTTAATAACATTACCAGAATGGTTAGTTCTGTTTTCACTGTGAAAGCAAACAGAGCAATTCCAGCTGGAAAGTTAACATTTATCCTTGCAGTAGGGTAAAAAAGACACACTCTGGCAGCCACGCAGCCAAGGAAACTGCCTCCCCTAACCAAGGAGAGATGGTGATTCCAAGGACACCCTCTTACAGCCGGCTTTTCTGCAGTTCAGAGCAGTGAACCATTCCAAAACTTCATGTACTCATAGTTCATTCCCTTCTATCATTTTTCCCCCTAATTTCTTCACAATATCCTTCTTCTCACTCACCCTTTGACATGCATCGGATTGAGCTTTGATGAAAACTATTATTTCTTCAGAAAGGGAAATCCTGAGTTACTCAACATGGAAAATCTTCCAACACTTAAGAGGACAGCCTAGCGCTGAGCACAGAGGGGTCGGAGGGGGAAGGTTCATGCTAAAAACCTTTGTGATCAGAACCCACAACAATAGGGTGGGTATTTTTTTCACTTAGGCTCATTGTTTAAATTGTATTCTACTGCAAGGAGTCTGGGCGCCTTTCAAATGTAAATATTTTACAAGAGAATACCATATGGGAGACTCAGCTGTTTGTTTTTATTAGGAAAAAAAACCCTAAATCCTTTCATTTTGCAAAGATTTCTTTTTTAAAGTCCAACTTGTAGTTACATGCCAACATTTGAATTATCTCAATTCAAATTAATCCCTAAGTAGTTGCAGGAAGTGTTTGAAGTTGGGGTTTTGCAGTTGTTAAGTGCTTAAAGAAGTTGTAAAAGAAATCAAGATTGCAATATGCTTATACATCAGTATTTTCCCATGTTTGATAAAACCCCAAAACACACTGACTCCTTACATGTTACTATAGGTGGTATATTTAGAGTTCGATACAGCATGATGATGTTGTACATAAGTAATACCAACTACAAAAATAAACCCACCTGGCCCAAAATCAAAGACCAGCAAAAGCTCCAGAGTAACTAATTCACTTGCCAAATTAAGCTCCTAATTTTGTTTACAGATTACTCAAATAAAGCCTTGCAGATTGTCTCAAATGTGTGGCTGCTTAGACTATTTTGCCAAAAAATACTCATACGGTGAGTCAAGGCAGAAAAAAAATGCATTTATGCTGTCTTTAAAGGCCAGTTTGCCCAGGACGCACAAAGAGCCCTGAGCAGGAACAGAACATCCACATCTACAGGACTCTTGCCCACAAATCCTAAGAAGTTACTTCTGTTTTTTGAGAGAGGACTTGCTGTGCTGGTCTCTTGAGACCAGTGAGAATATACATGCACATGTTTCACCTTTATTTATCCTACTCTTTGCTTCTTATCCTCATACTTACCATAGGGGGGAAAAAAAAGTCACAAAGCAACAAGCACCATTCTGGAGAACATCCATGCTGGAGCACTGTACCTGCTGGCCCTAAGTCCAGCCCCAAGAAGGACTGACACAACGCAAGGAACCTCACAGACAGGGTATAACACTCAAGCACCTGACAAGTGATGCTTCTCCAGGGTGCTCCTCCAGCAAACAGTAGTTTCAGAGTTTTCCCTGAAACAAATTCTAATTAAAGTGTTTTGCAAACTTTTTTTGCTGGAGTTCCTTTAATCCCTGAATCCATTTATAAGCCTACAACCTCCTGAGACAATGAATTCTCTAGTTTAATTATGTGCTGGGCAGAAAAACTATTTCCTTCGCTTTAATGCTTCCCTGTCGTGCAAGATGCCCTCAGACTTGTGAAATGTGCTGCACCCTACAAAGCCAGCCAAGAGTAAAGGTTTTAATGTGAGGTCCGAAAGTGCAGAAGCTGAAAAGTGCTGAGAGGTTCATCTCCAAGGCTCTGGGAACCAATTGCTGCCTGGGGCTGTGCACTAAAGAGGGGTGGAGGGTAGAAAGGGAAAGGAAACCTGCTTTTGAAGGAAACGAGCTTATACCCAAGAAACCATCAAATGTTTTATCAGCTAAAGCAGCTCAGTGAGCAGGTCTGAACATCAGAAAACCAGCCACTAAATCATCATTTCACTCACCAGCCTATCAGCACCCAAAGCCCTCAGCTTTGCAGCAGCTGCTCCACTGCGACCTTCCTCACATGCTGTTGAAGGCAAGGTAAACCCTCTCTCCCTTTCCCATACATCAGCCAAATGCTTCCTGCTCCTCCTTATGTTCCTGCTGCTGCTCCTCTCATCCCAGCCACCTTGGGGTTTATTTGATTCCCAGAAAACAAAGACTATAACCGGTGCTACAGTGCTGGGTGAGGAAGGCTGCTCTCCTCTTGAGGATCCGCAGTATCCACATACATGGGACAGCAGTTTCCCCATCCCTGCTGCTCCACACCAGCAGCACAGGCCGTGTTCCCCATAGCAGCAGCTATTTGCCTTTTCACTACTGTTTGTGCTACGGCAGCAGCTGAAGCTTTCATCCAAAACTGAGCTCGCCACCATACACATGGTAAAGACAACATCCCCCCCAGACAGCTGAATATCTGAAATAAGATGACAAGCAATGACTGAGAGAGTTCAGGTCAGCACCTCCGTGTCCCACGCAGGGAACAGTATGGAGCCACCCACATTGCTGCAGGTGAGCAGACCCCATTTGTCCTAGGAAGGATATTATTTCCACGAGTTACACCCATTTGGCATTCCCTGTGGGAGGCTGTAATTCAGCACAGCACTTCTGCACTGGCCTGAAGGTACGATACTGTTATGGATTGACCACAGAGTAAACATTAATTATAGCCCTCAATACGGCTAGCATGCGTGGGTCAAGATGGGAAGTCCTTCTCCCAAAATAGACAGTCTTGGCACAGACCCTGAAGAACAGCACAAACTTCAGAACAGTAACAGTTTGCTTAGTATATGTCTCCATAAGGTAAATCTCACTGATGCTCATTTATCCCTCCACGTGTTCTCTGGGATTGTGTTTTCTCCCTGATGCAGGCAACTTGTTCCTGCAGTACCAACGCAGCACACTCTTCTAGGGAGTAAAATCTCTTCCTGGGGGAAGGCTGAAACCAAAAGTCACTTGGGCAGTACCTTTCCATGTCCCCGCACCTGCAGTGCCACAACCCACTGTTAGAGCACACCCCTCATGCTTCTGCCTAACACAGCACCCTCCCAAAGAGCACCTGCAGGCTTTTCCTGAAGCAAGCGACAGTGGCAAAGCCTTTCCATGACAGGCTGGTAAAATGTAGTCCTACTACAAACACTGCATCCTAATACTGATTTACACTAAAAAGAAGCAATCCACACGTTACAGTCTGTTTAGTAATGGCACTGAAAAGCCAGTCCACATGAGGGCAGTTGCCTTTTCAGTGGGTTTGTGTTTGAAATTCAGTGGTAGTATTCAGCATGAAAAAAAAGTTTTAAAAGATAAGGAAGCAGGATTTCTCTGGCCAGTTGGCAACAGAGGGTTACTGGCATTCAAATGTGTGCTCCAGGCAAGAGCTGACTTTCTGACACTGTGCCCCAAACCATGCTGTTCTTATAATAAAATCATTCAGGCATCAGTCGTGAGGTGGAAGATTACACTGAAATAGTACTCCCCACACTGTATCTTTTTCATTTGCATCATTTACTGCTGGGCATCTGAAAAGAAAGGATGGCTTATGTAAGAGATTTACCCAGGTCTGGAAATGTTTTTCATTTCTCCTTCAACACAAAATCTTTCTTATAAAGGGAGAGCCAATGTTTTTTTCAAGGTTGGACTATACAAATTCAGACACTTCCCTTTCTGGTTGAAGTAATTAGTAAGCATAGGAGCAATTGAAACTTTAGCCTCATGTTTGGGTTAAGATCACAAATATTCTCTTAAATATTAATGAAAAAACAGTATCTGTGGAAAGGGGATGTCTCCAGTATGATCTCCTTTGCCTACAAATAACAAATCTACCTGTAATGACACAGGGACTCTCTAAACTTAGTGTTTTCAGGAATGACACAGGCCCTTACAAGCCTACTCCTCCTGCCAACACAGATAGCTGCACATTTGAGGCTCTGTTTGAAGAGGCTGCCCCGGGTCCTACCACTGGTGTGGTTACCACTGCCCTGCTGTGATGGCACTGAACCAGCACAGGGCTTTGGGAGGCACCTGATGGCACAGGAACCTATCTGAGAGCTAATGCTGATGGATGTACATCTCAGAGCACAGGAGAGATTCAATATGTAACTCAACAGCCCTTCTCAACCCTGGAACTCACTGCATTGGGAGATTAGCCTACTTCATTGAGCAATAGTTACTTGTTTCAAAGGTGTAAGACCGTATGCCAGCTCCATCTCAGTTCTTTCCTCCAGCACTCTGACAGATTGTATTAAAGTGTTTATTAGAACTGAAAAACATCCATGGACATTTGATGAGGTTTCTTAAGTCTATTTGCAGCTCAGCCCTCCTCGTCAACATGAAACATCAGTTTTGCTTTCAGGCCACAGCTCCTTTCCCAGCTCAGGACTGAGTCAGGCTGGAATTTTCAAGAAAGCCAGGGGAAGGTAAAACAGCATTGAGTTCTTACTGAAAATAGAGATGGATAATCAGAGCCTTGCAAATCCCAGTGAGGATCCATGCCATGTGACATGGGCCACGGGGCCCTCAAGAAGCCCAAGCAGGGGCAGCCACTGCTGATGGGACACAGGTACCCACTGGCACAACGCGCTGCACTGCCCTGACTCTGGTGTCGCAGTAACTGGAGCAGCAGCTCCAAGACTGCAAGACAAATATTAAAAAAACAATTCAGGCAGGGGCAGAGGGATGCCTTCGGTTTCCCTCTTAAATAAAATCCTGCTGAGAAGCAGCATGTAGATGTACAGGACAATGTCCTCCAAGGGTTATCTTCTCCTCTTGAAGGCTAGCTGGTGACCAAAGTCTCCTGATCCTATCCTGAAGTTACCCTTAATCTTAAAATGCTTCAGAGAGGTACAGAGAGCAGGAGTGTCACCTGCCAGCCTTTGGGACTTTATAACACAATCTCCACTCCTCACAATTTGTATGCCTTGCATATTAAGACGGAGATTTCCTCCTGGTAGGTGAGGCTTACACCTCTCTTCCCAGGTATGATGAAATGAACAGCTCATATTGTAAAAGGACCCTGAATGAGGCAGTCCATATAGACCATAATACCAGCAACACAACTGTGTGTGACAACGTGATCTCCACCTCTCTGTTGCCTGGGTTGTGGATGGGACCCGCTCCCTGCCAAATCTACCTATTGGTTACAATACCGGTGAGGAACATTTGATGAATAACTACAAGTTACAGTCAGATTTACATTTATAATAATGAAAAAATGAAACCATTAAGTTTCCAATGTAAGAGCTTTAAAGTCATCAGAGCAGAAATTGTTATTACGAATCCAAGTTTCTACATAGGCCATTGCTCCCATATCCCCCAGTATGCAATGAGAATCAGAGAAGTTATTCCAAAAAAAGGAAAATACATTTTGCATAAGTGATAAATTCACTGCAAAATATTTTCAGTAAGTTATTATTAACAGCATGCTCCCCACTTAGGACTCAAGTGCCATCAAATAAAAATATGCTGCTGTTGCCAGTTGGAAAACTAGCTTCATATGTGTTTATTGGAGTTATAAGAGCACTAATGTCCAGGTGTAGGTTATAATTTTGGCAAGAAAAGACCTACTGCTTCTGGAGGTACTTAACCAACATAAGCATGACTCGGTGTGCTCTTCCCCCTGGTGCCAGGCAACATCGAGAGGACTGTGTGCCTCAGCTGCAGCAGTTAATGCAGCAAAGCACAGATTTCAAAAGGCATCTTGACATGTGACTCATTAATTTAAGAGCTTACTCATGGACAGTTACCAAAGTACTGATGAGACTACAGGACTCACTCCACAACCTGTGTCCACACAACCTACTTCATGTTCACTGTGTGACTTAATAAGTCTTTAAGTCTTTATTAATGATAAATAAATAAAATTTTTAGAATTAAAACTTTGTCTGCTGTCATTAGTTCATATGGGATTGATCTCAAACACCAGGAATGCAACAGCATGGAAACTATCAAGGAAGGGGGAAAAGAAAAATCAAGTCAATTCTTCAAAACAGCATGAACCTTGGGGGTATATTATGCTAACACATGACACGACATTATTCATACCAATGACAGAAAGGAGCGAGGCTGGAAAGAGCTATTCCCCGGTGTGCAATACTTTTTTGGTTAGGTCAAACTATAGATGATATCGCTAACAGTTATTACTTCAGGAAGAGAGATGCCATGAGGCCAGTCTCTTATGAGCTGGTGTAGTACCAAGGCTTCCCCAACTGATTAAAGAGATCATAAAGTCTTTCTTCCAAATTCCCAAAGACCTTTTTTTTAAAAAAATTCCCCTTAAATCACAAGTTTACAGATCCTCTCTATTTAATCACTGTAAATGTCACTGAAATATCAGACAAGATACTTGCATGACAAGAGGGAATCAATTTCTCCTCTTTCCCCAGAGTCCCTTTGGTTTTCAGTTTCCTTTGTCAAGCTGCTATCAACTTTATCCTGGCCAGATGATGTTATAATTAAACACCCCGAGATTCTCAAGCCCTCATGATGCCCAACTCTCTGTCCTTCCCATCCAGCAACTCAAGCACAGGCCTGGCATCAGAGCAGGACACAGAGCTCATGCTGGAAGCCCAGCACAGGCGCTGGGCACGTGTTTTCCTGCCACATGACCAGAGGGGTGCATGTTTCCTCCCAAAATACCCACTTCATCAGAACACATTCACAATGGTAATCACTAGGACACAATCTGTTTCAGTGTTTAGTAACTCCATCATTATGCTGTGAATTTGCTATGGTCATTTACATCTAACATGACTGGGAACATGATTTGAGCATTGAAGCTGTAATGATGCCAATTTGTAACACCCTCCTGATGCTGATAGTTCACAGTTAAGTTTTGGGGGGAAATTTCTTACTACATGATACAAGATCTGCCCAGAATTATTCTTCTGTCTTTAATATTATGCCCTTTGACAGTTACAGTTTACTAACAATAGCTTCAGACTCAGCATTTTGATTGATACTTTGTCATGTTTTTATCCTCACAAGGTGTAAGAAGACATGTAATTCAGATTTGGCAGCTACAGGTAATCATTCAGCAGATTAGATTCTGCTAGCCAAGAACAAACAAGGAATATTATGCCAGTGAATTTCACCCATTACAAGAAGAAAGCAAGGATGCGTTCTACTGGGTAGTTTTTGCAGTAAATTTGCAGCAGTGAAAGTGAGGAATTTGACCCCCACTGAGAGAGGCTCTTACATTAAAGAAGTGAAACATCCAAAAGATCATCACGCCTTGTGCACACAGCTCCATCAAAATCACAGAGATCCCTGAGCAGAACTGCAAATTGGGAATCCAACCTAAAAAGTCCATGCAGTGAGACACGCCAGGAACTGTTAATTGTTAAATGAACAATTGCTGGACTTGTTAATTTCTATTATGATGAAAGGAATCTCATCTTCAAATGAACTTCTTTATCCAGAATGTAGCAAACAAAACAAACCTCTGAGCATTGCAGCACTAGGTGTAATCAACCCATCAGACAGCATTAACTTAAAACAATGGCTCAGATATCACTAAGCCTCTTACAGGAGTTCAGTCAAATCCAGACTTATTTGGATTACATGGCACTTTGGGAAATGCAGTAGTAGGGGATCATTCTCCTTCCAATCAAACTCAAAGAATATGATTTTTTTTTCTTCTCTTACGAGAAAAGAAAAGAAAAAATAAAAGGTAAAAATTAAAAAAAAAGAATAACTGCATTGGCCTGGTGTAAAATTGCTCAACTGAACCAACTTGTAGCCAGCCTGGAAAATCAGTGACTCTCTGCCAAGTCATGTCTGAGTAATGGTCCTTGTCTGCTGCTCCTGAGGCCGGGAGCACTCAAGAGGCAACAGAAGCCACTTATTTCAGAGAAGTGTGCATCTCATCCTGTTCAGCAATAGCCCACTTTGGCCTCAATACTGGGGTCTGGAAGCTGGAAACTAGATAAGGAAAAGCGTTGGCAAGACTTGAAGAAAGGCTTGTCATGATCTTCTGTGCTTTCAAGCTGGTTTATTTTCCCACAAACGTTGAGGGCTGTTGCAGGAAGTCCATCGAAAAGGAAGGAGAATGGCAAGCCCACCCAGCCCAGAGAGCTGGGAGCTCAGCATCTGGCTCAAAGCCCTGGATGCTCCCCCACTGGGCATGCACATGTGTACAGCAGACCCAGCGCCTTACATGAGCGTAAGCAACAAACATGTCGATTTGCATTTATGTCAACACGGGCTGCAGAGATTCAGTATGTCTGAAGGTAGGCATGTGTTAAAGACACATCCATATATGGATTAAAATGTCCAAGTTTTTTAGAATCTTGCCTTGGAAATATTGGCCCTTTCCCCTCAGAACTGTTAGCACCCGATAACTCTTTAGATTGAAGCGAGAGATTTCTCTTTTACTTCGTTCTTGTAACAATGTAGCATTGCTGGCTTCAAACGAATTATAACAAGAGTAAATCCAAGTGTTAACAGTGAGAATTTAGGCCCTAAAATTATATTTAGTAACTAAACACCACTGAAGTAAATAAACCAGAAGACTCGCCTAAGAGAGCAATTTAACCAGCACTGTCTGTGCTTTTGCTGGGCTGTAAAGACAGACTTGAGGATGTTGTGACAAAACTCAGCTTGAAGCTATTAACTCTCCAAACAGTGACATACTGTGACGTTGATCTCAAAGCTGTGAATTAGGAGATGGAAAGAATCCTGACTTTCAGATTTCATCACTTATTTTCACGGTGGGGGGGTAAGTTTTGCCTTCCCCATCAGAGGACTGTTTTGTCTTCAGGAAGGGCTTTCCTTTCGTTCAGGATTGCCAAACTCCTGTGTGGTGTTGTTGAGCCCTGCAGTGTGACTCTGTACAACAGGACTACATGGCTAGCACAGCTGTTAAGAACCACTACAGCAAGACACTGAGATTGAAAGTAAAGCAGCATCACTGCAAACCTCACCTCAAGTTGCAAGTTAAATTCTTTTTATTTTTTTTCTGGCTCACGCATCATCAGTAACAATACAAATCCTGCCAGGTCCAGTGCTGTGTAAATCCATTACTGACTAATTATGTCTCCTGTGTCATCCGGCCAACACTATTTCCTTCTCTGGGTTGTACATGTGTCATTGGGAGCATAATTTGAAGACAATGAGTTTGTAAAGTTGAAGACAATGAGTTTATACAGGTGCTTTTGCGAGATAAATGCAGGTAGCAGTAGTTCTGACAGTGCAGAAACATGGAAAACTTTCAGGATTTTTGGCTGGAGTTGTGAAAGGTCTGTGGAGCAGAGCAACAAACTCCAAGACCTGACTTTCACAAAGTGCACTGAGCAGATCTCCAGGGCAAGACCAGCTTATGTAATTTCTTTACAAAGAATGGTATTTTAATCACTGGGAATGTCATGGCCTGGAGAAAAATAAACAAGAAAAGCTTACAGCAGCACACAGGAGGTGTTGAAATGCCCGCATCACTTTGCCTGCACACTGTGTCTGTCAGGGATGCACCGAGGACTTTGGTCCAGCTCACAGAGCTGTGCCACTTGCAAGGGTTTCAACTAAACCAGGACAACTGTGCTGATGGGGCTGTGGATGCAACATTCGTAAGTAAAAAAAAAGGCAAAATTGTTTGACAGATTTATGCAGGTCTTTTCCAGGGCAGGGTGAGCACAGCTGCACTGGCAGAGGTGCAGCTGCGCAAGAGCCTTTGGTCAGGAGAGCTGTGATGGATACAGGAGCTCGGCTGTGACAACCACGTGGCATTGAGGCTTCAACTAGTACAGAAAGCAACTGAAAAAATCTCATCAAAAGATTCACATCTCTCCCCACTGGCTTTCTGAGCAATGAAGCATCACCTCCAAGACCAGTTTGTCCTCAGGCCCTGCTAAGTGGGAGTGTTGGCACGGCAAGTACATGTGAACAGCCCAGAGCTGCTCCCAAGGAAGTCAGTGACAAAGTTCCCAGTGATCTTGATGGAAACAGAAGCTGGCACAAAATGCTGCAAGTCATTGCATGATCTCACTGTGACAGTACTCTGAGCAAATCAATACTCAGGTTGAATTTCATTTTGCAAATTAAATCAAAGATTCAATTGCTCTGTCTTGCAGGAATTGTCTTTGCCTTACAAGATACCACATGGAGAAGAAGAAATAACTCAGATGTGCCTCATAATCAGCTGCATCTATTCTAGGGCCACAACCACTAAAATGCCTTAATCACACATTTAATATTATTGCAAGGCATTAATATAAAGTAGATTATTTGATTGACTTAATTGTGCATTTCATATTATATCATAATGATTTATTTTGAATGTCTCTTTAACTTCAAACTCCCTGTGAACAAAGTGCTCAGATCTGGGGAAATTACAACACTCCCCACCCTTTCCCAGCCCCCAGCGGGAAGAAGACCTGTGTGGGATTGTAAAAACTCAAATGGTACTCTGGGTGTTTACTGCAGCAGACAATTTGGCCCGAAGTACGTTGTAAAGCTCAGGATGGGAGAAAGGAACAGCATGTTCCAGCCTAGAAAGCAGGTCTGAAGGACATTGAACCCCTCCTTACTCGTACTTAGATTAAAACAGCTGATATTGGGAGTGTCCTGAACACTCTTATTCCCTCTACCCCTGCTAGAAAATCATATGATGTGCCAGGGTGGAATGCTAATTTTAAATCACAGTACAGGCAAACATTTTTAGAAAGAGGTCATGTCTAGTGGGTTGGACACAGGGCTGCTGAAAGCCATTAACTTACTGATGGAGGTGCTACCCCAGCACTGCCCCCCTCCACACCTCTGGGAAGGTGTCTACCTGCCCTCATTCCTCATATTCAAAAGGGCAATGAGATTTGCTAAGTTTGATAGTCAAGATGAATTAATTACTGACCTGGTTCTTCTCTTAGTTATCTTGCAACTCTGATTTCACCATCAGTCATGGCCGAACAACATGTGCTTCACTGTTCAATCACCAGGCCTCAGGAAACCAAAATTCTTTCCCCAACATTAGAAGAAACAGAGACGTAATATTAAAAATAACCTGGGCCATATTTACAGCTATCTGATTTAGAGCTGGTTCTACCCATCTGCTTCCTTCCTGTTCCCACATCCAATAAAACACTTCATTCATCTTCACTTCCTCGAGTTCCCCATACACCATGGGTTACACTCCAGTCCTTGCTCCCTTGGTTCAATTTTTAAGATTATCTATCAGCTACATTTTCAGATGATTTTTACTGAACTTTACTGTTCTGTTTTTTTAGAAATTGATGAGAGCTAAAGCAACTTTTGCTATTAAAAGCACAGACAGAAAAAAAGAGAACATTTTACTTTGGAAAAAATCCATTTGGATGCAGTCACTCCCTTCTAGAAGCCCAAAACAGCTTGATCCAGGAGACCTGCTAAAAGGAAACGTAATTTCTACATATAGCATGCTGAAGAAACTTTTCCCTTGGAGATTACATCACTTTGATTGGATGCTATGTTATCCATCCTGATCTCTCTAGTAAAGTGAAACATATTACTCATTGAAAAGCTGCATCCAGAACTACTGCAAAGCAGGGAGAAAAGTACCCAAGGAAATAGAATTCCCCTGAGCAAAATTCTATCCCGATTCACCCCTGCACAGCCAAGTTCAATTGAAAAGAGCTGTCTTCAGGATGGGAAGGACAAAATCCATAACATTTTCCTTTGAATAGTAACTGTTAAAAAGGTTCAAAAACAAACCCAAAGGACAAAACAACTCCAGCATGAATTGAAGAACAAATAACATGCTGAAGTTCCCCACCAGCATTACAAAACATTTATTTTTGTTTATACCCTGTGCACATAAATAGAACACAGTGCAAGCACCACTCTGAGGCAATGAGAAGGTTGCGCAAAATAGCATTCAAAAATCAGGAAATGCCAGAATTAAGGTTACCCAGGCAACCTTAATTTTACCCCCCCCCCCCCCCGTGTATATGCATTTTTATAACACAGCCCTTAAATACACCATAGCATTCCATTTCTCAAATAGCATCACATGCAGAGCAGAGCTCCTGACAGCAATAGCCAACTTGTTATGTTGTACATGTTGGTGGCTTTTGCTACAGGGAGGAAGCAGATTAGGATGTAATCTTTCTTATTGCAACAGTGAATTAATCTCACTCAAGATTTAGGACAAAATTGTCCCCCAACATCCACTTGGGAAGTCAATTTTCAGCCATTTCTAGACCATGGAAAACAGGGAAGGAATTTTATCCTGACATAAAGTCTGATACCAACATATTTAAAATAAATACACCCGTATGGGCAATGTTGTTCATTCATGTTCTGCTGTGCTAAACAGATACCATGTTTGCCCTGTAGTCAGAAAAAGCCTGAGATATCACCCTCAAGAGAATAGATGAGTTCACTGAGAGAAATCCAGAACTTGTTAAGCTTTGCTAATTCCTTTTTTTCAGCGGGTGAAGACTCTTTCAAGGAATAAACAACAGAAATCTCCTTTTCTAAAATGGAATGGGTTTAAATTTAAAGGAAGTAGGTTTAGATTAGATATTAGAAAGAAATTCTTCACTGTGAGGGCGGTGAGGCCCTGACACAGGTTGCCCAGAGAAGTTGTGGAAGCCTCATCCATGGAAGTGTTTTCAAGGCCAGGCTGGATGGGGCTTTGAACAACATGATGTAGTGGAAAGTGTCCCTGAGATGATCTTTAAGGTCCCTTTGAACCCAAACCATGCTATGATTTTATGACATGTGAACCATAGAGCTGTAAAGAAAATAAATGCACATACAGGGATGAAATTAATAAACTTCCCAGCAGTTGATACAGTTAAGAAATTTTCACTATTAACAAACTAAATGAAAATGCACAGTTCCTCCTCTCCAACACAAATGACAGCCATCTTGGAAACATCTAAGACTAACTATAATGGTGCATTTTAATTCCAGGAGACTTACTTCACCCCTGTTTTAACAAGGATCTCGGGCATTTCTGGAACACCAAAAGGAAAAACATCAACTGACTGTATTTATCTTATTAGGATTCCATCTCACAGCACATTAAATCATTCAGCATCAGGACAACTTTCCTGAGAAGGCAAACAGTTATTCACAGCACCAGATAAGCCAAAGAGAAATGGTATAAGTGGCTTCCACTCCCCATGATAACAGGTACAGTAATTCCCCAATACACAAAGGTCTCTCCCTTCTCCTGCTGCTCCAGCAGCAAGGGGCAGACAGTGCTCCAGCTGAAATCAGTTTGAAAAATTCCTTCCAAAATTACTCCAGTACAGAACAGTGCACTTGGGAGCACTGAACCTGGCCCAAAGAGACTTGGCTGCACTCCTCATCCTTGCCTGCCACTCCAGAAAGGGGTCTTTTCTGCACAGCCCTCTTTCCTTGCCTGCCAGCTTTCCCTTATCTTCCTATTTACATTAGAAGTTCTTGGGGGCAGGTTTCCCCTCCATGTATCTGCTTGTACAGTGCACAGCATAGTAAAGCTCAGTCATGGTCTCTGGGTACACTTGGAATACACATAATAATGAAAAACCTAGCAATAAGAAAGGAAAATAACTAAGGCAAAGACCTTGACTTGTGCAAAATAATCCATGGCTTGGATAGGCATAGCTTGTGACAGATTCTTTCCTACTCCTATGAAGTTGATGGCAAAGCTCCCATTAGCGCTAATGAGAGCAGGTTCAGACCCAGCCTGTGTACACTGAAAACTTTCAAAAGGCCAAAAATTGTCCAGCTTGAATGACATACAGCATTTCAGTTCCTATGGAAATTTCAAATTCCTACAGAGTGTGGGACGCAGTCAGTCCTGAGCCATGAGATATATCCATTTCCAAGCATGGAGGCTCCTCAGGGACACAGGCACCTCAGAAGAACTGGATCCTTTATGAGAAATTTCAGTCATCCAGCCAGTAATACAACAAAAATAATATTTTCCATTCTCACATATTGCTAAGTTGTAAACTGTTCCTTAGATACCTGCACATGGAGCTTATGAGAAACACATGTAAAATCCTGACAAGCAACCCCTGTTTATACCTTTACACAAAATAACTACTGAAAGGACCAATTTTCAAAAGATGCCTATTGGGACCGGTCAAGTATGCTGCGTGCCAAAGTCATCATCAAGCAACACACCTCAGATGCTTCTCTGCTTTCCCTGAGATGCCTCCCACCACCTGAAACATCCCTGGCTAGTTTGCCAGGGCAGGTATCACCCTGATGGTTGCCTTCAAATGTCACCAAAGACTCACTAAGAGTTTGTTGAGCTTTCCTAATAAAAGGGAAGGAAATTCTCAGATTTTAGAGAACTCACAGTATCCCCTGCCTGGTTTAAGTCATTACTGGGTAAGCACCACATCTTTGCAATGTTCACTGGGACATGACAAAGACCTTCCTACTCAGCTCAGAAGATGAAAGACCTGAAAAACAGCTCTACATTTGCAAATCAGCCAGAGGACTCCGTCACATCCTTCTTGTGGGCAACATGACTCGTCTATTTTTCAGTTAGAACACCAGAATAAGGAAAAGTCAGCCCAATAAGGACTTTCTGTTGCCAAAACCTGTAATTCCCAAAGACAATACAAATGCATCTGTTTGGATTGTTTGTGAAGTTGGGGCAGGGGGTGGGGACGATGTTGTGTTGTTTTGGTTTGATTTTTAAACTGTATGCTTCAACACAACTCTGTATGAAGGGATCTCTGTCACAGCTACAGTGACAGGGCATTAATGACATTACTCCACCCCTCGCTTACCACCTCTGAAGTGCATGGGAACAAGTAAATGGGTACTTATTTTCAATTATTTTCTTCTACTGTATCTTTTCTGTATCATCTCATGAGGTCCCTTGGTTAACTTGACCTTTGTACCTTCCAACACAGGAACAAAGAAGTGCATTCAAAATTGGGTTTGTACTTCTCATAGTGATGCTTCAATGTGACTAAGCTGGTTTGTATCAATTCTAGGATGACAGAAAGCTGCTTTTCCCTGCTTAGATACACATACTCATTGAAAGTGCACTCCCTCCAGCTTTGCAGTGTTATGTGGTTTTAATTCCCAGAGCAGTAAATGTGGCTTTGATATATCACTCAGTACCTTACCTGATAAAACGGGATTCATTGTAGATGAGCAGTGCTGAAACAGAATAAAACGTGGAGCTAGAGAGCCTGGGTTTACTCAGCAAGAAATTTCCATTTCCTAAATCCACCAAAATGTGTCTCCTTACCTAAAATTAGACCAAAATATGAGTGTTTCACTTCCAGTCTTTATATCTTTCTTACTTTTAGCTACAGCTTATTAACACTAAAAAAGTGCTATAAAACTTATTCTCTGGGCAATGCAATTTTTCCAGAATTATGATCAGAAGAGTAGCTTTGTTTTATGTCATTTTAGAGGATCTCATATACTACCATTCAGACCTCTACACTACCTGGTATCACCATCCAACCCACACAGAAGCTGACTTGGCATTCCCTGTACTTTTAGAGAAATTCAATTTCTCAGCCCATTTTACAGGCGGCTTCTTTGTTTATTTGTTTATTTATTAGTGTGCAGGTAAGAAATATCCTGAGAGAACAACAGTGCTCTGCAAGAACTGATAGATGTGCAAATGGAAGTGTCTCTTTTGTTGAATACAAATAATATTTTTAGCATGAAACCAGCAGCATAATGTCCCTACTGAGTTTAAGATACAATTAGAAGAACTGTGTTGTCTTGGTCCTTTGGTAAATACTCTTTGAAGATTTCTGAGGTCCTTTGCGAGCTGAATCTGTTTAAATCAGCAGTTATAAACATAAATGCCTAATGAGGGTGCTGAACAACTGTACTTTGACTAACTCCAAATTATAAAATTGAAGCTGGGAATTGACAAACTGAGTATTACCACACACACAGAAAAACAACAGAGTGGGTACCTCCCTCACCTTGTTTTTAGAATTATGCACCAGTACAATCATGAACAAGAAATCTCATTCATTACTGTCTAAAAGAGAAATCTGAAATTAAAATTTGGAGAACTTCAGCCCTTTCAAAAAATCTTAAAAAGCTTTTAATCCACCAGCTCTTTAGACATGTAGGTGATCTTCAGCTATTAAAGATCACTCTCCAAAGCCATCAGTGTTAGAAAGGACAGATGTGTCCAGGATACAGAGAAATTCCCTACAGGACAACAAAGAAAAGGAAAGAAAAGTGAGGGAAACTTTAGTGGTTGCATCGTTGAGAGATGGACGAAGACAATGCTTTAAGTGGAATCTCTCAGAACCTCACTCATATGTGCCAAATGCTCCAGTCAGGCAAGCTTAAGGGGCAACCAACTTGTTATTCCCTAAAAGCTAAGTTATTACTTCTTAAGACTAGCATGTAGCTCTCTGGAGATCACTACCTTCTATCTGCATGGTGACTGTTTAGAACCACGTGTTGCTAATGCCAGCCTTCAGGAAACACAAATACCACCGAGACACCTTGGCTGTTTTAATAAAAGATTTTTTTAAAAGATGCAACCACAGAGTGTGGCTCATCCTAATGAACTGTTCACCTTCATCCCTGCCATCACATGCATCTAGTGAGCTCAGCACCCGATGGTGTGTACTGTCACATACCACCTGAATGACCAATACAGCCAGATTTGATTGAGGCCTCAAATTACTTGTCATAAATAAATAAATCAATCAAGTAACTGTGCTTGCCACCCGACCACAAGGGTAACAACTTCACTATCAGTGAGGGTCTCAAGGAGTTTTGCTTTCATTTGGAGAAAAAAGAGGCAAGGAAGCTCCTGGAGGAGTCTGGGCAGTGCACTGACATTAATGGAGCAGTATGAAGGCTTGGTGCTGAAAACCTGGATGCTCATAAGGGTTGCTAGTATTACTGTAGTGTTTCTCCTCTTTCCTTTGAAATCCAACAAAGCACGCTCAGGCTGTTATGACGTGCACCAAAGTATCAGGTCTGATTCTACGATCGTTCCCTTCAGTTCTCCCATCAAACTCAGACAGCTTCTCTGATCATTACCCTCCCCAGGCCTGTCTGAGGTTACTGCATGGCTGACAGTGGAGTTATTTCACCCAGCACAGCCAGCAGCTTTCTGCTGCTTGAGGCAACAGGAGGAGTATTAAGTGAGCCAGGTCGACCAGCTTCTCACTGGTTTCTTGGTTGCAATCCAACCCATTAACAGGCCAGCAATCCCTCAGAGGCTCCAGCTCTGTGAAAGCCTTTCCCTGTCCTCCTTTTATTATTTACTCAGAGAGTATCAGACAAAATGCTCAAGCAAAACTTGAACTACTCAGACACAGGGTCTAATATTTATTACAAGAGGCTGTAGTGGGAGAAAGGACGTCCTGAAGTTAAGCAGAAGAAAATTGGATCCATTTCTGTTCTCCCACTACCGTCAAATCCTAACATTTCATCCACCTCTCCATGCTTCAGTGACATCTGTGAGACAGAGATGCTCATAATCCCCACGTCTCACAGCTGTTCTATGAATTAACTCGCCAGGGCTCAGCAATGTTTCAGTGGTGACGGGCACTAACAGGACATACACAGCATCACCTCTTTTCTTTGTCAGCTTATTAATTGCCGCTCGTATTCTCCTGGTCTTGCAACTGAGTGTTTTTGAATTGCTGAAATACATAAATAAATGAGCGCAAATAACCTTTTCCCTGTCTATAAATCAACCATCTGTCGCATTCTTGGGTATGACAAAATTTTTAATCAATATATAATTTTCACCCTGTTTTAATGAGTGTTGCTGTATTGCTACCCTACTGCTGAGTGCAGTTGCATCTCCTGTTGGGCTGATATTAAACAGTTCTGTAATGGGAGACAATGCCAGCCCAAAGCCTTCATCTTTCAGCTGTACCCGATAAGCCTGCACACATAAATTGCATGTTTATATTACTTATTCCACTCAGCTTCCTAAATGGGACACAGCAACAGTTTGATAAGCATAGCAGATCCCAAAAAAATTAAAAAGTAGTCATGGTAGTTTTTGCAGAAATTTTTCATAGAATAACCAAGGAAGTTTCCATAGAGTTTGTTTCAGACTAAGCAGACTTCTCTCACACTGTCCAGGCTGTATCTCCTTCTGGTGCAATTTAAGGACCACATTAAACAAACACTTAAATGGGAGACATCCGAGGAACAGTTAACTTGAGAGAAGAGGATTTGGGATGGTTCTCTTCCTTCTGGGTCAGGAATAACTAGAGCTGGGAAGAAAAAAGCTGTTGCCTAATGCTGGATTTTAGTATTGAAAAACCTGGTTTTCTTCCAAAAGAAAAATGGGGCCCTAGTGGCTTGGCAGCCTGTTCCTGAGCCACAGACCCTGTGATGCCAGGATCCTCGGCCCCACAGCGGTTTGCATGTCCTGGCACCCCAGACCCTCCCAGGAGGGCACTGCCAACCCCACAGCGGCTCACATTGCTGGCAGGCTCCACAACAGGGACCCTGGGGAAGGTCCAACTTCTCTCACAATTTAAGCAATATCAAACCATGTCAGCAAAATATGCAGTTCCTTTCAAAGCAGGAAATCCAGTGAAAGAAATTTCTCTTAGGAGCTTTAATGTAAATCTGACAGTTCAGGATGGTGTGGGGCAAAGTCTGATCTCATGATCTCAAGTAAGATCAGGTTTGTGACCGCAACTTGTGCAAAAAAAAACCTTTGCAGTCCAGTTTGGTCATACTCTGCTTCAAAAAAAGTGTGACTGGAGATTTAAGAACTGGATAAAATGTAATTGGTTTTTATTGCTAAGAAGGAAAAAAACCAACAAAAACCCCCCAAACAGACCCAACAAAAACAATCCATAAAAAAACCCATAGAAAAGCCACAGTCAACAAAGCACAACCACCAAATAAATATAATTTCCATATTTCCATATCATCACTTTGTAGGAATGTGATTTAGAATTTAAATTCTAACTTTCCTTCTGCAGCCTCCCAGTCCAGCACAGAGCAGCAGAGAGAGGAAGCACTGCAGAGCAAGAACATGCTTTTTCAGCCCTAGCACTGGAGGATGGGCAACTTCAGGTCTGATGAGAAGGACAGACGAGCAGCCCCTCGTTCCGTGCATGGAGAATGGCCTCTTGTAACCTTTGGTTCTATTTTTTGGTCCTCAACTGGTTTAAAAAGCACTGTGTGACTTGGTATGAAGGCACAATTACAGACAGGAGCAATTAGTCAGCTCATGTAAACTGTCACAGGCTATTTTGTAGGGGCACAACTGTGAATAAACTGCAATGGATGGAACTCAATGAAGGACAGAGTAGATGGAGGCAGCACAAGAAATTAAAGCTCCAACATTTCAGCTGCCTTCCCAACAGTACCCAAAGTGTTCATCCTGCATTCTCAGGACTGGGAGGATCCAGGTCTGGAGGGCAGCTCGGCACCAGCTGAGGCTGCTGCTGGCTCTGGATGGAGCAGAACCCCGCGGGCACACACTGAGCGTTCTCTTTCCTGGTGCAGCCACAGCGCTGAGGGGCTGTGACTCACAGCACCCAGACTATCTCACGTAGGAGTCGGCTGAGCCCACATGGAACAGGGTGGTGCAGCAACAGGGAGGCCACATAAAATCCCCCACTTCACACACAGATAAACAAAGCCCAGATGGCCCTGGGGAGAGGCAGAGGGAAGCCTCTCTGTGTGTGCACACTTTACAATTTGGGGAAAACTTGCACATAGCAGAGCACAGAGCTTTGCTACATCAGCAGACAGATGTGAATTTGAGCAAGCCTCCAGTATTGCTGCTACGCTACTGCTTTTAATCTGTGCTAGAACAGCAATGAAAGAAAGGACAAGGTGACTAGAGGAAAAGGGAATTTTTGGTGGTTGGAGCAGACCTGGCTGGTTCAGTAAATCACTGATCTCTGTTTCTTCTGCTGCAGAACAATCTAAGCTTACCAAAGGCAGTGGCAATGCTCTCACTGACTTAACCGAAAGGAGGATTACTGAAAACAGCTACACTAGAGGTGTCAGGAACCCAAATTCTAACTAACAGTTTAATAACCTACAAAGGTCTTGCTGCTTCTTTAAAGGGCCATAACCTTTTACAGCATTGACATTTTATCTGGTTGTGAATTCACTCCATGAAGATTAAATTGGGGCAAAAAAAAGGGTCTGAGACACACTGTTTAATACTTGCCATGGCTGTGTTTATCATTCTAAGCTCCTAATTGCACTGTTTAGAGAAAACATATTGTTCCTTCTCAGATTTTCTCTGCTCTAGGCTGCCTGTCTGAGACATTGAGTGAACTACTATATCACAGCACCTGATCACCAAACTAAGCAATAAAAGCAACAATACACAGCAAAAGTCACCGAAAATTGACCTTTGTTGCTACCACAGCCTTATTTGGTGTGGAAGCTCACTCATGCCATTACTAATGAATCAGGCCAGAAGTATTTCTATCTCGGGTTGTTCAGAACAGACAAAACTACCTCATCGTTTGTGCTGCATGAGCACCACTACAGGCTGCTCTTCATAGATCCAGCTACCATCATGGGCATAAGGATGCTCCAGGTAAACACCAGTACGAGTTGTGCTGCATCTCGTACACTCTGAAAGCTACAGCCAACATCTCAGACACCTACTCCACATTCCTGAACAGGTGACTTCATTTACAGATGCTCGAGAGAACCGTGTTATTGCTCTTTCTCAAAGTGCAGTCTCAACTCATATCCAAGTCCAAAATGTACTGACATGTCTAACAATAGGAACAGCAATCTGAATCTTTCAACATAAGCATCCATAAAGCTCAGGTATCAAAACTAATTTTCACAATGATGGAGAAGACAAGACCTTTATTGTTGCTTACAAATTGCAGTATTTGACACTTACAATACCTGGGTTGTTTAAGATACTCAGTAGGGCTGGCTTGGGATTTTTACTTGCTTGTTCGTAGTTCTGTTTAATTGACTGGTGATACTTAGAATTCTAGTTACTAAAGGCTCAGCAATACAGGGAAATTGTCAGCATACATACACTTCAGCAGCCTGGTGAATGAAGCAATGAAGTTTCATATGTTACCTAAAGGAGTTCAAATGTCAGCAACTTCTGCTGGTCTAAAGGATAAAGGATAGATAACCATAAATTTCTGCATTAGCTGAGGGAATATTCCAGCTAAAGCAGAAATTAGCCTTCAGAAAAATAAGAACAAAATTCCTCACCCAAGGCACAATATAAATTGATGCCAAATTGCAACCAAAGGCACCAGAAGATGTTCAAGACATTTTAATATCAGGTTTTAAATAATAGGCATTGACAAATTTGGAAGTGAAAAGGGAAAAAAAAACTCAAGCTTTTTTTCCCAATATCAGTATTTCTTTGTGAAGTACCAAAAATATACAAATATTAAAAAGAAGCAAACATAGCAGTCATTCAATTTCTGGTTTCTCTGTGGGCAAAGGCAATTAAGAAATCCATTCCCTAAAAAAGGAGTGAATGTCAAGATTTTCAAAGCAATCATGAAGGTTTTATTTTTTCCTTTTCAGAATATTTATCTTGGACCCAAACAGAGTAGGTCTCCTTTTCAGATGGCTCGGTATCTGTATCAGAAAAGCAGTATTATTTAATATCTATACACAGAGCAGCTTTGCTGTTGGGATACAGAGAGATATCTAAGACAAAGGGGAGAACACCCAAAACACATCTGGTAGCAGTTCTACAGAATGAAGTGTTACAACAGACAGCTCACAGCAACACATCGTGCCACCCTGGCAATGTGGTAAATGCAGAACCTGCACTAATGCCGAGGCACTCCAGCACACACATGTAAGTCATGCCCAGGGTAGATGGGTCTGCATCTATTGCCAGCTCTTCTAAGCAATCCCAAAGGAATCATCCCAGCCTGAAGGATGCACTTTTCCCAACGCTTTAAGCCACACCAGGTCGATGTTCTCTCTATGATTCTTGTCATGCCCATGGGAAAACTCAGAAAAGAGAAGTACATCTGACTTTACTTTTATTTTAATGCTAACCTAGAACTCCTAGAATAAATCAGATTTATATTCCACATGTTCTGCAAGCCATGCAAACATAAATAGTCGTGTTCTCCTACTGCAGGCTGCTGCTTTTCCAGAGCACAACATCCAGTGTTTGTGTTAATCCTCTCTGTGCCCCGTCCAGGGCAAGGCCAGTGACTGCACTCTCCAGACCAGCCCTGCTGTGGCAATACTGAAACACATGAAGCAGCACTGGGAGAGTGACACAATCCACCCCAGAGAAACAGAGAGGACGTGAAGACAAGTTAAACTGGAACCATCCAAATAGGAGCAAGCCTGAATGATGCCCAAACCAGGCACAGGACAAATAAACCCAGCTTTCCTAAATTCATTTCTTTTTCTAAAGAGTTGGACAATAAATTAGACAAGAAAGTGTGACTGTGATGTAGGAAGAAAAGAAAAAGAAAAAAGAAGACATTTGCCAAGAAGCGTCCAGAAACTGATTTTCCACTAAGGAAGTAATAAGTATTTGGAATCACCTGTAAGATTTTTCAAACAAATTCACTGAAACATCCAAGTGTCATAGGGATTACATTTTTCAAAGGAAATACAGTAAGTGGGGGAGGAAATTACATAATGAATGGATTTTTTCCTTTTAATTCTTCACATTTTACTTCAGAGACAGAAATACATTCATATATACAGGAAAATATCCTTTTTCTCTTAGACATCCTAAATCACATTCAGTGGACAGATTATGGGCATACAGACCTACTGTGAGGGTACAGAAGAGCAGAAGGAAAATCTGACCTTTATTTCACTACTTGGTTTCTTAAGGCAGGAGCGTCTGACACAGATAGTCACATCTTTGGCCTCCAAACAAAAATACTAAAAAACACCACAAAAGACACTGCAGTGGGGACTAGCCCCAGTTTCCAATCCCCTTTTTAAGAACTACCAGCAGGCTCCAGAAAACTGAAGAAGCTGGTAATAACTATTCAAAATCTTGGCTTACAACCCAGCTTCCAGGTTTTTCCCCAATTGCTGCATTTTAACGTGGTGTAGCACATCTTTGTGAGTGACCAGCAGCGTGTAACAAACTCTCAGGGGCCCAGGCTCGGGTGGTCTCCTGCAGTGGGATCAGACGGCTCTGAGGTGTGACCCAAGGGAAGACTTTGACAGCTGATGGAAGGAAGATAACAGTTCACACTTGCAGACAGTTTCAATAAAGTTGTGATAACCCCACCGCAGGTGAGCAGTGCTCACGTTGTCCCAAGTGAGGGTTGGGATGATGTCCCCAGAACGCTGGAGGTTGTGCTTGTCACTGCCAGGTGCCCTGCCTGCTAACTCTGAGTCACTTAGCTGAGCTTTATTTTCTTAATCATCTTACTCACCAAGGAAATTCCAAATTTACACCAACAGGAGAAATAGGCTCGATTTACTCATTAAATATCCCTTACTTCTGCTCAAGTTTTGCACTCCGTGACAAAATAAAATAAATAAAAAACAGCTTTATCTCACCTAAACTGCTATGAGATGTGACAGCAAATCTGTCAGTCCCATAACCCAGCACCACATGTATCTGTCTTTCCTTGCCATAAATTTCTGCTCGAGCAGCAGGAATATGACAGCTGTACCATGCACTGGCATATTCACAACACTAAACCTCTCCAGAGTAGCTTGATGAAGGGATGAAAGCTCCATAGCCCTTAGTGAAACAAAGCCAGCAAGGGAGATAAATCCCCAAGTGCCTTGGTGACTAACAGCCCTCTGCACAGTTTGGTGGGTAAATACTGCAAGGGAGCAGGAGGGAGCAGAGCTTGCAGACTGCAGCCTCTGCTGTCCTTCTGGAACTGCTACTTTATGACTTCCAAATAGCAAGAAAATTGACTGCAGCTACATGGTAAATTGCTGCTTTCCCACACATACACTATATATTCAGGCTATATTCTGCAATATTTCTCAACAAGAACGGGGAATTTTCTTTTATTTCAAGACACCTTGGAAGTAAATGAGGGAGAGGGGAATGTCAATCTTGAAAAAATTACTTACCCTTAACGTCTACTGATTGCCAAGTATCCTACACAGACAGCAGCCCTGGGACCTCTTTAACCCACCAGACTCCCAATATAATTATTTTTTAAAAAAAATATAAATACATGCAGGGAATTCACTATGTTTTGTTAGTGGGAATCTTGCCTTTCCTACTTCCCATATACCCTCCTCGCACATTAAAATCACACATGCAGTAGTTGATCCAAATATCTTTAGGTCTTCTTGCAGTCTTCAAAACTACCCTGTATGCACTGGTGGCAGAGGTCCCTGAAGGCCCTTTCCTCCCACACTGATAAATCTCTAGTCTTGGTACATGCTATTCAGGGTATCAACTGACTTTTCCTGCTTAAATTGCTACACCTAACCCAGGATCTCTAAATTGTCCTTGTCTTTTAAAATCTTTATTCTTACTAACAACGTAACCAAGGGCTTCTAAATTTAATAATAGGCCCTACCATAAATACCTATATTAGAGACAGGAATATCAAGTAGGACAAACAGGAGGTGCATTCCATCAGGGAGCCTATCTGCCCTCATCCCACAGAGAAGTGAATACATAGTCATCTGGACCATCTTTGTGACAAGGAAAAACTCTGGGCTCTTGAAGGCATTATAAAGTCATAGAATTGCTTGAGTCTAAAAAGACCTTTAAGATCATCAAATCCAAATGGTGACCAGCACACTGCCAAGGTCACCACTAAACAACACCCCTAAGTGCCATATCTATACATCTTTTAAACACCTCCAGGGTTGTTGACTCCACCACTTCCCTGGACAGCCTGATCCAATGCTTGACAAGCCTTTCCATGAAGAAATTTTCCCTAATACCCAATCTAAATCTCCCCTGGTGCAACTTGAAATCATTTCTTCTAGTCCTATTGCTTGTTACTTAGGAAATAAGACTAATCCCAATCTTGGTACAACCTCCTTTCAGGTAGTTGTAGAGACTTGTGGGGGTTTTTTACACTTTGTTAATGGTTTTCTGAACTGACTATCAGTAGAAACACTTAAAAATTAAAATTCATTGAGACCACTTGGATTTAAACTTTTCTAGAAAATATTGGCAACTCATACATCTGAGATATGTGATTCATGGGTCAAAATAAATCAACCTTGTGGACATCTTTCCACAAGGAATCATGTCCACAGGGAGCAGCATTGCTTCTGAAGGTTTACATAAGCCTGTACATAAAGTGTAAGAGTCAAGTGCATCCATCATGTAAGGTTTAACTCAGCCGGCACATCCACAAGGGAATCACATACAACTGCACTGGTTGTGCCCACACCAGTCCTCACCAGCTGGCTCAGGAGCACACACAGACACAGCATGGGCGTAGATCTGCCTGTCTGCTCTCTACTTGTGGGAGCTTCCTCACAAGCCACCTGGGAAAACTCCTGCAAGAAACCAACCAACAGCCCATTGTGTGCTCCTCGTACCCTCGAACCCACATCTCTGTCACGCTGAAACCACACCAAAATGCCAGGCACACCCATGCACATCCATGCAATCCCATAAGCTCTGAGATACGGACTTCATCTTCGCCTTGTACTAAATCTGCAGGTTCACTGAAATACTACATGGCCACTGGTTTTACTGTTTGGTGCTCCCATAACGCAGGGCCGTACCCAACTCTAGGTAAAATTCCTCCGGCTGAATTAGTCCAACTGACCAGAAGCATGTTGGGTGCTTCAGAGAAAAACAGAGACAACCCCAGCCCTGCCAGCACTCAGAAACAAAAATAAGACAAATCTGTAATAAAGTGCATCATTATTCCATGAGCGGAGACATTAACATGCAGACAAGACAGAAAGTGAGGGACGAGGCCACTCCACCAGAGCACCCATCAATCACCGCAGCAGGAACAGAGCTGACAGCTCCATTAACTCTGGCACGTGCAGCTCCTGGATTTGCTTGTTTGTTTTTTAATATATTATCAAGACTCACTTTAAACAAAAATATTAGAGCATGGTAATGGACAGCGATACAAACAGAATGGGTTTTTAGGAGATGCTTAATGAACTAGTTGGAGGAGCAGGGCTGAACAAGTAGTTTCCAGCAAAACTTTCTCTTCACTAGGAAATATGGCTTTGACTCATCAAAATAATCAAAGGAAGGTGCCCCTTGTAATCAAAGAAAATGCAACCTTTTGTAAGAGAACTTACAGCATTCACAACCTAACAATTTCTACTCTAATTTCTGTGAAGTTTTCAAACAAAATTTTTCAGTTAGTTTTGTCCAAATGTGAAATTATCTGATTTTCTTTTTTCAACAAAAGCTGAAGAGGTTTCTCCTGGAATTATCAATATAAGTACACATTTTCATTGTTACCACCAAAATTTTCAGCATGTGAAATGGTAAGTGGAACAGCCTGCATACCAAGAAATTGGACTGAAATTCTACAAATAAAAGACACTTGCTGCAGAAAAGCAGTGTTTAAGTTTGAAGTTAGACAATTCCAGCTCAAGCCATGAGCTCACGGAGTCCTAGCCTCTAGGCAGGTATATGACTTGAAGGAGACCAGACAGTGCTACAAATGCCAAGTATTCCCAGAAAACACAACCAAATCATAGCAAAAGCATCTGGGATGCAGCTTTTCCTGTGTTTTTGTGTCACTCAAGCTCATTTCCAGACGTGCAGATAAACCATTCATGCACAGAGGTTTCCAAAATGCTGGAGACAGCCTGTAGGCTGCATGTAGACTTACTTGCTTCTACACAGAAGCAGCAAAGCCTGGATTGGGAGCACATGGCCATGACAAAGGAGAAATTTTAGATTTGCCAGATGCAGTCACCTGAGGCCAGACTGTTCTGGGACAGCTCAGTTCCACTGGTATCGGAGCACTGCCACAGGATTTTGCATCCTACCCCTTGAGGTGTAAACAACCCCACACATCGCAGAGCAGTAGAGCTGACCCTTTGGGTTGGACTTGTGGCTGTTGCCTCAGGGTACAGCCCTGTGCGAGTGTGTGCATGAGGAATTGTGCTTCCAGTATGAATCAAGTTATTTCTCCCCATATGAATACTGCTTATTGTCAAAATGACTGGGTTTAAAGACTACAACACAAGTAAAACCAACAAAAACAAGCTGATGAGCTGAGATGAAAGATAGCGTATTTCTTCTTTGAAGGACAAGCATATAATGCATTCAGTGACCCAGAAAAACACACTGCAACATCTAGGTCTGTTTGTTACAAATAAATGTCAAGAGAGGTGAAAGAAGGAGAGGTCAAGTCTTCGCTTAAGACAGCCAGAGGAAACACTGTGTTGTGTTGTGAATGCATTTGGAAACAATCCCCAACAAAGGAAAGCCTTTTCTTTCTGGTTGTCATCAGCTTGAGGGCTAGAGGACACAAAGCTGTCACAAATCATCAACACACCTGCAACACGCACCAGATGGAACTACTGAAGTCAACGACACGGACCCTGGTGTTTGGGGGTCCCGATCCAATGGCCCAGCCATCTCTTTTCACCACCATGCACATACCAATGGGGCTTCCCCCACTTGTTTGTTTGGATGTTTAACTCTCCTGAATGAGCCTATGCACCAAAACAGGATTCTCCTATTGTTGCCTCCACCAGAAACAGAATAGGTGCCATGATGGCAAGAACATGATGCCCTGGTGAGGGGCTAGACCACAGCATCCAGTGTGTGCTATGGGAACAAGGGGATTGTGTCTCCCGGGGAGGGAAGATGGGGTGAAAAGATGCTTTTTTATAGCTGAGGGTATCTTGGCAATATCTAATGCCAAGTGACAGAGAGGGGTGGCTTGTTGTGCAGACAGGTCACAGCATGTGGACATGACCTGCATAACCACTGCCAACAGGGTCCCCAAGGATAAAGAAAAAGCATCCATACTTTCAGCATGCCTAACTCTGTTCTCATATGCAAAGATGTTAAACCAAAGAAATTGAGTCTAAACCCCGCAGAAATCAATGAGATCAGTCTCAAGTCCAGTGTCAAACACACACACAAATTTGCCCAAGACAGTTACAGAGATTTCACACTATCCTCTGTGAATTAAAACCTTCAATGTTTTCATTTCGGTTGCTATATCTGCCCCTTATCAGCACATTTAGAAGGCTGTGAAAACCCACAGAGCACCTCTCATGTCAAGACTACATGTGTGTCAATCATGGGCATAAACATCTGAAAATCACTGCTGGTATCCAGAAAATACTGCCTGGGTAGCCGCTTCCTTTCAGCACAGTTTAGCAGAACCTTGAAGTCGCTCTAAACTGCCTCTAGGGGAAAAACCAGCCACTACCACCTACAACAGATGGCACGGGGCTGCAAACTGCATCAGAGGTCAAACCCGGGAAACATCAGCTGCATTTTTAGCTCTTAGACTATTTCATTATTTCCCATAAACAAGACTATTGTACAGGACAACAGTCAGAACACCTTACTGAACTCGGCCTGTGGTCCAGCTCCCACCCCGGCTCAGCAGAGCTGGGTTACTGCCCCCTCCAATCTGCTGCTATGTCTGTACACAGTCACTCCATAACCCGGTTGTGTCAAAATGATCCAGGTTGGCTTACTATTTAAAAGCATGGAGGGTTTTCTGTAACCCAGATCATTCTGACTGATTTGGGTTAGAGAAGGACTGCACGTGCAGCTACGCCTGCAGATGCCAAGCCCGCAGCAGTGGGGACAGTGCCCAGCCACTTTGAGCCTGGCTCAGGTTCAAAGCCTCTGAACCCAGCTCAGCTGCAAGCCACACAGCACATCTGGCCACAGCTGTAGATACTGTTCAGGAAAAAAAATGGCAAAGGAGGCTGCATTCAGTGTCACAGATGAACTATGGAGTGTAAAAAGTTAGGGTATGATTCACAGGAAACACCACTCAGCTTCAGATTCCCTTATCACCACTGAAAAAAACCCCTCACCATTCTGGTACTAATGGTCTTCATTTTTCAACAAAATTCTTCACTTTAGGGGGACTATGATAGACTTGTTAATACTACACAGCCACACATGGATAGGCATCCCACAGTAATTCAATCACCTCTCAAACCAGAGCTAAGTGTGTATTTATTTCAGCCAACCCAACTCCAGAAATGTGAAATTGAAAATGGAACCACACTGGAAGAGCTGAGAAGCTTCTCTCCCACAAGCAAAACAATAGGTGTTACCTGTACAGTAGCAAGGCAGTTCAGATCTTTCTCCTTCTCTATGCTGGCCACTGTTCTGCACATCAGAGCCCTTGTCTGGCTCCACAGGCACAGGCAGAGCTCACCAAGGGACCCACGCAAACACAATTCACAACTCAGAGTGGGAGACAAACAGTTTTTGCACCCTTCTTTTGTTCACCTGCAAGAGGCATCAGCCTCACGACCAGGATCATGTTCAAGTCAATGTCAAAACAGCAAGACTCCAAGAATCTGTTCCCCAAGTTCCTTACCTAGATATTCTATCCCACATCATCTTCCAGCAACCTCTGTTACTAGCCTAACATGAAAGTCAGATTATGTCCTCCTGCTGGCTAACACAGCTCTAAAATGGGAAATATTTTCTTGTTTCACAGAAGTTTGGTTAGACTGAACATATTTGGCTTTGTAAAATACATCAAGATCCAGAGATGAAAGATGTTTCTTAGGTGCAAATTACTAAATGTTTCTCTTCATTTAAGAACACAGGATCTAGTAATCCAAAATTTGTTTGGGGATATTCTGAGGGATTAGACTCTTCAGATTCATTCAAAAAAAGGAGAAAAACTGGTTGCACATATGCTTCATCGTAAAAGTATTTATCTGACATGCAGCCAAAACCATTTTATCTCTGTAAGCAATCTTTAAACACTGCAGAATGCATTCACGGCTTTCATTACCAAATTACTTTTTAAGAGTTCAGCAGGTAATTGAAGTTCCAAATGTCTTAAACTGGTTTGGCAATGCTGAGATTTCTAAGTGGACTTGCTATCCAAGAACTTTAGAGGGAAAAAATCAGCTGGATACTAAATATATATCCTAAAATAAGATGGATTCGAATTACACTAAGAAGCAGGCTTTTAAAGAGGGAGAACATTTTAAATGAAGAGTAGAGCTCTGCTCAGAGGAAGCTCCATGATGTTGAAGCTTCAACTCATATTCAAAACCACAGGGCAAAAAGTTCTGTGAATTTTTCAAAGACACTGTGTTGGCCTAAATCTGTTCCTACTGAACTCAAAGGCTGTTAATTTTGACAGAAAACTAATTAGGACAATGCTTTCCCCATATACTTTGTACTACCAGCAAATGCTTGTTAAAACCAGAGGGCTCTAAAACCTTTTTCCCAGATAAGAACCATGTTGTTTATTCCTTTTCCAATTCACTCAGCAGGAACAGTGAAAGGACTGAGCCTCACTCTGTTCCACACACCCGAGTCCTGAGCACTCACCCTGCCAGGGCACTCAGGGGCAGGGCGAGAGGGTGATGAGCAGCACAAAGTCTGCAGGCTGGCCAGGCAGCTCCAGAGGTCTAATGAGGACTCTTGCCCCAACTACATAAATAGCTCTTGGCAAACCATTTTCTGCCTCAGTTCCTCACATTTATGGAGCGGAGATGATGACAGTGTTCTGTGTTAATAACTGTTATATGCACTGCTTTAAGTGCTGTTATTTTATAGGACCTTTTATCCACAGCCAATTACCCAATTCTCAGAGGGAAACTGAGGCACTGAGCAATGCTGACTGCTTAATGTCATCCAGTAGGCCGCAGCAGAAATAGGACCTTCATCTCCAGAATTTTATGTTATCCTCTAACCTTATTCACAACCTTGGTACTCCAAGGTGAAAATTAGCTTATTGTTTGTCCAGCACTGTCAGATGACGTGCTACTTGCTTGCTTCTGCTAACATTGCTGCTTGCAGCCTGGCTTGTTGTTACTGCTGTTCCTGCGGAGAAAGCATAATATTAGATTTGTAAAATCACACTGTATGGGAAGACACTGTGATGGCAAACGCAGGATTATGGTCTCACTGCAGGCTTCAGCAGCAGGGAAAGCCGGTGATGATGTGGGTTGCTCACGATCTAACACAAGGAGCTTTAACGATGACAAGAGGAACACAGAATAACAAGACCAAGGGCTCTGCTTTTCACAGCAGCAATCTTTTCTCTTAGGATTACTCCAAGGCAAAAAAAAATCAGTCTGCAATGGATCAGTTTTCACAGCAAGGGTTTAACTGATATTTAAGATGAACAAGAACAACTGAGGAATCTTCTGGTCTCACACACCAAAGAGACTAGAAAAGGTGAGATGCATAAAATTAAAAGCCTAGAATCCCCTTATCACATTATGGTTTCCACCGAAAAAGGCACAACTATCTGACCTTATGGAGATGTAACACTCCTTGCTTTATGCCTGCTTAATGTCTTACTGCTGAGGCATTTCTATTGCAACGCTGCTGCTTGTAAATATAACTTGGGGATACCTACACCTTTGGGCTGAATGTTTCTGGCTGCACCTAAATGCACTGACACAAGGAAAGTAAACAGAAGTCTCAACCTGTCTGTCAGATAAAGTATGCCAGGCTTTACCTTAGAGAGCCTCAGGAAAGCTACAGATCCAGAAGCTCAAGAGCTCCTGTTGGAAGAGCCTGCAACGCAGCTGCTGCACCCTGATGTAACCCTATATGAACATGACACACGAAGAAAAAGAAAAGGGCTGAGATGTTGGGAACTCAGCTCCAGTCAGCACCAGAAAAAGCACCCTCTGATTTGGGATGCTGGAGAAAACCAGAGCCTGCCTTCCCCCTCCTTTGCATACAGCAGGTGTTGGCTCACAAGCCTCTTATCAAGCAGCGTGAGTAGGAAAGCTCTGTCTGACCCACACGTGGTGCTTAACAATTTATAAACTTCTTTAATAACAATAACATCACTGTAAAATAACATTTTACAGCTCCTCTCCTGCTGCAGACGGCAGCGCACTGTGCCATCTGAAACAATGAGCCGTGACGTGCTGGAGCCACGTGCAGCCGGACAGGAAGAGCCGAAGCTCCAAGGAGGTCTCCTCCAGGCACGCAGGCTGGGCCATGACGCAGGGGAAGCCCGTGTGTTCCCGGACGGCTTCGGCAGCAGCCGGGAAAGGATGGGGTGCCTGGACACGGTGTCTGCGTGTGCTGTTCCCAACTCAAAGCTGTGAGACAGAGTGTTTGTTTTACCTTGACGGGAGGAAGCAAGGTTATGCAAAAACAGCAGAGGCGCTAAGAATAATATGATCTTTACCCTGCAGCCCTATGGAAGAGTCACAGATACAAATTACCTCTCAACATTAAAGTGCAGCAATTCATACAGTCACATGCAGCAACTACTCACGCACACCAGCATTGCAAAAGATAACCTCTGTGTAGAAATGCAGAAAAGCAAGAGAAGAACATAATTATCCCAAGAGGAATCTGGCCAAGATATAGAAATGCAGCCTTCCTCTACAGAAATTGCTCAGGGAATGTCTTAGTTGCACCAACAGCTTCAAAATCATGAACCTAAAATCTTAACTTCAAAAAATGTATATTTTTAATATCTAAGTGCCTCTTAGGGGCTCAAATGAATGGGTGCCAACAACAGAGCCATCAGCACCTACTCTTCCATGAAGGCTTTCTATCTAAAAATCCCAGTTGTCAGCAGAGTCCCAGCAGGACTTCATTATGACAAAAACCTCCATGACAAGTCCTAAAGTTCCAAATTAACATATTCATTTACTTATCCATGTGTAAAAGGGTGTCACTTAGACAGCTTTCTTGAGCATCAATATCTAATCCAAAGCCATCCATTACAGCTTTGCCATTTGTTTCTGGATTGAGAATAACCTCAAGTTACTTCAGCACAATTAAAATATTGTGTAGAATTACACAATAGAAACACTGAGACAGTTTCGAGAGACTGAATACAAGGTTTATATTCACTCCTACATGCTGAATGCCTCCTACAAGGAATTACAAGCCCAGGCCGGTGCCCGCCAAAATCCCACTGCAAAGATCCCATGCCACTGATGTTAAGAGGAGCTGTGCAAGGATCTGTCCAGCCGAGGCATCAGGGATTGATGCTGCAACTGCCTGTGGCCTTCTGGATCAAGGTTGTTCAAGTTTCATTTACTGTAGTTGAGAGGTGTGGGTGTTTGATGTTTCAAGGTCTTAATACAGTACCCATATCTGTATCTGTACAGGAAAGTTAAGGATGAATCTTAAGCAAACTCTTGCATAAACTCTTTGGTCATGCAGGATTTTTAAATATTTTTTTAAGACAGTAAAAATAAATACAAGAGTGTTTTATACGAGATGACGGCCCCAACTCCAGACTTTCACCAGTTGAAAGGAAACAGGACAGTCAAGAAACTGCAATGTAACAACTATAGTTTTACTTTCTTCAGCAAAAGATCTGCAATTTCCACTGTCGACACAGAGGACAAGCAGGATGGAGAATGGAGAGAATAGTTTGTTACTGTCTGATACAGAAAGCAGATGGGATTGCAGTGGGAAAACAGTACACAGTGCCACTCCTGTGGGTCCAGGCTGCAGCAGCATAACACGTGGGTGCTCAACACCAGTTCAAATCAGGTCATAAAATCCAATTCAGCAAAATAACCTTTTAAAAATAGATTGCTACAGTTGGTTTCCTCTGAAACAGAACTGCTTCAGGCTCCTGCCTGAGCCACTGTTTGCAGGGTCTTCCCACACCAAAAGGAAAAGTAGTGACTAGGGAGGTTTTAATGCAGTTCCTGGACCAGCTCTCAGGGAAAATACATACATAGATTGGAAGAACAAAAAGGGAGCCAGGTGAGGAGATCCCTTCAGAAGTCCTTAGCTGCAGCTGTTAACACCGCAGCACATCAGACACACACATGCAAAATTAAATAAAAGCGTTTATAGTCCTGCTTTGTTTGCCTGTGCACTTTGCACGCCTGCCAGTTTGGAACCTTAGTCTGCCCTCCACGCTATCCTATTAGTTTCAAGATTTTTCAGTTTAATCCATATAAAGTTTCTGTCTTGACCATTTGACATTAAAATACTTCATGTGCAAACAGAGGTCACAGTTCATCCTAGGAGCAGGAAAAGAGGAAATGAACGGCCAGACTCCCCGTATAGCACTCTTTCATTCAGTACAAGTTGGAGGGGCATTTGGATTGGGGACATCTAGAAAACAGAGTCGGGGAATGGGTTTGCTACTTCTGAAATCTTCTAGGTATACATGAGCCAAAGGAAGACTTTGCTGGGGAGCTGTATTCAGTAGAAAGTAAGGGCTGTGGTCTGGGCTGAGGAGCAATGGAATTGGATCTGGTTAGGATGGAGTTAATTTTCCCCGCAGAATAACAGAATTGTAAAGGTTGGAAGATCTCTAAGACCATAAATTCCAGCCATCAACCTAGCACCACCACCATGTTCACCACAAAACCATGTCCTCAAGTGTCACAACCACACATCTTTTAAAGCCCTCCAGGGATGGTCACTCCACCACTTCCCTGGGCAGCCTGTTCCAACTCTTTGAGTGAAGAAATTTTTCCTAATGTCTAAACTTCCCCTGTTGCAATGTGAGTCCATTTCCTCTCATCCTGGGAGAAGAGACTGACTTCCATCTGGCCTACAACCTCCTGTCGGGGAGTTTTAGAGACTGAGAAGGCCTCCTCTAAGCTTCCTTTTCTCCAGGCTAAACACCCCCAGCTCCCTCAGCTGCTCCTCATTGCATTTATTCTCCAGACCCTTCACCAGCTCTGTTGCCCTTCTCTGGACATGCTCCAGCATCTCAATGTCTTTCTTGTTGTGAGGGACCCAAAACTGAACACGGGATTAGAGGTGCCTCACCAGTGCCTTTACCTTGATCCATGAGGGGTTTTTTCCATCTTATTTTCACCTCCCTGGCCTGCTGAGGAGTGGAGTGATGGAGTGGCTTGATGGGCACCAGCCAAGGTCAACATGCCACAGGCATTTGCAGTGGGAAGAGAACTCCCACACGAATCTCTACAGTCCTCAGACTGGTGGTCACTGCCTGTACTATACCTCCCACAGCTTCTGTCTCTGAAGATAACTTCCAAAGAGGAAACTTTCCTTTATCTGCATATTCCCAAAGGAAGATGCAACATGACTTTCTGCTTCTTGCCAGTGTGCAAATTATTATTTAGAGTAGTACCAGACTAGAACTTCTCGCAGCTGTCTCATTCACGTGTTACATGGGGGGCATTACTGGTAAATTCAGGTGTGTGTGCAATCACAGTGCCCTTCAGAAGGCCACGGGTGTTTATTCTACCCTGGACAATGCCATGTTAAGCAAATGGCCCCACCTGGAATAGCAACACACATTTTACATTTTTAGGTATATTCCAAGAGGAAAAAGTATGAGGAAAAATGAGACCAAGAAAAGGAAATCATATACCATGGTTATAGCTCTATTAAATTCGGCTGTATGGAACCAGTCAGGAGGTACCTTCCCATGCTCCGTGTAACTAACATGCCCAGGGGAGACATCCACAGCAGAAACTTTCTGGCACACTGGTTGGCTCTGCAGCAAAAGGGAACCTGGCACATGTAAATGACAACAAAGCAGGATCAGAGCTGTAAATGGCTCCTGACAGCATGCTCTTCATGGAGAGATCTCTGAAATATGGAATATATTAGCAAACCTGGGCTGGAAAGCAAGCCATTCTTAGGTAGGTGGAACTTTTTAATAGCATGTCATTAAATCTCTCTTACATTTAGCATTTAATAGATTTAACTTTCGCAGCAGCAGGCTCATTACAAAAAAAGCACAGGGGACCTTACCAAATAGTGAGCAGAACGGACCCAGAGCCCAAGTGTCTCATTTTGTCAGTATTTGGGTACCACAGTGATGAGCAAAATCATTTGGATGTCTTAACACATTACACTGGAAATATCCTTACTCTGCTACCAGTCTTCTTTGGCCCCATCCCCACACGAGTCTGTCAGCTGAACACAGGCCAAAACTTCTGCCTGTGTAAATTACTGTAGCTCCACTGCTGTCACTGGCATCAGGCCATTCTTTATACCAGCTGTGGCCCTGACCTACGTATATTTAAAAATAGGGTCAGTGTAATAAAAATCTTAAGACCATTTGACTTCTTGGTGTGGACATAGGCAAAGTGCATTAATCTCTTTTCCAGGACTAAGGCCAACACGTACAACCTGTCTGAAGTAGGTCACCTGCATCCATATATAGGCACCCATATCAAGTGGTTTATGAAGAGCCGCATGTTTGCACATCTCTCTCATTTCACTTGTCACTTCAGCCATGATTTTTGACAATCCGACAATAAAAAAGGATTGGTGTGCTTTCCCTGGCCTGTGCCCTGCCAAGAGAAGGTAAAGCCACACAGCGCTTTGTTGGGGTTTGCTCCACCACCAGAACATGGGTTTTCAGGAACAAGAAGTCCATACAACCTCAAGAAAACTACTTGCTACAGCTTTGTGCCTGATTATCCCTTTTTATAGATGAGGCCTCCCTACTCTACACAAGGGCTGTGACAAAGTGTTCTGAAATGCTGTACTAATTCTGCGTGTTATTTCTAATTACTGTTATCTCCATTACTATCACACACCAAGGGGAGCTGAGGATAGCTGAGCCAAGCACAGAAATTACTGCTCTTCTGCACATCTTGAGCACTTCTTGATTTTGGAGGTGAGTGCTGCAGAAACTTGTCCTTACCTGAGTACGAACCTACCAGTCATTGGTCTTGGACTACTGCAAATGAGCATCATAAGGCTCCTAGGCTGAAACACGACAGAGTTGAACCAGAAAAAACCACTGGAATCGATCTCCATCACAGCAACCAGGTCCGAGCTGCCAGTTACACCTCACTGCACAGCTCAATGATGAAGACAATCAGCTTTTAAAAAAAAAATAAATCTTTTCCTATTATATGGGCTTACATGCTGGGAAGTGTCATTTTTACAAACTCCCACTACCACATGGATCTTTTTCAATAGATCTAAACTCATCCGACCAAGAGGGTTTCCCCTCTGCTCAGCTATAGCATCAGAGAGGTTTTAAACCAAGACAGTGTTAACAACTTTCTCCTCATCTCAAATAGTTCAAGACCATCTCATTAGGGATTTGATAAATAACCTGAAGCATCAGACAGATTACAGACTAACAGGCACCTGTAAGAGATAGCTGACCTATTTAGCACCCCAGCTAACTTTCAAGCAGGTCTGAGTTGAATAGGAACAAGCTGTTAATGGGAGATTCACACACCACAGATCAGATCTTAGCCCTTCAAACTCACAAGATCATTACTATTTACCCGGTAGGCCTGACTTGCTCCTTCGGACTAAATTTATCTGAATGCTTCAGACTGACTCAATTAGCATCACTCCTGAAGTCTCCGCCTCAGCACAGAAAAGCAGAGCAGGAAAGTTAAATTGCTGTGAACAGAGTGGCCGTCAGTTCCAAGGAGGATGGCTCTTCCTGACATATTTCTGTGAACAAGAGGCATTAAACGTGAAGCAGAACACTCAAGGATTTTGGCTCTGTGGCTTCACTTCATACTGAAATGCCTCCTCTTCGCAGCATCAAAGGAAGACAGGCATTTGGTGCATCACTATTAAAAGACTGCAGTGTGATAATAACAGTGTTCAATGGTACGGGACATCTCCTAGAAGAGAAAACCTTGTTATTTTTCCTGTGCTTTGCAGTACCTCCTACGGCTGCCTTCCCCAGTCTGAGCATGGTACACGCACAGGCTTTGCCTGTTCCCTTCTTTCACTATGTACCCAGCCACTCTTTCCATTTTTTTCTCGAATGTGTCAGAAAACCTACTTTTGGCTTTCCATCCCAAAAGCTACAACTGCAACCAAGCTTCTTATTGTCTGATTTCTGTGATTTCCTTTGGCTTCTGACCTTCCCCACACTGACATCACCTGCTTCCCTTCCATGGAGGATGCAGGCTGTGATCCTTTCCTTAGCCAAGTGCCCTCCAGCCCTGAAGTGCTCTGTGAGGTAACTTTGTGGCACTCTTCCATGGTTTCCCTGCAGTCTTCTCATTTCTTCCCTATTTTTCTCCTTGTACTTTATTCTCAGCCATTCCCTCTGCTCCACACCCAGTGTTAGACTCCATAACTCCTCTGGCTTGTCCTTCAGACATATTTAAAAACAAAGCAAAATATGGGTCTTTGACTAAATTAATTCATGATCCATTTGACAGCTTTTATCATAAGCACTCAGTGGCAAGGACCATCTTTTAGTTCAGTGTTCACACAGCATCTGCTTCAGAAGGAACTTTTCAGTGAGTGAGACAATAATACACATAAATAAACCCTGGTAGGGAACCATGATAGTATGACAATATCACAGACCCTGTAAGAAGACAGCCCAGTTGGAAGTGTTACTGCGTTCCCTTGCAATACTTTGAATAGTCTCCTGCCTCTGTAGCTTCAAAACCTACTCCAGATGACAGGTACAGCACTTGAAAGGCCTGCTGAAACCAAAGGCAACCCGCTGAAAGTTTTCATCTGGAGTTTCCACTATACTTGTCCCGTGGGAAAAGACAGTAGTAAACAGTGGAAGAGAAACACAGTCCAGATATTTCCACAAAAAGTAAATCTGCTTCCACAGAGAACTGCATATTTCTTGCTAGCTATTATTTTTAACCTCTTGCAGATTTATTTTTACTACAATTTAAACGTATCTGTTATATGCCATAACATTATTATTATGAGAGACACTAAAATAGCAAAGCATTCTAGGCACTTGATACCATTTTACAAAGCAGGGAATTAAAGCCAGGGATGACTGCAGCTCACTGCAGCAGCCACTGATGCACATGACCTCCCCCTTTCAGCCTTACTTCTCACACCTCCTCTGTGGAGTTACTCCCAAAGTTCTAGTATGCTTTCTCCTGCTGTTTAATGGGAGCAAAAAAGGAATTAAAAATGCAGCCAGCGGGATAAACTTCTGATTTCTGCTACCAGGATGTGGGCACCGCCTTGGGCTCACAGCCCACAGCTTGGAGCCACTGAAGCCATCAGCTAAACCTACACATCTGATACCAAAAACTACCTGGGATACTTTAGAAACATAGAATAGTTTGGATTGGAAGGGACATCTTTCACAAGATCAAGTCATTCAGAATCCTGTCCCACCTGGTCTTGAACGCTTACAGGAGGGGAGGCATCTATCACCTCTTTGAGAAATCTGTGCTGGTGCTTCACCACGCTCATCATAAAAAATTTGTTCCTGATCTCTAGGCTGAATCTACTCTCTTTCAGGTTTAAAACAGTAGCTCTTGTCTTACCACAACAGGCCCTACTCACCTCTTTTATATGCCCCCTTTAAATATTCAAAAAAGGACTCCCTGGAGCCTTCTCTACTCCAGGCTGAAAATTCCCATCTCTCTCAGCATTTCTTCATAGGACAAGTGTCCAACCCTTCTGATCATTTTTGTGGACCTAGCCTTGAGGCTTTAATCCCATTTTTCACTAAGACATTTAAAACAAGCAAAAATTTGTTTGCACAAAGGTGTCAGGTTTTGGCTTCACAGTGTATGCTCTACTATGACTAAAAAAATACATTTAAATAAATAAATTCCATCTTCATTAATGAGCTTAACTCTTCAGTGCTCCAGTACTGAAGGACATCTCTTCATATCAAGACAAGCTATGGTAGATCATAACTTTCCACTCCTAAAGAACACAGCTGGCAAAGCTCTTTGTTTTCAGCTTGGATGCTGTTTGGCACAACACTTTGACATTCACTTACGAGCCTGGTGAAAAATATGCACTGCTAATTTTCCTAAGTGCCATGCCAGTGTCTCTGGGGGCCATGCCTTTTCCCTACCTTCCCATACAGTAATGGGATTTCCTCCCAGCTAATAAAGTAAACTTCACATCAGCTAAGGAAAGACTTTAGACAAGGTGTTCTCCTTCTTCGTTACTGAATGATACATTCATGGCAAAGCACTAACGTCGATAACATCTTTAAAATACACGTTTTTCCCTAGTGTGGACGATACAAGCCGATAATCCCCGCAGATCTCCGTTTTCTCCCCCATTGCCCCCGCGGTTTATCATGTCCAATTAGCCATCTGCCATGCCTGCACTGCCATACAAAGGCAGCCCGCTCCCCTGCGCTGCAGCCCATCAGCGGGGCTATTGTCCCTCCTGACAAACAAGAATCAGACACTATTGTTTCCAGCTGACGATGCAGCTCCCAAAGTAGGCTGCCAGTTGCCATTAAAACAGCGGGAGCGCCGCGGTACGCTCCAGGAGTTAGGAACCACGCCAGCAGCGCCGATATTAGCGGGGAACCTATACAAAGCGCTTATTTATGTATATATTCTGATTTCAGGTAATAAACCAACCCGGGCCAAATACCACCCTTTCTATCGCAGTCGCACCTGAGCTTGCCTGACCTACTGCCTTTACTCCTGCACCAAGGACTCACCCGGCAAAGCAAGGGTCACAGTCCCCCGAAGAGAGAAAAATCTTGGAATCAAGTATTTCCTTATACTTTTTTTTTTATTTATTACTGTTTTAGAGGTAAGGCATGTCTTCTTGTCACTTCAGCACAGTTTATTCCACACACTACACCTCCCCCTTTTCTCCCTGCCCCCCCAAAAATGTATTTCAAAAACCTGAAAACTCTACCATGTCTATGTGGGTACTAATTACGCAATGAGGTTAATTTATTTCTCTCACAAACAACACGCATTCACCCTTTTTCCCAAGGCCACTTCACTAAAAGAAATGACCAGAGCAGCTGCTCTGCCAGTCACCGAGATGTTAAATTGAAGATCATTTCCTCTTATTCTTCTCAGCAAAGCACGATGTGACCTTACACTAAAAACTACAGGCTGCCTAATTATGGTAGTTTTGTTCCATCAGTGAAACTGAAATGCTGGCTCATATAATTAAGGTTACTAAAAAAGGAATTTCATTTTTAGTTTTAAAGGCAATTTGTTGCCTTGAAGTGGAAGTGCAACAAATTAGACCTACGTACCTGTATGTTCTCAGCTTTGTGTAATTTGAAAGAAACAGAAAACACTCCTAGATTTTAGCAACAAAGCCACACATTGATAAGACACAAAGAACCCCAATAAACCACAATTTATTCAAGGCACTAGTTAATGAAAATGAGCAAACAAAATGAATATTTATGTTTATATTTAAAAGTAGAAACAGAATTATCTCCTAATCCCTTGATTAGGAAACAGGAATTATTTGAACTTCAACAAATGTTTTAAAATGGTATTTTGCACTCCAGCACTGAACATACATAGTTTCAATATACCACTTTGAACCTTCACTGAATAGTTAAAAATCAAATAAATGAAAAACAACTGAAACTAATGTGAATCCACAGTAATCACACAGGTTACCAACCTTCACAATGACTTACAACAGAGGAAAGTCTTTGCTCTGGATTCAAACACAGGGCTCATTCTGAACCAAATCTGAAATACAACATGAAAACTTATATATTTTGCTGAAATGTTACTCCACTCTTAGCACGAAATGCTCTAAATCCCATTTCAACATACTGCAGTCCACATATCACACAGGTGACTGACTTAAACCCAGATTTACGGTTGCCATTGGGTGCCTGGGCCAAGTTCTGTTCTCAGTTACATCTGTGAAAACTCCCAAACAATTCCTCTGAAGTTTTCTGGATCTGTACAATAGTAACACAATCCATCCCACAACTGAGTGGGAAAGAAATAATTCACAATATTATGACTTCTTTCTTTTACAGCCCTTTACACTTTCAGGTTCTCCATTCAGACAATCATATTTGACTTCTCTTTTCATATCCAGTTTTCTTTTGCACAACATACATTGTAATGTTGGCTGTTATTCCTGCCAGATTCTCTAGGCAAAATTCCCCAAGTGGCAGAGTCCCTTCAGTTAAACACAGGGTGCGTGAGCCATGCAAGGCTGTAAAACGGGAGTTGTTTATCCAAAGAAATATTAAAAGCAGGACACCAGTCCAAATCAAACAAAAGCACAAATACTTCTAAGTCATTTCACGACTTTAAGTTCCAGCCATAAAAGGCACAGCACTATGGGTTTATAAGGCCTAATACTCCATAAGTATTTTCTTTGATCTAACTGTGAAGTACTTAAAATACCACTGGGTACTGTATGGTACATGTCACCATGGAGCAATAAAGCTGCTATACATCCATAATCAACCTTCCTAAAAATCACAAGGTCACAGCAGCTGAAACAACAGAATACTTCATTCCCAACCTTCAAGAGGCTCAGAGCACCTGTCCAGCCAGAGGACTCCCCAACAGGCCTTTAACATGGGGGTGTGCTTGGAAATTGCACCAAAGAGAACCTGCCAAACACACCAAAGGGGCTAACAGTTTTAAAACCTCGTTTTCCCAGCAGGTTATTATTATGGGACTTGATAAAATACAGTATGGGAGGCAGGTGGTAGGAAACAGCAACAGTTGTATCTAACCAGGTTGGATACTTGTTTGTATCCATACCATTCATCAACCCAAGACACATACGGCCATCTAAGGCCAGATGCAAAATAATCTACACAAGCACTAGGAGGGTTGCTTCTTTTTGATGACACTGTTTTTCCCCTCAGAATTTCAATCCCAAAACACAGCAACAGGCTCCCACCAACAACTTCAGTAGGTGTCATATCTAGCCTTATTGTGATGCCTGTGCCCTTCACTAATGTCTGTGTTACGGGTTTATATTTTCTAGTGCAGCCTGTCCTGCACATCAAGGATTGTGAACTTGATTACACATGAGCTCCGAACAGAAGCTAGGTGTGAAAGGCCTCTTCCTCTGGAAGTAATTCTGTTCAGTATTAGTTGAATTAATATCAAACAGAATAACTATTTTCCTGCTGGCCTATAACACGATGCAATCTCATCTGGAATAAACACATTGTAAATAACTATCAGATGTCATCCCTGTTGCCCTGTATGTACTTCTGAGAGAGGAAGAAGGAAGTAGTATAGAAAAGAAATGCTTTCCTGAACATAAATCACTCATTTAAATTGATCCCTTCCAGCATCAAAGAGATCCTTCTCTTTTGTCAGAAGACCCTACAAACCAGCAGGTTCTGCCCCATTTCTAAGCAGCATCTGCATGGCAAGTGGGGGAAGAGGACAGACATCTCACCAAGACCTCTTGATTCCCCTGTATATCCTTTGCCATGTCTACATGTAAATTCCCGTAAGCAGACTAGGAGAGCTGCCTCAGAGTCCTGAGGTGGAGGATATAGGACAACAGCAGTGCTGCACCACGCAGCCTTCCACATGCACTGGGGTATCGAGTGACAGAGGCCTGGGAGGATCTGGGTGTAGTGAGGTAACTGTCTTCCTCCCCCATGTCAATCACATGAAAAAATAAACAACAGCTACGTTAGACAATAAGAAAGAAAACAACAGAACTCCTATTCCTGACAGGTCAGAGGTCAAAGCCTCCAGAGAGTGGTATGGATTTTAATTAAGAGCACCACCTCAAAGAACACAAGGGCTTTCCCAAGTGGTACAAAACACCTGATAAGTCTTTTCTGCAACAGAGCCTCCTTTATCTGCACACATTGCAGACCAGGCCTTATAAATTATCAAGTCTCAAGGTGAGGAAGCCAGGCATCACACGAACACCTCACCCCCAGTGACAACTTGATGGAATCAATTTACCTGCTCTATGAGGAGACACTTGAGTCCATCAACCTGGAGGAGCACTTCTCTGCAGATATCATCTCAAGCACATCTATTGATCAAACAGCCTGGCCACTGCCAATCATTTTAAAGTTATTTAATAGCAGAACTGCCAGTCACTCATGCACAAATGAACAATGCTAGAAGTATAACCAGCTGAAAAGCAGAAAGCAAACAGAATAATTCATCACATTCAAAGGAGAGGGAACAACACAGATTTTCAACTCACGCACAGGCAGTATCAATGACAAAGCCGGCATCTTTGCATCAGACATAATCAATGTTACACTTAAGTACCAGAAAAATAAATTAGAAAACAAAACTGTACCTGCTAGTGGATAAGAAATATTGATGATTACCCTTGCTAGTAATTGGTAGTTTGCTAAACTGTTCTGTCACTCTATAAATATTGAAAACTTTGGAAAAGGGTTTCCTGGTGTATTTCACCTCTGTTTCCAAAACACACTGCAGAAATTACTGCAGCTTGGGCAGGAACCGAAAACTTTCCCTCTGCATCTCTATCCAAGGGATATCTGTTATTTGTGCCCTTTGCAAAGTGACTTACTTTATGTTTGAAACAATAAATATTTGGATTCTGTTCCATGCAATATAGAAGTCTCACTACATATTAAATATAAGCTACTGAGTTCCAGAGAACTTGCTTATATTTTATCTGTCACCAAAATGGACATAAGAAACTTTATAAGGAATACCTAGGCATAGATTCAGTTTCTTACTGAAACGTAAGTTCAAACAGAAGCAACAGACATCACACAGAAATTATTGCTACAATTCAGCAGCCAGTGTTATCCTAGAAATCGGAGCTGGAGACTGCAATAGTAATTTCTGCCCTTTGAGTCCCTCTGCCTGTTAATTTTTATCCCCATTACATGGGATTGATTCTCTAAAAGAGAATTCCTGAATTCCTTTCTGCACATATCTGATGATGAAAATTAGAATAGTCCCTGTCCTGCCTGTCTCCAGGGAGGTTTTAACTGACTGCCAGCATCAACCACACAGGTGTTAAATCCACCCTTTTCTTAAAAGTCATTCCTAGTTCTCATCAGTGCTAAGCACCAGAACAGACCTTGCTTTATTACCTGGTGTTAATTTTTTCAATTTGCCTTCCCAGGTACAGCTCAGGAAGCTGCTGTCTCAATTGTCACCGCTGATAAGGGGCCGGTACCATGAGTGTTTGGGTGCTGCTGGGGGAGCTGTTCTGCGTGCGGCGCCACTCCCAGCATCAGCCTCCTCTGCTGGTAGCAGGGAGCAGCCTATCGATCCTCCCGGCTCAGTGCAAAGCCCAGCCCGTTGCTAAAAGCTTCTGAGAGAGCTATTAGTTACTTGGACTCTTGTGTTTTTCACGGAGAATTATGAGTTCATGCTTTTCCAGGAGGTAGCTGTGAATTTGGGAAGAGTTTAGGCTGTTTAGTATATGTGGGTGCTATTAGAGCAGCTAATCTTTAAACCACATAGATTCATTTTTTATTTGATGTGAATGTACAAGGGCACATAAGGCAATAAGTATGCTTTACAAACCCCAACAACAGTTCAGGACAAGGAATTAAAGAAAAAGACAGCATCAAGGAGGAAAGGATGCTAAGTCAACACAGGTCTCTGCAGCTCTTACAAATCAGACCCCACCTCAAAGTCCTTACTCAGGCAGGACTGCTATTGGCAGCCTAAGAGCTGCAGAGTCAGTTGTATCCTGGCTACAATTGTTCTCCCAAGCCCCATGAGCTGTTCTCTCAACTATCCATGAACCCAACTTCAGACAGGCACAACAGCAGCACACACATCCCAGAACAGAATGGGCCCAAACAATGCAGAGAACCAACAGTGTAATTTCACACAAGTCATGATTGCTTTCATGCTTTCCCCATTTCTCAGTGATATTGCCTGACCATTCTAACAGATGACAATCAAAATTAATTACTAATAATTTTGTTGGTTTTTTTCCATATCATCATTTTGGGCACAAGATTCTACATAACAGTGCAGAAACAAGAATTTTGCCATCTTCTTTGATGAAGCTTAAGGTAAATGAAACAACCACCAGAGATGGCCTACGCACACACACAGTGCAAGGATGTGGCCTAGGCACCGCTTTCAAGCCCAGGTTCCTGGGATTTTGTCTCCTCAAGAAGCAAAAGTGTTAGAAGACTCTCAGAAATCACCAGGTTAAATGTACAGTGCAGGTGACAAGTGTATTCATGGTCTACAGGTGAAATTTCAGGTGAGGGAGGCAGATTGGGAGAAATATCTAGCCACATGTCTTCCTATGTTTTTCCCTCATTTAGGAATACTTTTTTTATATAAGCTAGGTGGATTTTACTCTCTCCAAATTCAATTCTGCTAACATGCTTATGTTGAAAAGGCAGTGTTGCAGAGAAATGATTCAGCTTTGGATGAAGAAAGGGAGAGAGCAAAAAGGGTAGGGGAACCTTAATTAGCAGGTTCCTTTCAAAAAGAAAATTGGTGTGTTTTCTTTTTTTTTACCCTAACAAATCTGTCATTGTTGAGACTTAGGAAATTAGCTTGTAACCAGGTAGGCTATCAACAGGCAAATACCCTATGGCTTAATGACTTGTGGATCACAAGATAGACACAGCCAGATCAAAAGGCTTTCACATAAATGGGGTGCAGTCTACCATAGCAGGGAGCAGTGCTGCAGGCCTTCAGGATTTTAGTTCTTTAAAGTTTTGGTGATTACATAATCGCTTTCTTAACTGGAGCTCAAAGCACTCTGTGTGGCTAATGAGCAGGTAGAAGGAGGAAAACAGCTGAAAAGCAGAGTCTTGACAAACAGCTGTGGCAATAAGTGTCAGTCCTAGCCCACAAGGGTCAATCCCCTTATGAAACAAGTATTTAATCCTTTACAATGTTTAATTAAAAATCTACCAAGGAGATTACAATACTTTCTTAAGATTTTGATGGGGGGAAGGGGAGAAGGGAGTGTGTGTCATGCAGACCACAAGTTGCTTCACTTGAGATGCTGATACCGTGCTGGTGGTTCCCACACAAACACCACCTCACAAACGGGTGATGCAATGGGTACCCTAGCATGTACCTTTTGCCCACAGAATTTAATTAACCCTGCTTCATTAGCAACACCACGCTCTGCCGTAGCCCGGCTACACTTTAGCTCCACTTCAGCATCCTCTGAAATAGGAGAGTGAAACACAGGACTCTCACTCACCCAGACCTGCGATACTTTGCGAGCCCGTCTCCCGCGGGGTCAGCATCCCCGGCCGGCAGCGGGGCTGCGGGCGAGCGCTGTCCGGGGCGCCTCTGCCCTCACTGCCCGCCCGAGGGCGGCAGGGGTAGCGCCCGGCGCTTCGCCCCGCAGGACCGGGGTGGGCAGGGCGGGCAGCCAGCTCCGCTCCCAAACACCGGCCGGTGCCCCGGTGGCCGCCGCCGCCCGGGGCGGGGGCCCGGCGGGGCCCATCGGGAGCTGCCTCCCGCGTGGGTGACAACGCGGCAGCTCTCTCCGAGCATCCCCCCGGGGCTTTTGTGCCTGCCTGGGGCGGGGGCCCGGCCGGTCCTCTCCCGAGGCGGCGGGAGCGCAGCCCCGCGGCAGCATCCTCCCGGGGGCGGGAGGGGCGACCGGGGCACGGACGCACCGAGGGGCTGCGGCGGACAAAGCAAGGAGGCAGGCGGGGACCCCCTCCATCCCGTCCCCTCCTCGCCTCTCCCCTCCCCGCGGCTCCGCTGCCGGCGGTGCCTTGCCTCCGCCGCCAGCTCCGCATCCCGCGGCGGAGGCAGGGCCCGGCGTTGCTCCGGCCCCTTCCCCGCAGCTCCCCTACCTGTTCGGAAGAAAGCA
>VWZF01005832.1:53233-68172 GCA_013396755.1 Sclerurus mexicanus | reverse complement strand
GAAGGGAAGAAATTGGCGGGAACTTTTCGAACGCGGCGTGGTGACGTCGGCGGCGCCGCGCGCGCGCCGCGGGGCATTGTGGGGGTTGTAGTCGGCGGCGGGGGGTGGAAGGGGAAGGCCGCCATTGCTCTGTGTGTGTGTGTAGGGTCGTTGTAATCCCCTTCAGACCGATTTCCCCCCACGCACACAGTGGGTTTTTTCCCCCCCCTCTCAGCGCTCTGGTGGGGTTCATCGGGGGGTGGTGGTGCTTTCTGAGCCCTGTGTCGCTTCCCTTGCAGGCTCCAGCTGAAGGCGAGGCAAAGGAGGAGGTAGGAAGGCCGCGCAGGTCGTGAGGGGTGTTCAGACCCTGAGGGGGGGCCCTGGCACTGGTTTTAGGGTGTTCAGGGCCATCCCTGTCGCTTGAGGTGATAGGTGACCCGCCTGAGGTGGGTGCTGGGAGTCCAGCAGCTCCACGGGGTCAGGGGCCATCAGTTCCAATGGGAAATGTGGCTGAAGCCAGGGACCATCAGTTCCAGTGGGGACACATCCCTTTCCAGTGGGAGTACTTCCCTTTCCAGTGGAGACACATCCCTTTCCAATGGGAGTACTTCCCTTTCCAGTGGGGACACATCCCTTTCCAGTGGACACACATCCCTTTCCAATGGGAGTATGTCCCTTTCCAATGGGAACATGTCCCTTCCCAACAGAAATGTGTCCCTTTCCAGCTCCTGGAAGTAAAGAAGCCTCATCCCTCACCACCTCAGCGGGGTGAAGTGGCAGCAGCAGAGAACTGAGCAAAGCTGCACTTTCAGGGAGTCACAGAATATCCTGAGCTGGACCCACAGGGGATCTCAGGATGGTTTGGGTGGGAAGGGACCTTAAAGATCATCTCAGTCACCCTGCCATGGGCAGGGACACTTTCCACTAGACCAGTTTGCCCCAAACCCTGTCCAAGCATAGCCTTGAACATTCCAAGGGATGGGGAGTGCTCAAGTCCATCCCCATAATGCCCATAATTTCATAAATCCTGGGATTTCTGTGGGGCTGCGTGACACTGCGTTATTTTGGGTGGCAGTTCAGAGAAAGCTGTGCTTTCTGTGCTCTCTGAATTTTGGTGACACATCTTTCTTTACGCAGCCAAAGAGAAGGTCAGCCAGACTATCTGCTGTGAGTATCCGATTTTTCCTCCTTCCATACCACCCCCTGGGCGTGGGGGCAGTTAAAGACAGTGTTGGGGGTTCCACCAGAGCTGTGAAAGGCATGGCTAGAGTACTCAGCATTTAAAATTCCCATTCCATGTTTCCATGTATTCACACGTTACAGGCTTCTCCCATGAGATACAGCAGCTGTGTCAGTGAACGTTCAGGCTGGACATGCGAGTATCCACAGTCAAGGAATATTGATTTGAAGATGGATTTGTTCCCTCTAGGACTTGTCCATACAAGTGCTCCTGGCCCTATAAATTGCCTGCTCTCTCCTTAGCTTGGTCATTTGCCCAATGATTTTTGCAGGGCCAACTGTTGGGTAAATAGTTTTCAAAAGTTACCAACATACTGCTCATAAAGATATAAATATTCCTTTCTGGCTTTTGCCTGACTTTGTTCCTTGTGTGTGTTTTGTACAGAAACCTGCTCCTCCCAAACCGGAGCCAAAGCCCAAAAAGGCAGCACCTAAGGTAAGTCTTGGGGATCTCCTGGAGTTGTATTTTCCTTCTTAAGGTGTCTGTAGGTGAAAAAAACCTCACAGCTAACCACTTTGGTTTTCCATAATTATCTTTGAAGGTTTAAGGTGGAATTCTGTGAATTAAAAGATAGAATTTTATCCAATTCCTGGTGAAGGAGTGTGGTAAAATGAGCAGATTTTAAATCCCTTGTGGTGAGGCTTTGCTGCTGCTTTGCAAGGCCACTCTGAAGTTTCATATAGTGCATTGTTGGGAAGATGATGCTTGGAGTAGAGATCAGAGACTCAATTAGAGAAGGCATTGAAAATCATGCTTTTAATTATAGTTCCTTACTGTGTTACCATTCCAAGGCATGCTCTGCTGTTAGTTACCAGTATATCACTTTTTAATCACTGATACAAACTCCTTTCCTTAAGCTGGGTATTTTTGGAAATGTCTGACAGGATAGTTAAAAAAGAAACTATTTAGAGTTGCTTTTTGCTTTGGAGCAACACTTTGAAATTTCAAGGGGGACAGTCCTGCAGTCCACGTGGGATTTCTTTGCATCCCCTTCCTGTCAGTTTGCAGTGCTTTTTTTTAGGTTTTTCTGTAAATATTTAGGATTCTGCAGCTCAAAACAAGTCACTTCAGTGATTGTTTTTCACCTGCTCCCATCGCACATTTTCCTTGTGGATTTGGGTGATGAAGGGGGCAAAGGACAGAGGTGAGAGATGCTTTGGCTGCAGAAGGGGAGGATGAGTGGGAACCAGGAGCTCTTTCCTTTCCCATTTGACAGGCCTTGCATTGCCTGTGGCACAGCAGCCTTCCAGGTGAGGGACCTGGTTCCACATCCTGCTGTGTGCAGCAGCAGGGATGCCATGAGATGGACAAGAGGGAGAACCCCCCTTGGCATTTTGGGGGTCCTCAGCTCTGTAACCCCAGTGCTGTGCAGAGCAAGGTGTTCACACTCCATCCTGCTGGAGCAGCTGGATTTCTAACCCAGTCTGGAGCTGGGTGTCTAGTCCTGGGTGGATGGAGCACTGGAAACTCTGGATTGCACTCCCCTCTAGTGGCTGGTGCCCTGGGAAGAGCAGAGCCAGCTGCTGCTCATGGTCACACCCAAGGGCAGCTGTTTGCAGTCCAGCTTGTTGGTATTTGCTTCTTTTTCCAAGTTTGCAGAACTGTTTTGGAGTTTAAACACAAAAGCTGCAGTAGCTGAACTTTAAAAGTTGGAGGAACACAGATGCAAGAGTGTAGGGCTACAAGGGGCTGTCAGAACTTAGTTTGGGCCCTCGCTGCACAACTTGTGGTGTGGTCTCCCTTTAGGAGGGGTGCCTTGGGAATTGCCCCCAGTTGGACTGGGAGAGCATTGCTCCTCTTGCTCCTGCAGTGCTGTTTGAAGCCAGGGCACTTGAGCTGCAGTTTTGGCTCCCTAGAGCTCCTCAGACTGCACCAATACCTGTGAAAAAGGGAATATAATAAGAATTGTGGGGGCATTTTTAATTCCTGTCTCAAGTTCCTGGCGTGGTTTTGTGTGTGTCAGAGTACATTTCACCTGGTAAACTTTGCCATATTGAAAACCAGAGCTGGCAAAGGAGTTTTGTCACTTTTAAAACACATGGCCTTAGTACTGAATCGTTGTTGCCATCTCTACAGCAGAGTTATTGAGGAAAATGAATACAGTGCTGTAGCTCAGAACCTGTTATGTCCTGTGGGAATCCCTGGATTCTCCTCCAATGCTTTCTGAGGAGGGGCTTTATCAGCACAGAGGGGGCTGCAGAGAATGAGTTTTAGCTCTGTTAATAATTTGTTGTCTTTTCTAGTGAGGTAAAGGATAAGATAACCAGTGCCATAGCAGAGTTTCTAACTCTAAATCTCACTGCCAAGCAGCCCCAGAACACTTGGGTATTCCCAGTGTAGGGAATTCCTGACACCGTGTTGTAGTGGAGTTTCCCAGGTGGGCTGAAATCCCTCAGGCTGGAGTGTGGGAAGTTAGAGAGGGAAGAGACCCTCACCCATTTGAGTGCTGTCAATGCCCTGTCCTAAATTTTCTGCATTATTGTAGGATTTGTGTTAATTTTGGTGAATTTTTAATTATCGGTATCCTTGAAGAATCAGGTGATTTCACCTCTTATTTCATGAGTTTGTCCTTAGCCAGCAGCTCATTTTTAAGGTGAATTAATTTTATGCACTAATGAGGGAGGGGTTGGAATAAGAAAAGAAACTTTCTGTAACCTTTTGGTAACTTCTAGTCACTGAGACAAATCTTTGAGTGTATATATATATATATATTCTCTGTAATTTTCTGTTTATCTTCACTTCCCTGTGAGTAGATTTTGCAGGTTCTGTGGTTCCTTTGTTGGAAGTAGGTTAATAAGCAAGGAGCTGAGTTACTTATTGGCAGCAAGAGGCAGATCCTTGGAAGGGAAACTAAAGAGAGTTCTGTATTTGGGTCGGGATCTGACCTTGCCTATGGAAAATTATTACTACAGAAGCATCAGGTTTTGGGGTTGTTTGGATTTAGCCTGATCCACATATAAGAAACTGCACTTAAATAATAAATGCAAAGCTGTTGTTGTTCTCAAAGTGATGCTGTTGAGCCCCCAGTTTTTCTGTAACACAAATGGTTCATTATCATAAGGAATATTGCTGGCAGGGAAGGGGGAGAGTCCTTGGAGTGCAGCTTTGGTGCAGTTTTCTAAATAGGCATTAACAGCACATTGGAAGTTGTCTGGTATTTCCACTAGTTGTATATGATGGGTCTGTTCTGTGGCTGCCTGTCAGCAGCAGAGCACAAATACAGGCCAGTTGAACATTTTTTAGTTAATTTAATCGAATGCCTATTTAAAATCGGAATTCTTTTAACCCCAGCCATGGCTGCTTGTATATTATGCCCTTCCCAGTAGCACACTGAGGATGGACTAGAAGGAAAACACTTCTCCTTCAAAACCTTGACCTCACCTTTGTCAGCAGGAAGTTTGGGGAGTGGAAGGAGGTTGTGTGGAGGGTTTGGGAGCTGAGAACGTGCTGATGTAAAAGGTGGAAATAAGCATTTAATATATCATGGTCTGTTGTCTTAACAGAAAGAAAAAGCAGCAAATGATAAAAAGGAGGACAAAAAGGCAGCAACAAAAGGGAAGAAAGGAGCCAAAGGCAAAGAGGAAACTAAACAAGAGGATGCTAAAGAAGAAAACCACTCTGAAAACGGAGATACCAAAACTAACGAGGTACTTTAGGTGCAGTAAACGTGGGAATACAGCCAGCTGTGCTGGGAATCCAGCTGCAGGAGCTCCCCTTGGCTCCTCCCAGGGTGGGGGGTCTCACTGCCACACTGCAAGGACAGAGCAGCTGGGGATCTGCACAGGAAGAGCCTGGAGGAACAGCATTCTCCTTCCAGCTCCTCCCTGCCTGCGCTGGAGCCCTTCCACGGGTGCTCTGGGCTGCTCTGGGGTCCCTCTCAGGGCTGGCTCCAGCAGTGCTGAGTGTGTGGGCAGCAGTGGAGCTCAGGGCTCTCCCCGAGCTCAGCACACCCTCTCTGGGCTGCTGGGGAGTTCCCTCTGCAGCTCAGCACGGGTTGGTGCTCGGCCAGAAATCTGGGTTTCAGTTTTGCACAATTCTTTAAAACAATCCTTCCCCTCAGAACAATTCAGCAAGAGATCTGCAGAGTCAGCTCGGGCTTGTCTCTTCATCTGCAGCCTCTTCTCACAGCTCTTTGCTGTGGCAGCTCCCACCTCAGAGCTGCCTTTGGCTGGGCCCAGCTGCAGGCCCCATCCTGGTGGGGTTTGCCCAGCAGATTCCTTGCTGATTCCAAGGTTTGCCAAGGGCTCCCTGGGGGCCAGCCCAGCCCTCGTGTTCTCTGAGCGACACCGCTCTCTCCTCGTGGGCTCAGTGGCACCACCAGTCAGGGGGTTGGTTGTTCTTTCAATTCTAAAACGAGATCAGGAGCTGCTTTGCTGAAACAATACATGGCTGATGTACTTCAGAGGGTCTTGCTGAGGAGTTGTGCGCTTTGGATTTGTTGGCTTAAAAAGGAAAAGCACGTTTTTGTAGAGAGCAGGTGAGAACTGATTCCCCAAAGCTTGGACAGCAGACCAGTGTCATGGGTTGATGTGTAACTCTTACAGTGTACAGTGAGGGCTTGAACTTCCCCTAACATATCATTGATCCTAATCCAAAATCCCTTCCCAACTTGTGCCTCTCTGTAGGCACTTACTGCAAACTTCCCACTTGTTTTAATTTGCCAGTCATCAGCCCCATGTTGCTGTGTCGATAGTTTCTGTGCGTTCCTGTCTGTCCACACAGTGTCCCTGTCTGTGCTAACAAACTGCTCTCTCTTTGATGCTTGTTAGACTGGAATCCAATTAGCATTTCCAATAATATTTGTATTCTTCCCAAACACTTTTATAGGCACCAGCTGCTGAAGCATCTGATGATAAGGAAGCCAAGTCCGAGTAATGTTAACCCTGCCCTATATCTCCATCATTTGGTATCCGTACCTCCATGCTGTATTGTTAACAGAGAGGAATATTTTTATCAACTATTTTATAAATGCAGGTTTTTTTAGCATGAATTTAATTATGGAACATCCTCATCTCGGTTACTTGGGAATTAAATCCCTAACAAACAAAACAAAACAAAAAAAAAAAAGTCATTGTTTTTAAATTTTGTGATTGTAATAGTTTGTATGGTACATGGAAAGAATAAGTGGTGGTAGCTTTTGACTTCTGTCAGTGTGTCCCTTTTTGTGTAAGTCATGCTTACAGACTTCAGATTTTAATTTTTCCCTTGTACGTGTTGTATGGTTTCTTAAAGTGGGGAGGTCTCAAAACAAATAACCGTGTGAAACATTCCAGTGGTTCTGTGGGTTGCTTTTATAAAGAAGGTGAGCTATTTTCATGAAAAAAAACCTAAGAGCTGGAAATCTGTTGTTTCCCAAATGTAATTTTATTTTGTCAGTTTTGAAAAAAAAAAAAAAAGAAAAAAAAGAAAAATAAATAAATAAAAGTGTAATCCTGTTTTTAAACGAAATACAAACATTTCTTTTCAAAAAGGGCAGGTTGGTTGTATGTACCCACTGTTAGGAATTTTGCTGGATTTATCTTAATAAAAAAGACTCCTCAAAAGCTGATTGTGGTTTGTTGCTTGTGCTGCTGGAAAGCTCCCAAATTCCAGGAGAGCTCTGGGGCTCGAGCCCCTCTCTGCTCCAGTTGTGTGACTTCCCATTAATCCAAACTTCCTTACTCTGGGAAATGACAGCTGGACCAGAGCAGTGACTGGGGTTTAGTCTTGCTTTTGTTGCTACAGCTTTTCTGTGCAACTTTATCAAGGACCCTTCCCATTCTCCCGTTAAAGCCTCTTTTGTAGGGAGTCTCTTCCCACCCATGACCAACTCCACGGTGTATTTAATAAGAAGAAAAATGTCTGCAATGCAGAAGTTTTAGCTCTCCCTTGAAACTGCTCTGCAGCCCAGCAGTGGAAATTCCAAGGGCTTGAATATTTTATCTCCTCTCCAAACCCCAACTCGGCATCTCAGGGCAGAGTGTCTCAGATTAAATGTGGGATTCAGGATCAGTCCCCCAGGGCACGGGCTACGAGAGGATGTTCAGTGTGGATTTCATTTTCCAGGCCTGAAGCACTGGGAATTTCTATTCCTGCTGCTGCAGCTTTTGTTGTGTAGAACTGCCTGGGGTTAACTGGGCTCCAGCTTCCTCAGCAGTAAAGGTGGGGGAGTCCTGAGGGGCCTTTTCCTTGGCAGTGTATTCCCTTAATCCAACAGGCATTTTGGGATGTGCTGGATATAATAACTGGGTTCCCTTTGCCTGGTGGAAGAATGGTGAGATGTGGGTAAAACCAGGGAGATTCTGAACATCCCAGTGTGAAGACAATCCAACAATAGTTCCAATGTCATCCTGACTCTTTCACATCTAAAAATGATTCACTGAATTTCCTCTGCTACAAAGACAGGCTGGGAATGCTGTGGCTGCCCCATCCCAGGAAATGTCCCTTCCAACCCAAACCATTCCATGATTCCCTGAGTTTAGCCTGCAGTTGATGAGAAATCCCAACAGGCTTGAGCTCCAGGGAGAAAACATTGGAATGAAATGATTTATACATTTTCCCCACCCTGTTGTTTCTCTAAAAGGGCTTCAAACAGAAATCCAGTTCTGCAGGAAGGGGACGTCCTTCTCAACCTCCTGGTGCTGTTGAACCATCTCCATCTCTCTTTGCTTCAGCCTCCAGTGCCTGAGAGTCTCACACATTGTTATTTAAGCAGCAGGCACTGACTGGGGTTAATATTTGCACATGCCACGGTACAATCAGCCCATCACACACTACCTGGGGTCACTGATGTTGATTTGTGTCTCTCAAGTGTTGGAGTCCTGAGGTTGTTACCCAGAACATCCAGCTGAGTGTTTGGTTTTGGTTATTTCTTCCTCCTCTGGTGCCAGGGTGGGACTTGTTCTTAATTCTATGACTATTGTTATAATCAAATTCCTGTTTCCAATAAGGACAGAAAATTGCCCAAGAACTTTTCAGACAAACTTCCTCGCTCACATTCATAACTTTTGCAGCCACGGGGTATTGAGAGTTGCACAACTAACTGGATTGTGTGGCTTCTGCCAAACACTCCTCACGGGCTGATGTTGGTGTCTAGACACCAAATCAAACCCCAGCTCTGTGCTGTATCCCAAGCTTGGCTTGTCAACCTACTTCAAGGTTTATTTGGACTTCGTGGAGAAAGCATGTTCCCCCAGGTCCTTGGTGCTGGAAGTGCAGTGTGTGTTACCTGTTGTGGTGCTGAAAGATTCATGGGACTGCTGTGAATGGGACTGTCGTTAATCATTAGAGACCTTGAAGATGCACCGAAGTGAAGAGAGTAGTGAGACCAAGGACTGGGGTGGGTCTGAGGTGGCACAGTGGAGAGATGAAGGGATATGGGCACCAGCCTGCCCTGGCGAGGTGCCCGTGCAGCTCGTCAGTTGTTGGGCAGCTGCTGAGCAGAGCTGGGTGTTGGAGTCAGCAGTGCCAGGCCTGGAACTGACGTGGAGATGGGAGCTTTGGGTGGGAATCGGTGGCTGGGGCCACCTTGTCCTGTCCAAATAGGGACAGCATGTGGGGAAACAGCCTCAGGTTGCTCCAGCAGAAATTCAGTTGGATATCAGGGAAAATGTCTTCATGGAAAGGGCTGTCCAGCCCTGGCACAGCTGCCCAGGGCAGGGGTGGAGTCCCCATTCCCAGAGGGGTTTAACAGCCCTGTGGATGTGGCGCTTGGGGACATGGTCAGTGGTGGCCTTGGCAGTGCTGGGGAACGGCTGGACTGGATGACTCTGGAGGGCTTTTCCAACCTCAATGATTCCATGTTCTGTAGAATCAAGGTTAATACAGTGAGATGACTGAAGAACCACCACATTTTAGTGTCCCCTTCCCTCACTGTCCTCTTCCAGGTGGATAAATAGGGGCAGATCACAAAAACATGGAATCAAGAATGGTTTGGGTTGGGAGAGGAAAGAAAAAACCCAACCCCCCCCCAAAGCAGCTCCAAGGAGGGGTTTTGTAGGCTCATCCCGCATCCAGCTCTGCTCACAAAACCCAGGAAACACCTTGGATCTGGAGCTAGGCTGGGAGAGCTGGGGGTGTTCACCTGGAGGAGAAAAGGCTCCAGGGAGACCTTGCAGTGCCTAAAGGAGCTCCAGAGAGCTGGNTGGGACTGCTGTGAATGGGACTGTCGTTAATCATTAGAGACCTTGAAGATGCACCGAAGTGAAGAGAGTAGTGAGACCAAGGACTGGGGTGGGTCTGAGGTGGCACAGTGGAGAGATGAAGGGATATGGGCACCAGCCTGCCCTGGCGAGGTGCCCGTGCAGCTCGTCAGTTGTTGGGCAGCTGCTGAGCAGAGCTGGGTGTTGGAGTCAGCAGTGCCAGGCCTGGAACTGACGTGGAGATGGGAGCTTTGGGTGGGAATCGGTGGCTGGGGCCACCTTGTCCTGTCCAAATAGGGACAGCATGTGGGGAAACAGCCTCAGGTTGCTCCAGCAGAAATTCAGTTGGATATCAGGGAAAATGTCTTCATGGAAAGGGCTGTCCAGCCCTGGCACAGCTGCCCAGGGCAGGGGTGGAGTCCCCATTCCCAGAGGGGTTTAACAGCCCTGTGGATGTGGCGCTTGGGGACATGGTCAGTGGTGGCCTTGGCAGTGCTGGGGAACGGCTGGACTGGATGACTCTGGAGGGCTTTTCCAACCTCAATGATTCCATGTTCTGTAGAATCAAGGTTAATACAGTGAGATGACTGAAGAACCACCACATTTTAGTGTCCCCTTCCCTCACTGTCCTCTTCCAGGTGGATAAATAGGGGCAGATCACAAAAACATGGAATCAAGAATGGTTTGGGTTGGGAGAGGAAAGAAAAAACCCAACCCCCCCCCAAAGCAGCTCCAAGGAGGGGTTTTGTAGGCTCATCCCGCATCCAGCTCTGCTCACAAAACCCAGGAAACACCTTGGATCTGGAGCTAGGCTGGGAGAGCTGGGGGTGTTCACCTGGAGGAGAAAAGGCTCCAGGGAGACCTTGCAGTGCCTAAAGGAGCTCCAGAGAGCTGGAGAGGTACCTGGGACAAGGGATGGAGGGACAGGACAAGGGGAATGGCTTCCCACTGCCAGAGGGCAGGGATAGATGGGATATTGGGAAGGAATTGCTGGCTGTGAGGGTGGGCAGGCCCTGGGACAGGGTGCCCAGAGAATCTGTGTCTGCCCCTGGATTCCTGGGAGTGTCCAAGGGCAGGTTGGATGGGGCTTGGAGCAACCTGGGCTGGTGGAAGGTGTCCCTGCCCATGGCAGGGGGTGGAACGAGATGGTCTTTGAGGTCCCTCCCAGCCCAAACCAGCCCAGAATTCTATGAAAATCCAACAGGTCTGATTTTCAGGTCCGGAGCATCTCCCTGGCAGTTAATGGAGTTACATTGGCGTTAATCTGATGAAGGAGAAGGCAAATTGAATCCCTGGAATGGCAGGGATGGCTCCTCCCTCGGCCTGTCCCAGGGGAGCTGTTCCTTCCCCGGCAGCTGCGGAGCCCCCCCTCTGAAACCTGATGCCCTGGCCGGGCTCCAGAGCCCAGAACACCCCCAGGCCCTGCTGGGGCTTTCAGGAGCCTCCCTGTTGGAGGGAACAATGTCAGCGTGGCTGCTGGTGGGAGCTGGTCACCAGGGAGGGTGGAGGTGGGGACGGAATCACCGGGCTTGGAGCGACCTGGGCTAGTGGAAGGTGTCCCTGCCTTCAGGATGGTCTTTAAGGTCCCTCCCAACACCAACCATCCTGTGATTCCATGATTCTGTGATCTGCCCTGATTTGTCCACCTCTGGAAGAGGACAGAGGGGCCAGCGGGAGAGGATCCCCCAGGAATAGCCCCCTGCCTTCCTCCTGCAGCACCAGCCAGACAATCACTGGAACGTGTCAAACGGGAATGTGGAAGTGATGTCCAAGGATTAGGGTGAACTTCAGGCTGAGGTAACCCCTGAAAGCAAGTGGGTGCTTATGTGATAGAAAGGGGGAAAAACAGCAAATCAGACAACTCCTTTCCTAGGAGTGGGAATCCAATTGACACCATAAAGCTCTCAAAGGAATCTTAATACAATTGGACACATCTTAAACAATTCCAGACGTTCTTAAAAAGGGGGGAGGGGAGGAAGTATGAATAACACAGGGAAAAATGCTGGATTGAAACCTAAACACAGAGTGGTCAAGACCAGCCCCCCCTCCCAGCCTCGGCATTCCTGACATGGGGGTCCCAGAACACCCTTTGGAAGTGCCTCCCTCCCAGGAACGAGGTGAGCTGCTCCCGTTGGGGATGAAGGGAGCACAAGCCTGGAACTCACAGTCAAAGCTGCTCCAAAGTTATCCCAGAGCCAAAATCGCGCCAGCTCACCGAGGTTTTATTTGTTTAACAGGAACAATTCGGGAAGGGGGTGGAAGTGCATTTCTTGGAGCTCAAACCAGATGTGCGACATCCCGGCCACAAAGCCGAGGCTTCTCTGCTGTTTGCTTTCCCCCCAGGAAGATTAAAGGAGCTGTGGAGAAGGTTTGGATTGGGGCTGCTCTCGGGTTTCACCCTGGCTCCGAGGGCCCCGGCAGAGGCTGCTCCAGAGCCCACAGCCAGCCTTGTTGAGAGAGGGATGTGGGGCCGGAGCTCGAGGGGAGCTCCCCCCAGCCTCGGGCTGTGCCTTGGCTTTCCAGCGGGCTGGAAGTTCCCTTGCTTTGCTTTTCTTCCCTCACATAATCCCTCCAGCCCGGGGTGCTGGCCAGAACTGCTTGGCCAAGTCGTGGTTCCATTTTGTGTCGTCTCTGCGAGGAGGGAAAGGCTGGAACTGCCTCTCCCAGCTCCGACTGCCCCATCCAAGGGAAATCCTGCAGGATCTGCCTTCCCCTCCTATAAGTCTTCCCATGCTGCAAACAGAAAGTTCCAAATCCAGGCCAAGCATTCCCTGCTCTGTTTCACCCCTGTGGTTACAGACCTGTTATCACCAGAGATCTTGGAGTAAACTCTGACTTCCCTGCTCCGTCTTTATTCCAACGTGTGTAGCCCAGTGGACTCCTCCACACCTACAGCATTACCCTGGGAATAATTAAAATAATTAACAAGTGTAATTAACTGTTGGAGGGGAAAGGAGAATTTTAGCACATTATATCAGCAACAATTAAATAAATTACCCTTTTTGTCTTGCGAAGAATTGACAGACGGGGAAAAGGAGGCGGGAATTGTATTCCTTGTATTCCCTGGTGCAGCAGCACCGGGACAGTGAATAGGGGTCGGTGGCTCTTGTGTGGGGACACAAAGCAAACAAAGGGGCCCCAAATGAAATGACTGAGCAGCAGATGCAAAACCAACATATTTCACACAATGTGCAATTAAGCCACAGAACTTGCTGCCCAAATGGAGCCCAAAATCGTAATGGGTTGGTAAGGGCTTGGACAAATTCTTGGAAGAGGGCCTGGTGGGGCTTTGGAACACAAAGATTCAGCCCAAGTGCAGGACCAGCAAACCATGGGGGGTGGGAGGGGACCTGGAGTTGTCCTCTGGCTGTGCCCTTCCCTGTCAGAGCTGGGGCTGAGGGGACAGGTTTGTCCCCACCCTTAGGCTGAGCCCCTTGGGCCACACTCCAAAGGAAAACTCCCCCACTCCACGGGGCTGTTGTGGGGACAGACAGGGTGTGGACATGCCCTGTGCCACCCACCTGGGCTGTGCACATCCCCTGTGCCAGTGTTCCCAGGAATATTCTCCATTGGAGCTGAAGGATGGGCTAGTCCCTCCTGAGCAGGACAAGCAGCCCAGGAGGAAAAGGGCACCACATCCTTCTGCTCTTGGCAAAACTGCCTCCCTTAAAGCCACCCCTGGGGCCCAGGTTTGCTGGGACTCCAGTGCATGGGCTGAAGGTCAGGTGAGGGCCAGCAGGAGATGGAGAAGGGGCTCCAGACTCCCAGCTCCCCGTGCTGCTCAATTTGAGCTCAGGAATTATTTCCAACTCCCTTCTTGGCCCACCTTGGCTATAAATCCTTCTGGCTTCACTTAGTGCTGTAGCCTGTAGGTGGTGGTCATGGCTGGGGATTGCTGTGCTCCACACACACAGCAGCTCAGAGGGAGCTCCCCAGGAATTTGGGGGTATCCAGCTGCCTGGGGTGAGGCACTGGCACCTGGAGCAGGTACAGCAGGAGCACTGAGTTCTGGGCAGTCCCCCTGCTCTCCCTTGGGATGCAGGAGGTACCTGGTGGGATGTGGGTACCTGGTGGGATGTGGGTACCTGGTGCGATGTGGGTACCTGGTGGGATGCAGCTGGGTCTAAGCCTGGGATGGAGCCTGGAGAGCGTTGTGCCGGGTCACAAACCCCTCAGTGTTACGTGGATTGGTGAAACTTTGCCTTCTATCCACAGAAAGCTCCTGTCAGGACCAGAAATTACTGCACAAACATGATTCGGTGCCATCACCTCAGGTCTTGAGCCTGGAGAAGTGTCTGCACACAGTGTGTGACTGGGAAGGGCGTGCCTGATCCCAGGGCTGTCATTCCCTGCCCTGTCCCCCAGTGTCCCTCTGTGCCTTGCCAGGTGCTGCACTGTTCCCTGTGGCTGGAATTCACCTCCTCTCCAGCAGGAGTGTGGGATATTGCCAATATTTTGTGTATGGTTTCCATATTTCTGTTCATACGTAGCACAGAATCCCAGAATGGCTTGGGTTGGAAAAGCCCATCCAGTGCCACCCCCTGCCATGGGCAGGGATATCTTCCACTAGCCCAGGTTGCTCCAAGCCCTGTACAACCTGGCCTTGGATACTTCCAGGGATGGGGCAGCCACAGCTCCTGTAGGAACAATATCACAGTATGTATAATACTAAATATAGACATACCTGTATCTATAAAGTGTGCATGTAGGACCCGTTTTTAGACCAGGAGTGACTCCGGGGCAGATACTGAAGCCTGAGTTGATATTCCAGCACCAGGGCTGGGCACCCCCAGGAAGGTGCCCCCAGATGCCCTGTGCCAGGTGCCCTTTCCCTTGGCAGGGACAAATCCAGCAGTTCTGGTTATTCCCTGGTTGGAGCCCTGGACTCTCCACATCTGCAGGACAAAACCACCAGCTCCAGCCCCTTTTGGAGACCACTTACTCGAGGAACCTCAGGAGTTTCATCAAAAGCCTGGGTGGATTTTGGGTCTGGGGTTTTGTTCATTCCAGCATTGGCTGACAAAGCCCATTACATCATCTGCTTGGAAGGGAAATTCTCTGCAGCTGCCTCTGTGGCGCTGGGGGGGTAAAAAATCAGGCGCATTTTGGGTTCTTTCTTTCAGAGCAATTTTCCTCCCAAATTGCTGGAAAACTGAATGCTGAAAGGCTGAAGAGCGGGAAGGGAAAGGGCAGTGCACAGCAGCTCCACCATTCCCGGGTTTATCATTATTATTGTTATTATTTTCTTTGCAAAGACCGGGGTGGGGGGGGTAAAACCAGTCCCCCTGCGCATCCAGAGCGCCCAGCCAGGCGTGAAAGCAGCGCCAGTGCCATGGCAATGGCAGATGGCACGGAGAGGGAGCCGGGAGAGGGAGGGAGGGAGGGAAGGAGGGAGGGAGAGCTGACCCCGCCGGACCGCGCTCCTCATTAGCTCTGCAGCAGGGACTAATTAACCGGAGGTAAGGCACCGAGGCCTCCTCCCGGCGGGCTCGGGGCTGGGATGGAGGAGCGGGATGCAGCCGCCCTTGGCTGGGAGAGCATCCCCGTGCCGGCTCGTCCCTCCCGCTCCGGGAGCGGCAGCCGCGGCTGCTCCGGGTGCT
>VWZF01005832.1:43029-53223 GCA_013396755.1 Sclerurus mexicanus | reverse complement strand
CTGCTCCGGGTGCTGCACGGCACAGAATGTGGCATCGCTGCCGGGAGGGAGCGGGGCAGTGGCTGGATGCCGTGCCCGTGGCGTTAAAACGTGACATTCCCAATGGCCGGCATTACCTGGCACCCAGATATTCCATCACCCACCTGAGCCAAATCTTCCCTCCTCCGCAGTTTTGGGAGTTCTTGTGGAGCGTTTTTTTAATGCTCCATAACCCCAATCTTTTTCATCCACTTTCCCTGGTGTCCTACGACAAAGCAGTTGGAAGTACATTATTTTTGTTGCTGTCAAACCGGGTTGAAAGCTCTCAGAAAGGGGGATATAGGGAAGGAGAATAGAATAGAATAGAATAGAATAGAATAGAATAGAATAGAATAGAATAGAATAGAATAGAATAGAATAACTGTATATAATTCTAATATTTGCAATTATGTAACTATACACAATATATATAATACATATATATTGTATGTATACTCTGGATCAGGAGTGCTGGGCTTTCCATGGCCTTGTGTTTCATGCCATAAATGCTCTTTGGAGAAGAGCCCAGCAGGACAACTCCTCTTTTTGCCAGGTTTGATCCCTGAGGAGCCGCTGGCACTGCTCCAGCTCGGCTCCATGGCATTTCCCAGCCCAGTCCCCTGGCACAGAGAGGGTCAAAGCCACTCAAAGAGGGTCAAAGTCTGAAAAAGCATCCAGGATTATGAGAAAACTTGGGAACGTCTCCCCAGCAGTGCTGTGACTGAACCACTGTGGTCTCAGATCAGCTGGGGTGCTCCTGGGATGGAAAGAGCCCAGCAGAGTTTGGCATTCCCAGAGAAACCTGTACATTTCCACCTGTTGCTCTTATTTAATGCAGAAACGATGGGAAAACAAACCTGGCTGGAAGGAACAAACACGGAAATGGTGTCTGGAATTGTTGGAAAGAGATGGGCTATGTCCATGAAAGATATTAGCAATAATTAGTCCCTGCTCAGTGCCCTGATGGATGCTCTGGATACCACATCCAGCAGGATAACTGCTGCTAACCAGCAGCTCCAGGGTTTTCCTGCCCCACAGCAAACACTGTCTACCTTCTACTGGAGCTTTGGTCGTGTTCAGCTTCATTTCACTGCTGAGAGACATCAAAATATTTTTTCCTATCTGCACCAGCATCTGGTGATAGGGAAGGAATTCAGGAAGCCGGAATATACTAGAAAATATATTAAAAATATCTAAAAATATGTACACACATATAAAAACCAGGAGCTTCCTCTCCCCGAGCACGTGAGGCTGCTCCCAATGCACATTTTATTCAAAGGTGGGTTATTGTGTTGCCATAGTGACATCACTCAGGTTTCCAGCCGCTGCGCCTTGGTTTTCTCCCAGGCAACACTTGCCACAACCAGTCACATCCCAAGGCCCTTCCCGGACAGCAGCTCCCAGGGCTGCAGGATCCCTTGGAATGCCAGCTCCAAGCTGCAGGACGAGGTGTCACTGCACGGGAGGGGCACACGGGACCCTGGGATGGGAGGGGACAGCTGGGGGGGCACAGAAAAGCTCCCATCTCTGCTCATTCCTTACCATGACTCCCATCCCTTGCAGTGAGCCGGGAGAAGGTCAAAGATAACCTGGTAGGTTTATTAATTAGCACTAATTACCAACGCTCAGCTGCCTGTGGTGCCAGGCTCCAACATGGGCAAGATTTAACCGGGAGTGTTTGCCCCCAAACCTCTGGAAATCCTGTTTGTTGCTGCACAGGTGTCTTATGAATTTCTTTTACTACAAGAGAACTGCACTAAAATAAGGGGTTTGAATGAGAAGGACTGTGATGATGTTAATAAAGATGCAAAGGAAAGGGATTCCCTTGTAAGGAAATACTCCTGGGGTCATTTGGGTGAAATGGGCTCGGTAAGTGTAGTGGAAATTAATATTTAATGTTATATATTTATATATTAAATATTTACATTAATTGTATGATTATGATGCTAAAATTTTTAAATGGGAAATGCTTTCGGGGGGCTGTAATTCATTTAATTAAAGCAGGCAGAGTGTGCCTCATTAGCCTAAAACCTGTTTCACGGGTGCCAGACCCTGTAAGTGAGCGAGAGCCTTGCAAGGCCAGGAAAAGCTCCAAAAAAGCAGTTTTGAAGGTTTCCTTGTTTTTAATTTTCAATCAACCATCCCTAGATTATCAAATGAAGGCTTTGTGCCCGCAGCAGACCTGAGCTCCGGGTAAGCCTTCCCGGGATTGCTGCATCTGGCGAGATCCAGCCCAGATTAAAGCAAAGCCTTCATTGCACAAACTCTCCCTGGAAGGAGCAGGATGCTCGTGATGCTGGGGAAAGGATGGAGCTGGGAATGAGGAATGCCAAAGCCAGGCAGCACAACCCAGAAGCATGGAGGCACCGTCCTGTGCTGGGCATTTGTCCCTCCAGAGGGAATTCTGGAAGCAGAGCCATTCCCGGAGCGTTCCAGGGTATTCCTGGGATTACCCTTCCAGCTCCCTGATGGAATCCCTCCGGAACACAGCGCTCTGCCCCATCCAAGAACAGCCTAGAGCACAGCAACAGCCTCCACCACGAGGTTCTTGGCTCCCAGAGGCTTCAGCTAAGCCCACTGTGCTGTTTTCACACCCTTTTTTGTATTTCTTTCCGAATGGCTTTGACTGGGGGAAGGGTGGAAGGGGCTCCCAATTTAATTCCATAATCCCCTTAAGCCTTCCTTAATGCACTGGCTCTGCGTGGCCTCTGGGAATTTCACAGCGGCATTTTGGGTGGCTGCAGCTCTGTACTGGAGAACGGCCCAGCATTCCCTTCGCAGCTATTTGAGGGAAATGGTTGGGTGGGCACTCAAACCCACACTGCCAGAGGAAACTGTGTCCCCCTGATGGGGCCTGAGCTTGGCACTGCCCGCAGATTCCTGGGTGAGGGAGCTCAGGCTGGCTGGCATCTGCCAAAAGATGGTAAACGGGAGCAGGAGGGCTTCGCAGGTGGTGGAAAATGTCATTTTTGGTGAGGGGGCAGGTGGGGTTGAGGGAACAAAGCAGAGTCCTCAGCTCAGGGACACCCAGATCCCACGGGGATGGATCCCCCAAACACAGCCATGGCTCACCCTGACTGCCCTTGGGGTGGGAGGGATGGAAGTGCTGCAGGAGGGATGGAAGCCCTGCAGGAGGGATGGAAGTGCTGCAGGAGGGATGGAAGTGCTGCAGGAGGGATGGAAGCCCTGCAGGAGGGATGGAAGTGCTGCAGGAGGGATGGAAGCCCTGCAGGAGGGATGGAAGTGCTGCAGAAGGGATGGAAGTGCTGCAGGAGGGAAGTTCCAGCAAGTTTTTGTCCTGCTGCTTCCCTCTCCCGCCAGGGAGGCAGTGCTGCAGCCTGGCTTGTTTCCCACATGCTCAGGGAAAGATGAGTCTTTAAAGGGTGTCGAAGCACCTCAGGAGCCTCTGGTCTCCTTAAATTCCTCTGTCAGTGCTCAGCTCCCAGGATTTGCTCCAACCTGATGCATTCAGCCAGCAGTGAATAAAAACCTGGGCCAAGAGGGCACTGTCACTCCCCATGGGATTTTTTCCAGGCCCCATTTCAGAGTGCACTGTATTTCCCAAGGAAACATTCCTCGGTCGTTCCAGAAGCATCTCAGGAGACAGCAAAGACAAAAAGCCCAAATACAAGGGAATGAGGGGTTGGCATAGTCCACAGGCAGGTGGACTTTCGAAGGTGTCAAAAACCACTTCACCAGAGGTTCAATTAAATTCATCCTTCCATCAAAAAAAGCTCTAAAGGGCCTTCCAAGAATGGAAGTCCCCTCCTAATGGAGGTGACAGAAAACATATTCTAGCAGGTCAAGCCCTAGTAATTTAAGGCCAAAAATAAATGAGATTCTTAGATGTGAACTCAGGATATCAGGGGAAAGACTTTTTCCAGAGGTACAAAGCTGGAAGGCGACAGGGGAAGGTGTTTGTCCAGTAAATGATGGAAGTGCAAGAACTGAAGGAAATAAGGGTGGCTCTTTCCTCCAGAAGGATTTATGGAGGTTCCATGTGAAAGCCATTCCTTTTGAGGGGTAAGAGGGTGAAGTCATCTCAAAGTGCAGATCACTGGAAGAAGCTTTAAGCTGAACAGCTAAAAATAATGGGAAGAAAATTCCTGTATGGGACAGCGCTTTGAGAAATGTTCCAAAATGCCATCCTGGGATTAGTGACTTAGAAAGGTCATTATAAACTCACATTCCTTTTGGGCAAACTTGGGACAGTTTTCTAATCCATCACCTCATACAGTAATTAATATTTAATTCTAAGAAACTGTATTTAAAGAGTATTAATGAGCTTATTAACAATGTCTGCATGTTAGGGATATCAATAAATGTAAAAAATACATAGAACTGATTTAAAACATTTTGTTTCAGTAAAAGCAGCACTTTCAAAGAACCCTGGTGTGTCCCTTCCCAATATTTCTAACACGTTTGTAAAACGAAAAATATAATTAAAACACAAAAATCCTCAAAGCTTAAAGGAGAAAGGGTATGGGGTACACAGAGATGTGATTTTATTAAAATTATATACTTAGCTGAGGGAGTTCCAGTAAAATTTGCATGTTCAGGTGATGAATTCCCAGTCACAGCCAGATGCTGTGTGCTCAGACTTCCAGGAGAAGTCAAAAATGCAGGATTTGGCTCTAAAACTCACAAAATCACAAGGCAAACACCAAAGAACTATTTAAAAATATTTACCATGACTTGAAGTCGCTGAGTGAGCCCAGCAGGACACACCAGGGGGGATTTCTGGGACAAGAGCCCTGAGCAGGGGACCCTGGGGCTGGCAGCAGCCACGGGCACCTCGGGAGAAGCTGGAAAAGGTTGGGAACAGGGCGTTGATGCCAGCCAGGGGCTCTGGGCACACGGGACAGAATTCCTTAGGCAGGGATGTGCTGACTGCAACAGTAACACCAACGATAACAAAACCCACCTCGTCACTTACAACCAGCTGTAATTTTTTCTGCTGTAAAACCTGGGGCGTTCCAGGCACTTTCCAGGTACCAGCTGGAATTCAGAGATGCTGAGGATGGACCTGACACTATTCCCCTGGTCCTTCTGCTGGCACAGCCCTGAGCACAGAGGGACACGGAGCTGCCCCTTTTCGTGGGTGTTTCATCCATAGCTGGAATTTTGCATTTCTGTGTAAAAGAGACAAGGAGAAATGTTCAGATAACGCCCAGCAATTCCATTTCTCTGCAGGGCAGGCAGGTTAGGCTGCCCCAGCTGCAGCAGGGCTGTGCCCACCATCCAGCTGCTCCCAGCTCACACCAGCTAATGGCTGCCATAAGAGACACGAGCTATGGATCGTCCACGGAGCAAGAACTGATCCAGGCACGTGGAATTTAGGCTCCGGCGAATGGGTTTTAGGATTCTCACAAGGAGGCAACATGATATGTACATCACACAGAACAAGGAATTTATCGAGGAGATGAACTATTATGTGCCAGAATTCCAAAACAAAGGCGAGCGGCTCCTGGCTGTTCCTCCATCGCCTTTCCTACGGATAATGTTACACTCCACTCTTGGATGTCGGGCACCATCTAGAGGAATGAGTGGAATGATGCAGCAGGGAAATAAATATTAAATTATTAAAAATAGCAAACAACCTAGAGCAGATATTGTATGGTATCTAACAGCTATTTAGTTACTATTTGGCTGCTCTTACCAAGGGAGAAAAACCACAGGAAGGAGCAGGAATTTGGAGATTTGTCCTGCAAAACGGGATGTTGGTTTGCACACAGGAGCCCTAAAATCCAGCAGCTGTAATCAGTGCTAATTATTTTGCACTTCATATATTTTTTAGAATAAACTATTACACAAAAATCTGAGTTTGCTGTATTTAGAGATCTTAATGACTTTTCAACATCCCTATTGGCTCACAACTGCAGCACAAGGCACCAGCACTTAAATTCCTTCTAAACACCTTTTCAGGTTTTTATCAGTGGAACAAAACTCTGGAGTTGATTTGATTACTGTCCTTTTTTACCATGTAACTCCAGAGGAAAGGCCCAAAAAGAGCAGGACAGAAATCCTCAGGGGTCCCTTCCAGCTCAGAATATTCTATAGAATGTGAAAGGAAAATCCTCAGAAAAAAAAAACAAAAACAAAACCTGAAAATGCTAATTTGTTCCAGTATTTAAATGCAGCAGGAATCAGACATGTGCAGCCCTGGCTACATTTACTGGAAAGGTACAGTGCAGGTACAACCCACCACACCTGCACAATTCCACTCTACACCTTCTTCTTTTGCTTTGCAACTACATTTCTGGCTGTGACAAACCACAGTCATGTTTCCACACACTGTTAGTGCAGAATCAGGACTTGATTCATCAGGACAATACAATCATAATTAAAATATGAGAGAGACACCTTTACCTGGTGTTCCAAGCTGACAGTGGGGAAATTAATTTAATTTTGTAGCCAAATTAAACAGGGGATTGTGTTTACTCTCAACTACAGCTGGGAGTAAATCTCTCTACAGCGCCAAAGAGAGTGAAGCAATGGGTATTTGAGTGTTACTTCCTACTCCTAAAATCTCTTTAAAACGTCAATTTTTATTTATTGAAGGAGCAGTGTGGAAGCAAACCTGTCCAATCCAGCTTCTTCCTTAAAGCATGTCTGCTCCTGAGTCCTTCTCTGGCTCATTAGTCTGTGCTGCCTCCTTGCTGCCAGGCTGCTGTTGCCATTTACATAACAGAGCTCTCTGAGGAAAGATGAATCAGCACATCCCTAAAATCCTGCTCTCACTCGAGATTTACTATCAGCCCCGGCATGCTGCTGCTTGGATGCAGAGGATCCGGAAAGACATGAGTCACGGAGATGCAAGATCCGCGTGTGCCGTGGGAATGGAGCTCCTGGGAAGGGCAGGGTGGGCATTACTCAGCAGACACGACTCCTGCAGGGGAAAACCTGGGGCAGGTGGGAAGAGGCATTGAGCACAGAGCTTGTAGCAGGCTTAGGGAGTAATAAAGCTACTGGGAGAATGTTAAGGGGAGGAAGCTGAGGTGCCAGGGAGCCAGGAATGTTGGGAAGAGGCTCGGGAGTGACTGCAGAGCAGCACAGCACAGCCATGACCACGTCAGTGGGGCTGAGGGAAGTTTGGGAATGAGGAATGCCTCCAGTGCAGGTACCTGCACACCTGTGCTCTGCAGCACACACAGGACACACCCAGGGCATTCCTAACACTCTCCTCTCCTGTTGATCCACAAATCCATCCAAGTCATGATGAGGAGCAACATGGAGCGTGGCTGTGGATTTACAGGCATTAAACAAAGAGCATGTGGCCAGGTTCCCAGCTGGAATGCCGTGGGAAGGACACGAGCAAAGCATGAATTGGTTTATGCTGGGAGCATTTTCTATCCCAGGCTTTTGAGAGCCCCTTTTGGTTACTGCAGAAATCCCCATTGGCTCTTGACAGGCCCAAACAGAACAGAAGCTGCAGCTTCACCTGCACCAACCCAAGCCCAAATAAAAGCAAATCACACGTGGAGAGATTCAGTCAGGCACTAAAGGGTGCCAAGGAAACATGCCATATTCCTAAGGAAATACAGAATCATGGAATCACAGAATGGTTTTGAGTTGGAAGGGACCTCAAAGCCCATCCCATTCCACCCCCTGCCACAGGCAGGGGCACCTTCCACTAGCCCAGGTTGCTCCAAGCCCGGGGGACACTTGCAGGGATCCAGGGGCAGCCACAGCTTCTGTGGGAAACCTGTGCCAGGGCCTGCCCACCCTCACAGCCAAGAATTCCTTCCCAATCTCCCATCTAACCCTGCCCTCTGACAGTTTGAAGCCATTCCCCCTTGTCAGTCACTCCAGGCCCTTTATTCCCTCTCCATCTTTCCTGTAGGTTCCCTTCGGGTACTGGAAGGCCACAATTGTCCTTCTCCTCTCCAGGCTGAACAATCCCAAACCTACAAGCCTTTCCCTGCTCCAGCCCTCTGATCATCTTAGTGCCTGCTGTGGACACCTCGTCCTTCCTGTGCTGGGACACAGAGCTGCAGGTGGGGTCTCACCTGAGCAGGGATACACGAAGGCACGGTTAGCACGGGGATGCACCAGGACGTGGTGCTGTGGAGGATTTGTGGGGTTGTTTTTATCCTGACATGGAATTCTATTCAGCTCAGGAAGATGGATTTGTACCTCTAGGGCACACTATAAAACATCATCTGTGTTTTTTCCTTTGCCTTCTCATCATGCATAAAAAGATGAGCTTGCAGTTCTGGGCTCTGAAGACAGGTGGGAGAAACATTACCTCTCCGGAGAGTGGGATCAGTGTGTGCTTTTCCTGGCTGGGGGTTTATTCTGGGAGCTGCACTTGCACACAGTCTCTCTCCCCAAAGCTCCGTGCTGCAGCTCCAGAGATTCTGGGGTCCTGCTGGGAAGGTGGGACAGCTGTTCCTATCGGGAAGCCACTGGAAGCTGCACTTGGTGAGGTGGCACCTTGTGTCTGCTACTGATCAGCTGAGCAGTGAACATGCCCTATAAAATTCCAAGAATAATTTTTTGGAGCCTACAAGAAAGATGGAAAGAGTTTTTACAAGGGTCTGGAAGGGCAGGACAAGGGTGAATGGTTTCCCAGTGCCAGAGGACAGGGTTAGATGGGATATTGGGAAGGAACTCCTGGCTGTGAGGGTGGGCAGGCCCTGGCACAGGGTGCCCAGAGAAGCTGTGGCTGCCCCTGGATCCCTGGAAGTGTCCAAGGCCAGGTTGGACGGGCTTGGAGCAACCTGGGCTGGTGGAAGGTGTCCCTGCCCATGGCAGCGAGTGGCACTGGTGATCTTTAAAGGTCCCTTCCAGCCCAGACCGTTCCATGATTTTATGAACCATCAGTGGCAGCTCAAGAACTTTCAAGAATGAAGAAGAAATGGGACCTACACATCACCCAGTTATCTGAGCTCCTGGCACAAAACAATTCCTCAGTGGATGAAGGGGCAGGTGAGTACAGGTGAATCATGTGGAGCAGCTGCATGCCAAACGCCCAAATCCTTCTCCAGAGATTGGCTGGGTGCCAGGAAGCATCCCGAGGAGCTGCCAGCAGCAAGGACTGCACCCTGCCTGCACAGCAAGGCACCCTGAGCCAGCCCTTCACAGCAGGCTCAGTCCCAAGCAGCTGCTGTAAATAAAAGCTCAAACTGGATTTATTCTTAAATGTCTGCACGAGATCGATCCGCAGTGATTCAGCTCCCGCTATTCCAGGCAGGAGGATGACTGTCCTTTGTTATTCCCAGGGATGACAGTGCTTATTACGCTGCCAAGGCTCTGGAGTTCCAAGGACAAGTGTCAGGTACTTGTAGGAAGAAAACACAACTTTACACTGAGGAATGCTGTCAATTCACTTCATGTTTTAGCAACTTACTGCTCAAGTGACACTGATTTCTGGAGCTCTGACAGAAGGCTTTCCATGGAAAAATATTTACTTCAATTAAAAATACCTACCCTGACCCCTTTGTTCCTTGGGGAGTACAGCTGCTGTATCCATCGTATTTTCTTTTCCTGGTCACTGGGAGCAAATGCTTTTAATCTGGTTCCTAAAGCCACCCAAATGTGAGACCTTCCCTTGCATCCAGGCCTTGTTTACCCGAAGCCACAGTGCTGCCACCTCTCCCCACACAGTCGTGTCCCCACCACAGCACACCCGCGGGCTCTGTGCCCCTGCCCACGACAGGATGCGTAACATTCCTGAATCCCTGTGTTCTTTTGGAAACCGCTTATTTTCGGCAACACGGTGGGGCTCCCTTTCCCAGGCACCCGTGGGCAGGAGGGGGAAGGCAGGGAGGGCTGAGGGGGCAGCTGAGGGCCAAGAGGGCCGGGGCAGGGAGGGCTAAGGCCCTGAGGGTCGTGAGGGCCAGGGCCGTGAGTCCTGAAGCCCTGAAGGCCGTGAGGGCTGGGACCATGAGGGCCGGGAGTCCTGAGGCCCTGAAAGCCGTGGAGGGCCAGGGCCGTGAGTCCTGAGGCCCTGAAGGCCGTGAGGGCTGGGACCATGAGGGCCGGGAGTCCTGAGGCCCTGAAGGCCGTGAGGGCCAGGCCCATGAGTCCTGAGGCCCTGAAAGCCGTGGAGGGCCAGGGCCGGGAGTCCTGAGGCCCTGAAAGCTGTGGAGGGCCAGGGCCGGGAGTCCTGAGGCCCTGAAGGCCGTGGAGGGCCAGGGCCGTGAGTCCTGAGGCCCTGAAGGCCGTGAGGGC